>JANPWX010020150.1:1207495-1256871 GCA_024734555.1 Trochalopteron elliotii
CCTTACACAACTTCAGGCCGTACCCTCGGGTTCTACCACTGAGAACCACAGAGAAGAGATCAGTGTTATCCCCTCTACTTTCCCTTGTGAAGGAATCTCGGGTGCCATGAATCCATGTCACGATCCGCTAATACAAGCGGGGTTCGTGATGGTTCATTTTAAGGATCTCAGAGTGCAAAAAACAACACAGAGGGGATTTCAGTATTCATCAAAGCAAATGCACTTTTATTAGTGCCAACATCAAATGCGATAGAAGGATTTGAAGGGAAACAAAGGACAGCGAGAAAAGAGAAAGAAGGGGTGGGTAATAGCTACCAGCGGAGAGACGAAGTCCTCGTGGCCCAGCCAATAGATCTGTCTTACGTGGGGTGATCACAAAGTCTTCGGTTAACTTAGGGGTCCTTATAGTCCTTTCCAAAGTGACAGGCAGTTGCCAAAAGGTGAGGAAATCATCACGGTGTATTCGTCTTGAGAGAACCGAGAACAGGTCAGCCGTCAGCAAGCACAGTGTTAACAAGAACAGGTCAGCCGTCAGCAAGCACAGTGTTCACAAGAGCAGGTACGGCCATCAGCAAGTGCAGTCAATTCACCGTGACTTGCCCATTGTTTCTGCTCAGGTTCTGATGTTCCGATGGAAATGCGTGCCGGGTTTTTCCATTGAACACACCTGCAGACAACACTTGGCAAACATCCCACCTCAGCCAGGCCAGAACTCCTGTGTTGGGTTTTAGAGTCCTTATAGGGGTTTCAGTCTCTGTCCTTGACGATGGTCGTGAGGCAGATGAGGGATCTTCAGACCGTCTCTTACACCCATGCACAGCCAGCTGAGCTGAGGACCCACACAAACTGTTTCTGTGGTCTGGGGGATTGGCTAGCCGGCAATAGCACCCCCCCAACGAAAGAAACAGCAACATATTATGAAACCCAGGGGGTTCCTAGGGAAATATATCTGTGCCCCAGGGGGAGATTCTCCACTAATCTCTTCATTCACAGGTGGTTGTTCTCACACTGAGCTGCTGCTGCTGAGCCTCTGTTGGAAGAAGAGGCACAAAAGTTTTTTAGTTCCCCTCAAAATGGGATCATATGACAAAACCTGTATGGAAATAGGTCTATAAACAATGTGCAATTCTAAGCAGCCAGCTAGAAAAAGTAATTAAAGAGGACGTCTAAATCACAATAAAGTGCACAGAATTTTAAATAGCTTGTCTAAATGTATTCCTGCCCTCCAGCTAAGTCATTTGCAATGAACTTGTTGATTCTTTTAACTACGCATTAAAATCTATCTCTTCTACAGAATAAGCTTTTACACAAACACAGAGAACAAATCCTTTCTCCCTAAGCTTTTTTGGTTTAAACTTTTCTGATGGGAGCAGCCTGCAAATAACCAAGTTGTAGCTTGACTTTCCATCCAAAGAGAAATATTGCCAGGCACAGAGTCCTCAGGATCTGCAGGGATGAAGAGTAATAATTTCCTACTGTGGAAGAGCAGCCTCTGAAACAATTTCCAAGTCCTCCAGACTCTGCCTCCCATCCTCTACCTGGCCATACAGATTACATACAGATAACCTGTGGACTAAGTAATGCAGCCAGCCAGTGGTGTATGGAACTTTTTAGTGTTCAGGGGAACTGCCTGCTGGGCTCTTCTGTTCTCAAAAGGGCTGAATTTTACCTCCAAAACTGCCATGGTGATGTGCATAGGGCAGTTGGACTATCAGCAAGGTTATGTTCAAATGATAAATCTCCCTCCCATTTAACAGTGCCACACTGTCCCACAGTCTCATAGAATCACAGAATAATTGAGGTTAGAAAAGCTCTTCTAAGGCGATTAAGTCCAACCATTAACCCAGCACTGCCAAGGTCACCACTAACACAAGTGACACCCGCATGGCTTTTAAATCCTTCCAGGGATGGGGTCACCACCGCTTAACCAGACTTCTTGTTCCAATGCTTGACAGACCTTTCTGTGAAAAATTTCTGCCTAATATCCACTCTAGAAGTCCCCTGGCACAACTTGGGGTCATTCCCTCTTGTTCTGTCCCTGTTCCCTGGGGGCAGAGCCCGACCCCTCTGGCTGTCCCCTCCTGTCAGGGAGTTGTACAGAGCCAGAAGGTTCCCCCTGAGCCTCCTTTTCTCCAGGCTGAGCCCCTTTCCCAGCTCCCTCAGCCGCTCCTGGGGCTCCAGACTCACTCATGAGGAGTTAACTGTTTTGTCAGATTGAGTTACTGTGATTGACAAAGCAGTAAGTCAGAAAACTTGTGTGAGCATCTATTGCTCCAAAGGGGTCCAAGTCATTGGCAATTCCTTTTCTTCATGTGCTTTTCCGTGCTTCACTTTCGATTACAATTTTGGCTGAGCTGTTGTCCTGGCAGCCTTAATTTTGCATTAATTGACTCCATGCCTCGTATCCGTACATTGACACCCTTTTTACCTTCTTTGGCCACTTAAGAGTTAAGTTGGGATGTTTTGGTCAGGCAATAATTGCCTCAAAGCCTTCTCCAAACTTTGCAGACATGGAACTGATATTTCTACTGTCAACACTGAGTCTCTGCTGGTCATAATCCGCAGGAATGCACCTGGATGCAATTGTGCTTGGATAACTAAACCCAAGTGATGTGTTTCATTTAGTGAGAACTCCGCTGGCTTCATTGTAAAGATTAGAAAGTGATTCAGCATTCATGAGAAAATGTGGCAAAAAAAGGTAAGCTGAACAGTGCTAGAAGTGGATCCATATTGGGAGCAATTGAAGGAGGAAATGGTCTGGATTTATTGTCTGCATTAAAGGTATTGTGGGTCCCATGGATACCAGGAGTGTCATGGAGATGCACCTAATAGGATTTTTATTGGATTATTGTCTGGCTGCTGCACCTGCTTCTGAAGGGGACAGTGCAGTGGGTTTTCTGGCATAATACTTGAACAAGGGATCAGAAAGGAGCTATGGGAACCGGAAGCTCCAATATAAATTTTTAAGGAAACTTTTACAGTTGCCTCAAAGCTATTTCCAGGAAGGCAGCAGCCAGTGAGTACTATACTCCTTCTCATTCTTTAAAAAATGCTCAAGTATAGAAAATATGTTGCTGGAGTAAAGACACCAACTTACACACTTCTGCTCTTTGCAGTTCAGATGTAAGTTTTTTATTTGAATTGGCTTGAGGGAAGATTACTTCTAAATTTTTTATTATTTTTAAAATAACAATTTTGATTACCATTGGTTTTTTGTTTTGTTTTGTTTTGTTAGTTTTGGGTTTGGGTTTTTTTTTTTTCACAGTGACATAGAATCATGGGATCCCTAAGGTTTGAAAAGATGTCTAAGGTCTTTGAGTTCAACCACTAACCTAATCACATCAAATGCTACACCAATGCAACATGTTTTTTCAACTGCCAGGGATGTTGACTCCACCACTCTCCTGGACAACTTGTTCCGGTGCTTGACAACCACTCCAGTGAAGAATGTTTTCTTAACATCCAATCTAAATCTTCCCTGGCACAACTCAAGGCTGTTTCCTCTCATTCTACTGGTCTCTCATTTTCCCTGTCTCCTGTGCATTAGGTTGCAGTAATTTCCTCCTCTGTAGCCTGAATCAAGGCTTCTTCACCTGTATCTAAATTCTGCTAAAGGTTCCAGGTGCAGACCCTTTCTGGTCATTTCTATCCTTGAAGATCGCACACAGGGCTTGCCTCTCTGTTTCATGTTCAGCAAAGCATTTCCCAACTCTGGTTTAGCTCTTTTGTTATACAACAGAGAAGTGTAGTGAGGGGGAAAAAATGGGAGCTTTCATCAACAGTTCATTTAATTTTTACTCCTGCTTTCTACTGAAGCTGAACTTGAGAGTAACTTGGAAGCCATCAAAATTCAGGTCTCAAGCAAAACACTTCTAGCACTGATTTAAGAGAGCCTTACGAGATTTTAAGTAGGTTTGGATGAATAATTTGTAACAAGCGATTTCCTGAATTGTGTCTCATGTCTTTGTTCATTAATTGCTTGGAAAGGCGGTAAAATTATCCCATCCAGGATCTATTCCAAAATTTTCTGGAGTAAACGAAAGGAAATAATTGCACTCTGGACTAAGACACATAGATGTTTTATTGAATTTCTAAGATCCTCCTCTCTAACACACGGTAGAGTTCTTATCCACGCATAAAAATGCTGTGACTTTTTTTGTCTATATTTTTTTGACAAAGGCAACATCTCTTGGAAAAGTCCTGCTAGTGTGGTGTGTATATTTTACATTTTTTACTTTAAAGGTATTGTTTTAGAAAACATTTTTGCCAGTTAATGTAGGTAGAAAACTGAGATCACTAATATACAAAGTAATTTACTTCAACCTGATTTCTCATTTTCAGGTAATATTGTCATCAAGGATTACAGTCACTGGCTTCTAACAACTTGCAAAAACGCAGCAGGACACAGTCTCAAGCTGCACCAGAGGACATTTAGACTGGACATTAAGGAAGAATTTCTTCACAGAGGGGTGATTAGGTATTGAAATGGGCTGCCCAGGGAAGTGGAATCACCATCCATGGAGGTATTTAAGGAAAGCCTGGATGTGGCAGTCACTGCTTGGGTCCAGTTGACAAAGTGGTGTTTGGTCATAGGTTGGACTCAATGATCTCAGAGGTATTTTCTAACCTAATTGTTTCTATGATTTTCCACATGCTTTTTTCCTCCCTTCTCTTTTTAATCTTTGCCCTCAATAATGTTATTTATTTGCCTCTATATTAGTCTTTTATTCCAGCAACTTGGATAACCTGGAGGAGGTTTATATCTCTTTCTTGTGGTATTTATCACTTGTTTCTTCACCTGAAATTCCTGTTATTTTAAATTGAATCAGTTACTTTCTCAGCTTTATTTATTTATTTATTTGTCTTTTAGGCACTCAGTTTCAGTAACCTTTTCTCCAGTTCACGAATTTTTGTTCCTTTATTTTGTTTGGCTTCATGTATTATTAGACCAACAATCTGCATGATACGGCATGTTGTCCCTCAAACATGACTAATTTCTGGTTCTGATAATGAGTATAAAGGAATTACTTGGATTAAAAATATATTTTGTGTTGAAAGAGGTATGATTTTGATTCCAGATTTTATTGTATCTTATCTTTGTGATCAGTTCCTCATCTCCAAGAAGTATACCACTTACAATAATAATGTGTTGGAGATGTAATCTAAAGAGTTAAACTGATAGTGAAAAGATATAGGAATAATTTACTTAGACAATGCAAATTCTTTGAAAATCCTGCTTGCATTTGAATCTTGCTTTCTCATTAATATGTTCCTGCTAATTTAGAATCAATCATAGGAATTGTATATTGGCATGCTGCTAGAATTTGCTGTGATTTGGTGTTGGTCATTGTCATTTCCTCTGAGAAATTTGGGAATTTATATATTATTGAGCAATACTAAAAAAAGAGGTGGTGTTCTCTCTAGATTGGTGGTAAAAGAGCTTAACCGTACATGTGTAGACTCTTCATGACATCCTCCATCATTGCCAGACTGTGGTCCTGAGTGTACTTTATTTTCCTCTTCAGGTGAGTCCCATGATAATCCAAGTCTTAAGCTGTGCCAAGGGAAATTTAGGTTGGATGTTAGGAGAAAGTTTTTTATTGAAAGAGTGATAAGGTACTGGAATAGTCTGCCTGGGGGGTGGTGGAGTCACCATCTCTGGATGTGTTTAGGAAAAGACTGGATGTGGCACTTGGTGCCATGGTTTAGTTGAGATTTGGATTGGGTTGGACTGGATGGTCTTGATGGTCTCTTCCAACCTAGTGGTTCTGTGTGATATTTATTGTTTTTTTTTTTTATTTATAGTGCAGTGCCTTCACAAAAGCACTTGGCTTTCCCCATGTTTTCTACAAGGCAGCTACCAATAGTTCTGTTCCTTTTTAATGGCTAGTAACAAAAACCCAACAACTTCTAAAGCTATCCCACCTGTTTTATAACTTGACTTGGCTTAATCCAAACAGATGCACCCACTTCAAGATGTATTTCAGGAGTATATTTTTGTTCCCAGACAATAGTGGTGGGTACTGTTTAACAGAAAGACTTGACATTACAAATTGCCAACTTTGAAATATTGGCCATGAATAGAAGCTACTGATCACTCCAGCCACGCATTTGCTTTGAGGACACTTTTATTTGCATACAATATGGGTGTGCTTTTACATACTGATGAAAATACAGTTTTGTAATTAATAAAAGTACAAAAGTAAGGGTACGATGCATGCCACCATGAGGTGGGTTGAGTAGTTGCTTTCTGCAGCTGCTTTATGACTGTAATGGTGGTCTGAAATTACTCAGGGGTCTAACTCTGAGACTTTTAAAGCTAGATAAGGCATAACCTTAGCATTTCTCTGCCTCTGTTCTTCCACATGGAAAATGCAGAGAATCTGAAATGTGTACTCATTATCTCACTAACATTCTTAAAATATTTAAGGAATAAGCTTGAAGACGTGATGGTGGAAGGCAATTAAGAGCTAATTAGCCAGGAAAGAAACCTGTTTTCAGTTTACCAGGGGAATGGAGGCTGGCTGGATGAAGGGAAGAGGGCAAGGTACTGAACTATCCTGCAACTAACCTGACTGTTTGCGCTATGAGATCATTAGGATATGGATTGTATCTTTGGACATGCCATCTAACTAATGCAGAGCAGAGCAAACACAGAAATTGCCTGAATTTATATTGAAAATTCTAAAACATATATGTAATCACTCAATTAGACAGTTCTGGGACAACTCTCAGAGTTATTTTGCCCCCAAGGATGTGATTTCTGAGGCTGGAATTGGTGTGAAGGTATCTGAATTTTATTCCAATGATTCCTGTGCATATGCCCTCTGTGCCTCTAGCCACCCTCTCAAGGTGGATAGTACCAGAAAAACTGAAAGGGTGAGGAGAGGGATTTGTACCACAATCATGGAAATGTTGGCTCAAATGATTCGAAAAGAGGGATTGCTGTTACTCCATGCAGTGACCTAGTTCTGATTGTGTGTGAAGTTATTGCCTGTAAAACCCGCCAGTTTAATATCTCTGGAGAATAATTATTTTTTATTTATTGGCCATTCTGTAACTTACTGCAAAAAATCCCATGAGAATCCTGTGAAAATGTCACCTCTGGTCAGGGACATAACATCATAAACTGAAAACAGTATTTGAGACACACACATTGTAAGCAATGCATCACCTTGTGTTGAAACAAACAAAAATAAAAAGAAAAGTTTACTTTAGATTAAAATTTTTCCTCCCAGCTTTCTATTTTCTTAGCTGGATTTTAAAATTTTTACTGTTTCATTTCTGTAATTCCAAGTATAAATAGTAAGGCTACTACTAGAAAGCATTGACTCATAATACTCGCTAATATTGCTCCTAGGAGAATAGTAGGGTAATTAACAAAACACAGTCATTGCATCTATGGTCCTCGATGGCATCAGCCCAAGCTTTATAAAAGAGTGTTCCTCCCACAGGGATTGTGAGCTCATTCAGATTTCTGCCAGTTTCCAGGATCAAACCCATGAGTTCAAAGGACTTGCCTTGACAACTGGCTGCTGCTTCCAGTGCTTCAATTCCTAGCTAAGAATGGCCAAAAATCTCACTGCTGTCAGACGTGATGCAGGATATGCTTCCAGGCTCAATACTAAAGACAGAAAGGTATTCAAAGGGAAAAAACATCCTATATAAAAATGAGACATTTATAGAGCAGTTTATTACACCCCTGAAAGAGGCCTGGGTGGGTTTTGATGTTTTTCCTCCATGACAGCAGAGGAAGCCAAGATGTAAAACTCTGGATTAGACAAATAGATACTGAATCCAAAATTTGGTGAAATGAATCCTGGTCTCTAAAGGATATGTCACATTAACTGCTGGGGTGGAAGCAGAAGTTTTTTTCCACATGTCCTAATCTTCTGTATTTATTTGTTTTGCAAAAAACTGAATTTAGGTGTCAAGCTGTTATTTGAAACAGTAAGACAAAGGTTCTTGATGATCATCATAGTGTTGTATCATATCAAGTATCCAGAACTTTATCTAAACTTGAAAAAATGTAAAAAAATGTGGTCTGCACAATCACTGCACCACTGCCCCGCCCCAGGAGCAGTAAGATTTGTGATGAGATTAGGTTTGCTGAAAGATTCAAAAATGTTCATGAACATTTTGATAAATATAGCAAAAGTATTCACAGAGCTCAGCTCAAATTTTTAGGTAGAATATGCCACCTCTTTTGAGAACAAAATTATGGATACAGCTAATAAGGGATGACTTAAAAATATGCTTTACAAAGCTTCCATATTTTCTCATAATTTTGTTACAGAAGTAAGTCACAGCTATTCTTTTGGTTGCTTTAATTTTGGTATCTTTAGCTTGCTTCACACCTGAATTTTAAATGGTGTGCCTGACTCACAGGCAGTATGAAAGAGACATACAGAGACAACATTTTAAGAATGAAAAACACCGTCTTAGATTTGAGTAGACCTCTGAACTTTCAGTCACATACTTTAAATTATTCAGCAGTTTCTCTGACATGTATTTTATCCTTTGCACATGATTAAAAAATTCTTGTAACTGTGTACATTGTTAGGACGTTATCATGGACCCAGTGTGTAGTCCTAAAAACAAGAATATCTTAGTGCACTCAGTGGTAGTTTATTCAGTCGCTATTATAATGTAAAATTGACAAATTATTTTTCAGCCAACTTATTCTAGTCCAAAGGGTCAAAAAAGTGCTAGCTTGCATAATGTCTAAGGAAAAAAGAATTGACTGATTCAAGGAAATAGGTCTGATGATAAAATTTTTGCTTATCTGAAATTGACACTCAGATCCTCTGAATTCGCAAAAGGTCAGCTGCATATTTTTTAAAGTAATCACATAAAATACTGGTCTTCAAAATAAGAACAATCTTGTTAAGAGTTACTTAAACTTCAGAGCAGTATCTGTCATATGACTTATTTTACTGGAGGCATCATTATTGCTTCTTGTGTGACTTTTTGACAAATAGAATGAGAACTGTTTAACTCGCTAAGCATTTCATGACATAATTTTTAGATCCAATCCCTTGAATTTTATCAGGGAGGTTATTCATGGAATAGTTTCACAGAATCACAGAATCACTAGGTTGGAAGAGACCTCCAAGACCATCAAGTCCAACTCAAACCTAACTTCAACTAAACCATGGCACCAAGTGCCACATCCAGTCTTTTCCTAAACACATCCAGAGATGGCGAATCCACCACCTCCCCGGGTGGACCATTCCAATACTTTATTACTCTTTCTGTAAAAAAACTTCTTCCTAATATCTAGCCTGTATTTCCCTTGGCACAGCTTAAGACTGTCTTCTCTCATTCTGTCAGTTGCTGTCTGGAAAAAGAAACCAACACCCACCTGGGTACAACCACCTTTCAGGAAGTTGTAGAGTGTGATAAGGTCACCTCTGAGTCTCCTTTTCTGCAGGCTAAACAACCCCAACCCCAGTCATTCCTCACAGGGCTTGTCTTCCAAGCCCCTCACCAACCTTGTTGCCTTCCTCTGGATGCACTCAAGCATTAAGAGAATTTAAGAGAAGGTCTATAGTAAAGTCTTTTTTTGGGCAGTGAACAAAGATTTTGTTTTGGTTTTTTTGGTTTGGTTTTTATTTTTTGTTTTTGGTTTTGTTATTTTGTTTTTTTGGGTTTTGTTTTGTTTTGTATGTGTATCAATTCAGGATGTCTGTGAAGTAAATTTCAAATTTTAAGAGGTTTGATTGAGTCATCCTTCCTCCTTAAATACTGGAATAGTCTGCCCGGAGAGGTGGTAGAGTCACCATCCCTGGATGTGTTTAAAAAGAGACTAGGTGTGGCACTTGATGCCATGGTCTAGTTGAGGTGTTAGGATTGGGTTGGGCTCGATGATCTTGAAGGTCTCTTCCAACCTAAACATTCTGTGATTCTGTGTGATTCTTACCTTACCATTGTTTTTCATTTCATTCTGCTTCTAGGTTGCAGGAAAGAATACAAACACATGTATACATAAAGACTCTAAAAAATTTTCAAAATGCATATTCTCTTAGAAAACAGGATTTTCATCCCTATTTTAAAAAATCAAAAAGCTCATCTAGATGAGACTTTTGCTCCATGTCAATGATTTTTGCCAGACATATTATTCTACCTTGAGCTTGCTTGTTGAAGGAGCTACCCAGAGGGTTGTTTTCTTTCCACAAACACTGATTTTTTTCTCAGATAATCTCTACTCTTTCCACCTTTGATTATGAACAGTGGATATGAGTTTAGCTCTGCAGCAATGTCTTTACGAGCATGTGTACATTTACACGTGCTCATCGCAAAATGTGCTTCCACAGTTCCCCAGTGCGGCTTTTCCCAGACTGAGGAATCATAAGCAGTTTTGGATCACTTGACCCTGATGTTTCATCATTTATGATGTTCAAAAACATGGCCAGTTTGAGTTTATCTAAACACTTGAGAAGAAGCTCTTCAATTAAGGATCATACTAAGTGAAAACCAAAACAAACAAACAAACAAAACACCAAAAAAAAAAAAACCAAAAACCCCCACCAAACAAACAAAGAAACCCAAAACCAAACAAAACTCACCACCAAAAAAAATTACAAACTCACATGACAGAGAGAATCATGGTTGGAGCAGCTCTTTCTCAGAAGTAATTTTTCACAACCTTGAAAGGAAAAGGTGAATTACCATCACATGATCCAGGAAGACTTCACTGCGGAGTTCTGCTTGGGATGCAATTTCAAAATGTTTGAAAGGAAAGAAAAAATATTTTTGTATGAAAAGGAATGGTGCCACATTTTTTCGGCATCAATCACACACAAATTATTTATCATTTTAGTAAATGATGCCATATAATCTTTGTGTCACATCAAACAACGAAGCAATAAATTCACTGGGTGGCATGTACAAGGGTATCCAGGTTGAATTGAGTTGTCTTCTACTCCCTTCCCTAAATTGTCACATTTACTGCCTGCTGTAAAAAGAGGAAGCCACCAATTGATTTCTAATTCTGCAAACCCCAGGGTGTAAATGTGATTAGCGGTAATTGGAGAAGTTCAGTAACTGTTAATTTCTCCTCTCCTCGTTGTTTTTCCTATTTAAAATATTAAACAAAATATGTGTGTAGACCAAAACTGACTCTGATGCACATGAACAAATGATACATATTTAATCAGAGCTGTGGGACCCCAGTGTGGTTGTCTGAAACAAATGTGACATGTGCTTCCTCTCAAAAAAAAAAAAAAAAAAAAAAAGGCAGCTAATAAACAACACCAGTATTTTGTTGTAACATTCATTGTCTACATGATGTTGAGTTTAATGGCATTACGCTATGTAAAAAAGTTAGAAGTACACTGCTAAATTTGTCTTTCCCAGTTGGCTGTCCCTGAGGAGATTATAATGTGAGTGGTGTCTTTGTTCATTGCATGCATAAGTGTGCACAAATTCCCAAGTTTTCATCTGTAAAGTTAGACAGCCAGAAGAGATGTTAACCTCTGCATGGCTGAGTGTGTCTCCCTGGAAAGAAGGAGTTTCAATGGTGCATCTGGAAACTGGAAAATTATATATATATATATATATATATATAAAATCTATATATATATCTGTGTATATATCTAACTGCATAATATGCCACTTGTTTTTTTCCTAGTCAAGATTCTGCCTCATCTGTAGCTAATATTTTTAATCAAGAAAAATGGCTATTATTTTTCAGCACATGAAAAGAATCTATGTTTACCTTTATTCCTTAGAATGAAATAATTTTCTTCAGTAACTTAGACCCAGGAAGGTCCTGTGAACAGCAGTGTGTAATCCTATTTCAAGTGGTTTGAATATCTCAGGAAGCTAGCTGGAAGCTGGTTAGCTTGACATCTACACTTCACTCTGAAACGTTAAATCTAACCTAGCTGTAATTATTTTAAGTAAGAATCTTAGAATTGTAGAATCATAGACTCGACCAAATTGGACAGAATCATGATTGCACTTGGTCTTTTTCATCCTTAAAGATTCCATGATTTTATGATCCAGTCCAACCATTCCTCCAGCATTGCCAAGGCTACCACTGACCCATGTTCCCAGGTACCACACCCTCACAGGCTTTAAATCCCTTCAGGGATGGGGACTCCACTACTGCCCTGGACAGCTGTGCCAGAACTTAGAAACCCTTTCAGTAAAGAAATTTTCACTAATATCCATCTTAAACACTTAAGAGATTTGGGTGTTGAAATGCAGAAGTATTGATTTCATAGAGAAACTTCCATTTTGGGCATATCTTTTTTTCTTGGATTGACTTAGTTATATATAATTTATTGAATAAAACCCTGTAAGGTTTAAATCTGCCTGATGTCTGTTGTCTGCTCTGATGTGTTGAGAGCTAAGGAAATTTTTGAGATAAAGCACACATGCCACCCTGAGCTCAGAGAGGGTGGCCACAGCAATATGAAGATTCGATTGACAAAGGAAAGGGCACAGAAAATAGACCTGCATTGCATTATGAGATGCAATAGATATCTCTAGACTGCAGATCTGTGACTTCTTGTTAATTTAGAAATCCATTTTGTATTATATTCTACATTTCTTTCACTGTGTAACACAACCTTGAATTGTTGTGCAAACAAATGTCAAAAGACTGTGTCTTTTTTGCTTACTTGATTGCAAGCAAGGTCAAAAGCATCCCAAATATCATAAGGAGAAGGAATGTTCTGTCTTTCAGTATTTTTAATTGTGTTTGGCCTTGTTTGTCCATTTTTTTTGACAATACAACCTTGACTTTAAAGTAGGCACCTAATGCTAAAACATATTAATATATTTTGTAATATATTAATATACTCTTAATATAATATAGTATTATATTATAAACATAAAATAGTAGATTGGTTTGGGTTGAAAGGGACCCTAAGGATCAACTTGTTCTAAAATGTTCCATGGACAGGAACACCTCCCACTAGACCAGGTTGCTGAGGGCCTCGTGGGATCTGGTTTTGAACACTTGCATATCATACAGTAATCATAGAATAATACTGTAGTTATTATATTGTATCATTATATGTGCAGTATATGTTTATATAGATTTTTAATTTAATTTAATATATATGTTTTTTTATTTACACCCACATATAAAATCAGACTTGGACACTCTTTGCAGAACAAATAGTGACCTTAGGAACTAAATAACTACTGGTGGGGCTTCTTTTCCTTCTCTAGCTGCTTTTCACTTAATGAATAATACTTTTAAGACACCTTTTAAAGTGTATTACAGCATTTTTTTCCTTCTGTTTTCCCTGGATTACATCCCAGATACACAGAGGCACCATCACTTTGAAAGAAAGTTGAAACATGACCCTTTGTTTCCTTATCTGTTATGAAGCAAGATGGAGTTGTCTGAGAGTTTTCTTTCTTATTTCTGCTGTTAAGCATTTTTTGAATGGGGAGTTTTTCTCTGACAATGTGCTACACAAGCTGTAGTCTACACACGACAATCCTGTCCATGGGCTTCAGGAAAGCATTTCAGGCACTAGTGGGCATTTCCTTCCCTGGTGTGAACAATTCCTTAGGCTCCCAAATGCTTACACCGTGCTCACTTCAAAAGCGCATGCTTCTCTCTGATGACAACTAGGATGTCTACATCTAATATGTTTTAACAAAGTGATTCAAGGCTCTTGATCTACAGTTGTCAGAAGAAGAAATATGCTTCTAATGCCCCTCTGAACAATTGTTCCCTACAACTCCCTGGCAGGATGGTACAGCCAGGTGGGAGTTGGGCTCTTTTCCCAAATAAAAAGAGACAGGACAAGAGAAAACAGCCTCAAGTTCCACCACAGAAGGTTTGGATTTGACATTAGGGTAGTTTCTTTATTGTAAAGGTGGTTAAATCCTATAACAGGTTATCCAGGGCAGTGGAGGAATCCCTGTTCACTGGAAGTGTTGAAGAGAATAGTAGACGTGACATCTGGGGACATGATTTAGTGATGAGTTGGCAGTGCTGGGTTAGTGGTTGGACTCAGTGATGTTAGAGAGCTTTTCCATACTTAATGATTCCATTACTCCATGATTCTGAAGCTATTGCAGATTTCCTCCCAGAAACACCTTCCAGAAAAAAAGTGTCATCGCTGATTCCAAGGGTGGAACCATTCATAGCTCCAAAGGTCTTAGTATAGTCACTGCAGGACCTCCAAACATGCAGTAAAAGAGATAAGCAGCTTCAAATAAAATTATAGGACTCCAAATATCTTTCTAATATCCCCTACACCCATGAGGGAAGCCTGTGAAAAGGAGAGGTTAGACTCTGGTTTAGCTTAGATGACTAAATCACCTGTAGGTGTTTTTTTGTACCTGGGTTTTACCCTCCTAGGTTGCACAGATATTTGGAAAAAGGCTTGGCAGTATGATCAATGAAGTAATTATTTGTCATGTGAAGGGCACTGCAAGCCCCATCGACTGTATGAACCACATCTCTGGAATGACTGACCGAAATGTGAACACCTACATTGTAGACAACTGAGGTGGGAGAGAGGAATTTGGCAAAAAAAGATCCCAAATTAATTTTTTGCTAAGTAGGGGACTCTTTGTCATGAATTTTATTGTAACTAAACTCCTTTAAATAAAATAAAATTTTAAATAATAAAAATGGAAAACAAATAAATTCCACTTCCAAATTGATTTTCCTTTTTTTAAGTTTTTTTTAGGTTTTTTTTTTTTTTTTTAGTTTTAGTAGAATGAAGCAAAAAAGGGAACTTACAGTAAAAGGGAAGTATTTTTTCATAGAAGGACTTCAAAGAAACAACAGTAAAACCTCTTCTTTGATCCAGAGAAAATATAGCTCTTCACTGGATACTGTAGTAATGAAGTAAATGAACTCTAACAAAGTGAAATTATAATAAATCCCAATCTTTGTAGAATAGCACCGAGATGGAAAATATATAGACATGCCGAATGAAATGTTGGCCTTGTTACACTCCCAAGAAAAACCCACTGATAAATAGTTTCCAGAGTCAAAGGTTTGATTATTTTTTCTGCTGTGTTCTTTTATGTATCCCTCTCTCCTCATCTCCATCTCTGACACTGCACTCCTCCACTCAGTCCTCTGCCTTGTACTCTTGTGCCTCCCTTTCAGGGAGTCTCCTGCCAAAGCCTTTTTATTGTGGTGACCTTTAGTTTGTACAGACATTTCTCACATAAATTAATTTTCCTTCTCTCTAATGAAAAGACAATTTTCCAATTTTCCTAAAATGAAAAAAGCATGCAAGAACATTAAGGAAGATGCTGAGAGCCATTCACACCTGAGTGAGTCATTGAGTCTGAACCTCAGAACAAAAGAAATCAATGACCTGCTTCTGGCCCAGGGGTTGTGACAGTGCCTCACATCCACTGCTGCTTGGAGATCTCAAACTTGCAAAATTGTCCTGGCGTTAGTTCATTGCTTTGGTCCAAGGCTGAGTCAAAAGAGAATTACCAGTGTGGTGGTTTTAGTTCTTGCACTTTCTTTTTTATTTATTTCATGGTAAAGGTGGGGCCTGTGGCTTTTATTCAAGTCAGATGTTAAGGGTGAAAAATCGCAGAATGGGTAAGTTTGGAAGGAAAATTTTCTGGTTCAACCTCCCTGCTCAAGAAGGATCATTTTAGAGTGAAGAATATAACGGATTTTTAAAATATAGATCATACAGATGAACATCACTTGGTTACAATACTTTCCACTGGTCATCATAGTAAGTCTGAAAACAGCTCCCACTCCATATATCACCAACATACTGTTATTTCTGCTTTTAGGCAGCTGTTTAGATACTGTGGATATAAGTGCTATGTAGCTGTGTAGGCAAATAGTATTAGGAAAAGAAGAAGAGTTTGTGCAAGTATTTGGTTCACTTTTTTGGTTTGAGTGTTCACAAAAATGTTGGGCTTCAGAGATGGAAGAAAAGACATCCAGCCACTTTGTGGCTGGAATTTTGGTGGAAAATAAATGCTGTACCTTTTATACAAGATTAATGATATCAGAGGAAACTTTTACTTTAGAGCATTCCAGAACTTGTTACAACTAGTCTGTGTCTTTGTTTCTCAACTTGTCTATTTTCTCTCTTCTTACTCTCTGCTCCACCCACATTTTCTACCTAGAACAACCCTAAAATTGCGTTTACAGCTGATTTGTAATGCTCAGAAATGCAATTTAGATTGCATCAGTGAGACTGTCTCCTTCCAAAAAGAGAGGTCTCTCACCGTTTCTTTTTTTACCTGGCATACATATAACCCTGCTCCTCCAGAATGGCAAGTATGATAAATGTGTCAAAAAAATTCACATCAAAACCATGTGATACGAGTTGTTATTTTGACTTCTGTTGACACCTCCTGTTCTCTTTCATCCAGATGTTTCCATAAAGTAGCTCAATTATTTTTTCTTTTTTTTCCCCTCTGATAGGAGAAACAGGCAGATTTCCTTCCTCTATTACTCTGTGTGCAGGTGCTTTTACACAGATAAACATTTCTTTACTGGAACCATCTTTAAGATGTGGGAAGGATTTCTGTCCAAACATAGCTTTGATTCACAAAGAACCAGTTATTCAGTTCATGCACACTCTTATGTGCATTTGCAGATATTTAGCTTGAGCAGATTGCTCCTCGCAAAGAAAGATCAGATTATCACAAGGAAAAAAAAAACGAACTGTTTTGTAGGCCAACAGGTGCATTTTATGGTTTCTAAGTCAGAGCGCTAGATGTATCTAGACACCTAAGTGCTATTGAAGTAACTGGCTTTTAAATACCTGAAAAAGGGTATTTCTAGATTTTTTTTGACTTAAAAGTTCAAAACAACAATTATCCAAGGCTCTGTGCCTTATGAAGCATTCAGCCATGACTTGGAAACTCAGGATTCTGCTAAAAGGTACTGAAGAAAGATATCCCATCCCTGGAAGTGTTCAAGACTAGGTTAGATGGAGCTTGAAGCAACCTGGTCTAGCGAAAGGTCTAGGGGGACGGATGTAGACGGTCTTTGAGGTCCCTTCCAACCCAAACCGTTCTACGAGGGCTCAAAGTAAGTTGCTGTGGCCACTAGCAATAAGATGCCTAAAATAGCCACAATAAATGACCAGAACTGAAGTTAGAACTGCACTTAAGGACAGGCAACTAGCAAGGCATCTAACTGTGGAGCTGAAAAATAAAGTTTATTTTGATTCAGCTTTTTCTAACATAAGCCTCTCCTAAAGTCAAAGTGCCACACTGGACACCTGGACTACCCTTAGATCTAGTAACTTAAGCATAGACGAGGAAGCTCCTTTAGAAATTGAATTTGTTTCAGTCCCTGCTTGTACCTGATGTGAAACAAAGCCTGGAATCTTTTGGTCTTTCTCTCAGTGAAGTGTCCTGTTTATGAAGATAGTCCAAGTCTGGGATGTATCCACCTCTCTTCACCCTGTCTTCCACATTCATGTTGTCTGTAAAAGAATTTGTCCTAAAATCTGTCTTGTAAATATTTTCTAAGTCTTAAGACCAGGAGGATCTTTGTAACAACCTTGTTAAACCAGAATATTTTATCCAGTGTTGCCTGAGTTAAAACCAATGCCCTAAATTCGAGTAATCACACTTAGAAGGAAAGACAGACTCAATTTAAGGACTGACATGAGTAGTAAATCCACCACATCCATTGGCAAAGCTGTTCCTGTGATTAATTGCCCTCAGTGTTAAAAAAATTGCATCTCACTTCCTGTTTGATTTTTCCAGTACAACTTCAATTGTTTCAGTCAGAAGTTTCTTAGTTTCTAAATACTGTCCACAACAGGAAACAGAAGTGCCAAAATACCATGAAAAAATATTTTTGTCTTGTTTTTCTTCCCTCAGAAGGAGGAAGGAATTAAACCAGTGAAAAAGAAACTAGAGATTTGCTTGGTCTGAACACTTCATCACTAATCAGTTGTAGAGGCTTTATTTAAGCTAAACTCTACTTATCAAATCTGTCTCTGTAGATTTTGTCCCAAGTTTCTGAATCAAAGATATCCACTAGATAAAGGAGCTCATCCCATCTGAATCACTGAGACTTGGATTCAAATTACATTAACAACTCTTTAAACTCTTGTGTGCTTTTGCACTGCTGCTGAAAAATTTGGCAAGTCTTAGAAGGCTGGGATTAATCAGAATTCCAGCACTACTTGGTTTGGGTCTTTCTGATGTACCTTGCAGTTTTGCAGTGTTTAGCCATGAATTTACCGACTTTCTTCCCATGGGATTGCAGGAAAGCTAATTCTGCTCTGGTCATATTATTCTGTGGTTTCTGACTTTCTGTCTGAGTTTCTGTACAGCAGCTGGAAGGAAAATATGCAGTTGAGGGCACTTAGTGCACCCAGGCAGAGTGAAGCATGTGTTTACATCTCTTCTTGAGCCAGGGTCAGAGCAGAGGTACTGGACCAAATTGTTTGTTTCATACTGACTCCTTAACATCAGGATTTGACTTTAGCTTCCCTTCCAAGAAAAGTTGTTATGTCAGCTTTGATTCAAGGGTAAAAATCTGGTACATCAGGCACACTATTTGAATTGCTAGTAAGATGAAAATTCTTGAGGTTTCTTATGAATTTCTTTCCTCATTCTTTTCATTTTAATGTGCTGCTTTAATAGCAGGATGAATGTATGTTATGCATTTCAGTTTACATGTGGTTCTGCCATTAAGCACCTGGAATTGAAGCAGTTTCTTCCCTGAGGATTTCAACAAAGGCTTTGCCCCACTTTCAGGATCCAGGTTGCTACGGGTTAGCCATGTGCCACAGCAGTATTAGCTCAGAGAACACTGTAGCTGTTTGCACAGCAAATGCAGCTCTCCTGATGGTCATAATGAAGGAAATCAGCTTGCATTTCTTTAATGGCAAAGCCTCCCTGTGTATTAATTTGGTTCTACATGACTATACATCTTGTCAGAGCAGCCCGACAAATGTGAAAACATAGACTAAAAAAATTGTCAGTAAAGTAATTTATGACCTTTTGTTCTGTGTTGCATTGCTTTACTTCTGTTTAGGAGCATGGGAAGGCTCCCTGGAAAGGAATATGTTTATAAAATAACTTCTTGGCAATGTCAGTTCTAAAATAAACTCAGGTTTCCAGTGCCTTGTACAAAATATAATCTAGTACTCATATTAATACATAGACTTTGATTCCTGGGCCAAATACCTGTTTTCATTTTTGATTTAGATTCATTGTATGACAGAGCTGGGATGTGTACTGTGAGGGAATGTGCTCCTCTTAGTAATTTGAAAAGACTTTTTAAATTAATCTTTAAATGTTGTGATAGCCTAGTACAGCAAAGAAAAGCACAGTCAGATGGACACTGAAGTTATGATAATATCAGATGGGAATAAAAATGGAATCTGACATTCAGTTTGGAATTCAGAGTAGTCTAAATTATTGAACCAGTGTCATTTGTCAAAAAATTAGTTCACTTCCTTTCATTTCTAAAATCAAACTTGTTCTTTCATGTAAGATATGCCATGCTGACAAGTTACCAATTTCTTTTTGGTTTTCCGAAAACATATGAGAAGAAATTATTTTGTCTAATCTAGGAATCTCTGGGTAATATTCTAGAATATTATGTGTATTAGAATATTATATGTATTAGAATATTATAGAGTATAATTGAGAATAGAATATTATAGAGTAGAATGTTATAGATTTGAATGCTATAGAAAGCTATGTAGTTGGGTAAGTGTACACCATAGGTTGATCTTGATGATTACAATAGTCTTTTTTGGCCTAAAATCCTAACAAACTTAATGCTGTTGTTTTAATTTACTTTACAAAAGATGTGCTGGAATATATCTTTTGAACAGGCTTCTACATATAGAAAAATATGTAGCAAGTGAACTGGCAACTCTACTGCTGAAGAAATGCTTTTAATATCTCATTCTTTTGAATAGAGATGATTCATCAGGGTTTGTTTGCAAATCTTGGGGATTTGCAAAGTTGTGTCTTTGGGTAAGATAAAGCAAACAAAAAATCCAGAGTGCTAGTGCTTGTCAGCTTGCTGCGTATAAATATTTCTATTCTGAGAATTGGGTTTTGAAGAGGAAAAAAAAGGCAAGTCACAAAACCAAAACTCAAAAAATCCCCTCGGCACTGCAATTAGGAGTGTGACTTCAAGTATGAGGTCTGTTGTCAGGTTGAAAACAGACTGTGGAGTGAAAGGAGTTTTTATGTAGCAGGTGAGCTACACAGACCTTTTCCACCACTGTATTTCTCAGACAGCAGGTTCATTTAATGTGGCTTGATGGCTCCAGCCAACAGGTTTTCCATATAACCCATTTCACCAGCTCTCATGCTCATAGCAATCCTAAACCCAAAATATCCATCCAACCTAAAATACCCATTAGTCCCACACAGTCTTCATTTTTAATTCCTGTTTGTCTAAATTTATGCATGAACTGAAGTGCTTCAAAGGAATGTAGCTAAATTATCCATGGCTCTTTGCCTGTGGTTTCTTGCATCAGTAACTTGTGGTGTTTCAGACACATCTTGATGTTTCAAAGTGACCTCACCTTGAAGGGAAAGATAAAATCTCAGTTTCTGACATTGATTTGGCTTTAAAAACAGTAATAAAGCAAATATCAAAAATGCACAACCAGAGACAAATATTCAAAGGAGAAGAGAATACCTTCCATTCCCTTTCTCTAGCCCTCTAGCCCTGGAAAACCTTATGGTTCCCTTGCAGCTCAGGCTCTGTCACCAATTCCATCACTGCATTCTGACTATAAGAGCTCACTTGTGGGAAATTTTCAAGCCATGCTTGTTTGGTTATCCTCTTCCTGTTTGACTTGTATCTTTAAATAATATGGTTACTTCACAACAGCTTGTTTTTTGACTGGGGCACAGGGCATATTTTTCTAGCAGATAAAAAAAAAAACTTCCCACAATTTGCTTTGTGTGATTTCCCCTTTCGAAGGCAAAGCTGATAAATCCAGGGTAATATGTAATAGATGCCTTCCTGTTTTTACTTATTGCTCTGTCAGGTTTGTCAGCCAGAAATTTATTAGCTAGTTTTGTGGCTGTAACGTTTGAACAAGAAAGACTAAGCTGTACACTTAGCCTAAAGAGCAAGTGTGAGTAAGTGTTTATGCTGTATCCTGCTCCACAGACCAGCCTTGGTGAGGTATGGTAAGTTTTTTCCGCATCAGCAAGACTTTATCTATATACCTGTCTTAATTTTAATGTTTATTCCTTCATTTCTACTCTGTACTAATCTCATTTTCTGAGCAATTGGCAAGAGGATGGCAGGAATATGCATTGGTTTTAATTTCATCCACCCAAAAGTGAGTTCACCTGACTGAGCAATTACTGGTCTTCTGTAAACAGTGGAGTTGGGAAATCTCCATGAGCTGATCTACCATATTTATTTATTTATTATGGATAGGATAGGTTATTCTCTGCATCCCGTTGTCTCCTCATTGCATGAAGGGAAAGCCTATGTGATTAAATGGCCACAACTGGAGTGCCAAAGTTCAAGGAGGTGAATGCCTTGCTTCATGAGCTGGCCAGGGAAAGAATGGAAAATCCATGAACTGAGATTTTGTCTGCCACATTTATCCTAGCAGTACTCCTGATATTCATCCTCTACCTTTTCCTGCTTGTTCTATTGTTCAGTGTCTGTTGGATGCATCACCTTGATCTGACCAAGACTGACCCACCTGTAGGATCAGTGCCATGGGCCCTCTGCTGTTCCATAAAAACTTCATTTACCCAAAGTGAACAGCTCAGACCTGGTAAAGGTATTGGCGTTTGGCTGTTTGGTTTGCTTGTTTATTTATTGATTTATATAGTTGTCTGGAATCCAAGTTCTTTTTTACAGAGGGAGGATATGCATAATTATTTCCCGGGTTGGAAGCTGATGAGATGTTGGGTTGGAGACAAGGAAAGAGAGTAGCTTTTGTAGCACACAGAGTACATACCACACTAAAGGGTGATGGGACAGTTAAAGGGCACTTCCAATCTTTTTGCAGTGTTGAACCAGCTTCTGAGTACTATACAGAGCACTGACTTCGGAAATTCTTGAGAGGTGACTGAACATGGAAGAAAATCTGTCTTGCTGGGCTTAGTAGTTGGAAATCTTGCAAGTGTGAGCAGCATTTGAGCTGAATTTTTCCCTTTTACCCAAGCATGGGGGAAAAATGCTAGTGTACCCTTGCACCTCACAGCAGCAATTGAAATGCTTCCTTTTCTGGAGTTTCTGAGTCACTTCAGGCTGCTGCAGGCAGTAGGCAGGAGGAAGCACTGGTCCTGTAGAGCAGCTGTGCAGAAGGCACTGGTTTGCCCCAGATTCTTCCCTGCTGGAGCAGTGTCAGTGGAGACAGAAACCTGGCCAGGGTAATAGTTCTGCCAGCTGTCCCCACACAGTGATGTTATGGGCGCTTTCTGTATTTGAAAAACACCCTGTTTTCTGTGCTACTCAAATAACACACACTTAGGGCTCCAGAGCTTGAACGTTCCATGTAAGTCAACTTTCTTCTATTGATTTTGCAGGCCAGGATTGTGCCCTACTGATGCAAGTAGTCAAACATATTTCTTCTTGTTTCCTGCTGACCAACAGAGCAGTCACACACTCTGTAAACTGCACAGCACACCAGAATTTTGAGATGAGGGTGGATAAAGTGGAAGTAAATCATAATGGTCACATTGAGTTAAGTCAAAGGTCTCTTGTTATTGGTCCCCTTGCTTTAACACTTGGTGGTAGCAAATGATAAGTAAAAGTACAAAAAACAGCATGCCCCCAGAGACTTTCTACAGTGATCTTTCCATGTGTCATCCGAGATCTAATTTTGGACCATATAAATCAGTGTTAGGGTCCAACAACCACAGTAGGAACTAGGCAAAAATATTGCTGGAACAGTGTTTTGAATCTGCAACACATGTGGATACCCACAGTCCAAATATCTGTCTGCCCATGGCATCACACTATTTTGGAAACAAAGGCTTTTTCCTTCAGTTGCTCCTCTGTATGAGTGAGTACATCCAGACTGAAGACCATTTGTTGTTGTTCAGCAGTTGCTGTTGGTTTGAGTTCAATCAATTTAGGCGCTTCATTTTTTCCACTTTATTGTCTCTGGGTCCCATCAGTATTAACCCTGAATGAAACAGGCAAGGTGGGGCAAACATTTGTACTCTTTCTAAGGACTTCCTGCAAATTCAGACATTATCATTTGCTTCACCCTTTTCCATAGTTAATGGCTACTGTGTTCCCTGTGACATTATTGTACTGGGGAACTGGCCAGCATGTTATTGCTCTCAGATTTTCTAAGGTAAAGAATCCCAGTTTTTAAAAATGAGCCATTTATGAACCACTTTATAATCCAAACATGTATTTGTAGGAAAAAAGTGATTATTCCTTTATCCTGGAAAGAGTATGAGTAAATGGTAGCACAGTTTTGCAGTGTTACAGAAGGAACCTCCGGGGTGCCACCATAATAAACTTCAAAGTATGTTAGAATTTATTTTCTATCCCTACACCCAGACACAAAGTCTATACATTCTGTCATTACAAACATAAAATGAAAACACTTCCCAATCCAAAGCAGAAAAGGGCTTTCCTCCTTGTTCAGCAATTAAGAGGCTCAGTTATGGAAACATCGTGTGTTCTTCTATTTGAAAAGGACCTGGTTCCTTCTGGTGCCTGATGTTATTAAATCCACATTAAAAGGACACAGTTTAGAGAAACAGTGAAGCATGCATTTGAATGGAATAGCACCATAATCCATTTCTATCACATGTTATGTTTTCCAAATTACAGCTCTTCATAGTTGTAGATTGAAGGTTGTATTTTTCTATTTAGCTAACAGAAAATAACTTCTACCAATTTTCCACCAGCAGTTCATAAATCACCATAAACAGAGAGCTTATCTAGAGGTCCGTGAATACCTACTTTTTCAATTCAGTGCCCAAGAGAAAAACAGCAAAACAAAACACTCAGTTTTGGTCAAAATTAAATGTTTTGCATGACCCAAACTGTATAATTTCCTTTTTTTCCCCATCTTTTTAGTGACAATATGCCATTTTGAAGTATGAAAACATTTTGTTTTGAAGCTATTAATTAAATACTTTAAGCAGAAACATACCATTTTCCACATTGAACTCTGTATTCCAAAACCATAGAGGAATGTATCAGGATGGTATCAGGGTCTTTCTGAAGAGGCATGGTGCATGCATTTCAGGCAATGACCATAAACTAATCAGGCAATGTTTTCTGACTTGATAGAAATAAAATATTTCTCATCAAGGGACAGGAAAACACTGGAAGTGCCCCAAAGAGTTTGTAAAATCTTGGTCCTTGGAAAGTTTTTAACATCAAAATGGAATAAGTCACAAGGAACTGGGCTGAATTAAATGTTGAGCCTACCCTGAAGTTGGACTAGAGGTCTTATGAAGTTCTTTATAACCTAAAACATTCTGTGATTTTGTTCATTGGACAGAAACAAGTAATTTTGACTAATCCCAAGCTGTCTTGTTCAGGAAATAAGCCTTTTTAAGCTAAGAACATCCCATTTAATTCTGGTCAGCTACTTCAGCTCGAAGTATAACAAGGGACATTGTAATGAATTTGACTGTTGATGGCAATAGAGCAGAAGATTTAATGTCAGAATTGTTAGGATTGAATTTGACACTCTAATTTCCCTTTTGTTACAGAATTCTTATTTTAAGGAATCTTCAGCAATATTTAGGTGAGAACTGGTCTCATATGCATAGGGCTCACATTTCTCTTCCAGGAAAGGGATGTTATTTTTAGATATTTGAACTGGAATATGCTGAAGTTTTATCAGTGAATAGGCTTTTCTTGGTTATATGGTTAAAGATTGGAGTCACTCTTTTGTTCTCATGAACAATTATTCCTGTACTTGTTGCAATTACATTTGTAATTATTGTGAAGAATATTTTCTGAATCATTGTTCTTCCTTCACAGATTGTTACTAAAATAAATTGGTGCATATTTTTTATGTTTTAATGCACAGAAATGGAGTTCAGCCTGGAGAAGAGATGGCTCTAGGGAGACCTCATCATGGTCTTCCACTACTTAGATATTTGGAAGAAATCCTTCACTTGAAGGGGAGTGAGGCCTTCACACACAGAAGCTGTGACTGCCCCTGGATCCCTGGAAATGTCCAGGGTCAGGTTGGACAGGTCTTGGAGCAACCTGAGATATTGGAAGATGTCCCTGCCCATGGCAGGGGTTTGGAATGAGAGGTGCCTTCCAGCCCTTCCAGCCTTCCATGCCGTTCTATGACTCTGATTCCATGGTTCTAAATGGACTTTAGGAATGGTCACTGTTCACATGGGCAACTTTGGTTACCAAGTCAGGAAATGAAGTTACACAATGAACGTGTGATAGAGAACATTCCCCAGTCAAAGTCTGTAAGAATGGAGGCCTCAGGTGTTCCCTCAACTGAATCTGGAGTGGTACCAGCAGGTCCTGGACTGGTCCAGTTACATGAGGCAAACTACATCCTGATGGTTTCTTCCTCTTTCAGCTCTAACACAACTATTTGGAAAATTATAAGATTTTCAACACTTTGATTCCACCAAAGAAAACACCAAAATTTTAGTTTTATAGAATTTATTTCATGCTGTGAGAGACTGAAATGGTTAATGGCTTAAACATTCTTAAGATCATCAGACGAATTTTGTTCAGTGTAGCAAATTGTGCAAAGGAGCAGCTGCTCATCTGGACCTATGGAAAGTCCACTCCCCTGGTCAGTGTTGATTTGGATTCAACCATGACAAGATGATGTCCCCTTTTCTAAACTTTAAGCCCTACAGAATGAGCATGAACCCTTTCCCATCTCTTGTACATCCTCTGTGTGTTCTGTATACTGAGTTCTTGTGCTTCATTGTGTGCTTAGACCACGACAATTCATTGGGAAGGTACTAAGACCATCCTGAATATTTTGCTGCAAGTGAAAAAAAAACCCCAATAAAAACATAGGGAAGTCAAGGTCATAGTCTCTAGGCCAAGGAGCTAGGGAAAACATATAATCAGAGAGATGTTACAGGAGTAGTGAATTACTTTGCATTATTCTGATGCTTTCTCATTACTTCCTGCAGTGCAATATGTCTGGATGAGTCATCAGAACAGCAAGGACTAAATTTAGGATATGTTTGAAGTAGTGACTCTTCACTGCCTATGCTAAATGGCCTCTGTTTTCTACCTAAAAGACTACTGATTCAAACTGTGAAAGGACAGGGACTTTAACTTCCTGCCTAATACAGGGTCATCAAGATGAAATTGTGACATTTAGGAAATAACCATCAATTTGTGTCCTTTGGCAGTGTTCTTAGAATCCATACAGTATTATGGTGCTCTTCCATGCTCTGAAACAAACATAGCAACATTTCCTAATGTATTCCTGTAACAGTAAACTAATTATTATGGGCAATAATTGCAGTGATAGGGTCAGTTACAGTTCTCATCATTCCAATTTCACTAGTTAGCATGCATTCATTAATGTTCCCAGCCATTGGCATAGCACATATGAGAAATTGGAGATCTCAGGGGATTGACCTGCACACAAATCCTGTACAGAGCCAAAAATTAAAATTTTCTTTTTCACTCTCCATCTAAATCCTCATCCACCCACTTGTGTGATAAGGGAGGCCAAAGTTATATTTTAATGATGGGGAGTTATACCTGGCAGCCAAGTATCTGTGGAGCTGGAAAGACCGGAAAAATCTGTGAAGGAAAGCTGGCATTTGGCAAATTATGTCAGCCACTAAGAATCTTACAAGGCATATGATCAGAGTTCCCTGACTGTGAGCCAGTGATTCCTGAAAAAGACCAGCTGTCGACCATGAAAAGGAAAGTGGCTCCTGGAATGGTGGCTGAGAGCTAAAAACTGCAGCAGTCTTGTGAGAGGCAGACCTTGGAGCCTTGTATTTCTCCAGCACCTGGAGAACAGCATCAAAGAGAAAGGAAGAAAAAACGAGGAAAGAAAAAACTAAAAGAATATTAAACAAGATTGTTAGGACTTGCCTGGGGCTTGGGGAACGTGAAATATCTTCCAGAATGGATCACTGTGATAATGAAACTTTAGAATCCGATTAAAGTTCACAGCAGTGGGGAGAGGCAGCTCCATCAGCTCACAGCTGTGGCTGAGTCTGGGAGGAAGGAGAGCTCTGCCTTAAAATCCACCCAGGGAGAACACAATTTTGGGAACATCTGGCACACTGGAGGAATTTAAAGGGTCAGCTAGAGTGGTAAGTAGGAGAATGCACCTGGCAAGACCCACGTGGAATTGGGTCAAAGGACCATACAGCATGTACCCAGATGCACTGCAGGTACAGCCCTGTTCACACTGGTGGTCCACAGAGCAGCTATAGAAGGAAAAAGAATTTTTATGGGCATGACTGGGAGGAGAGAGAGCAGTCTAAAATCAGGTGACTTTTTTTTGATAACAAATATTTCACTGGAAATATTAAGCAAGAACTCCAGAGTCAAATTCTAATGATTTTAGTGCAAAATACATCTTAAGGAAAGTAGGAAGAATGAAACTTACAAAGGGGTTATAAACTACATTTCCTGAGGAAAGTAAAAGCATATGTCCCTTTGGAAAGTGAGCGCAGAAGGATAAAAGAAGTCCAGAGAGAAAGGGCACTCAGTCTTTTTTCCTCTGTTTTGTGGGTTTTTTTTTTTGTGTTGCATGTCGGAACCCCTGCAAGACTCCTGTCCTTTTGAGGAAGGACACAAAGAACTGCAGGCAACTTAAATTCTTCATGGGGGTTTCTAAGACATATTTAGAAGAATTTTCAGGAAGCTTCAGACTCAGAGAAATAGATGTTGTTCTGTCCTTATTGAATCCAGAGGCATCATACTGACTCTTTGATCCCCACGAAAGAGAAATTCCAAATAAAAGACAAGCAGAGCTGGGTGACAGTGAGTATCCCTTCTGAAAAGAGGTACCAACAAGAATTTGTGTTTATGTATCAGGTGGTTCAAGCTGTGGACGCATTTAGGTTTCATTAAGCTCAAAGCCTGGGTAACAAAGGACAGCCCCTTATGCTCAAAGATCCAGGTTGAAACTTCCTCTTCGGTAAACGAAGAAAGTTAAATCCTAAAGTGAGATTCAGTGAAATCTCAGGATGGTTTTCAACACCCTGTTTTTTTGTGAATAGCCAAAGTTGGAGATCCCCCAAAAAGCAGCTGTCACTCATAGAAATTAGTTCATTTGGAACAAAGCTCAGTTGGTCCAGACAGGAGTTTTCTTAGAAGTTTGGAATACTGTTTTGCTCTCCTGTTCTATAAATCCAGTCTAATGATAGATGGTGGCAAAACTGTTGGGAAAGGCAATTTTACCTAAGAAAAAGCTTCTCCAAGACCACTGTAGGAACCTGGGCCTCAGGGTCTGTGTTTTCCTCCCTCCACCCTACCTAGGAATTTTGTACAGTTGAAAAGAAATCTAAACAATTGCATAGAGATTTGGCTGGGAATGCTGAAAGCTGGCAAGGCCCTGCTTCCTCCCTAACTGCGCTCATTTATGATCATTAAATCCAGTCTCTCTAGGAAAAAAAAAAAAAAAAAAAAAAAATGTGGAAGTGCATGAAAGTGCATGAATCATACATTCCAAGCAGTAAAAACATAAGATTATAGAAGTTAGACTGTAGATTTTCCTGTCCCTCCCCCACTTCGCCTCCATTCCCTGACTTAAAATAGAAGAAAGCTGCAGAGAAGTGAGACCAAGGATTAAGTCAGTCAGGAAAGGAATCAGCAGAGCTGCTCTGAGCTCTGTAGGCAAAGCAGTGAGCAGCAAAAGAAATAACGGTACCAGTATGTAGGGAAAAAGAAATAAAGGCAGATTAGAAGAGTCACAAAGGATTTAGGAGATTTTATTTAGGATCTATTTTGTTTTTCTGACCCTGAAATAATATTAGGATATCATATATACATTGCAAGAAAGAATTCTTCATTTTCCAGTCTAAATATACAAAACAGAAGAAGGTGGAAGGAAAAACACAAATAGCAAAGACATTTGTGATTGTTCACTGTTTAGGTGACAGAACAGCCTGAAATCTTACACGGGATGAAAATTCAATTTCGAGAATACAGTGGTCTATTTATAATATAGATCACTGAATTGACCAGTGCAGACTCCATGCACAAGTGCTCTAACTTCCCAAGAAAAGTGCATTAAGTAATCCATTTGTCACATTTTCCTTTATGTATCTGTGTTATTCTAATTTGTGTATAAGTCAGGTTAAAATTGAGTTAAATTCAAGAGTAATCACAATTACAGGGATGGCTCTTAGCTCTGTTTTAACAATTTGTCATCGTGTTTTCTGGAGGACGTTTTCTCTACAGCTGATGACATTTAGGTCTGAAAGACTTTCTGAGATGTAACAAAACCAAGCACAGCCAACGCAAAAAAAAAAGGACAAGCAGTGTTTTGCTCATTTTACTTTCAACATTTCTTTCCCTATTTGGAAAAATCTGCTTACCAGTCTCACTGAAACCTTATCTCCAGTTGGCACAAGTCATCACAGATTCAGTGACATGAATTGAGTTTACACCTGCTGTGGACCCAACTCAATGACCAGAAACCTATGAAACCTTACACTAAGTAGAAAAGGGGGCAAAGTAGGGCAGCCCCTCTCCCAAGGAGTGCACATGTGCTCTTACAGAGTAAAGAAACACGAGTTTCCCCTCAGAGGAAAGTGGAATAGATTTGACAAAATAATGCTGATGAAGAAAGCCAAGAAGCTGCCAAAGCTGGGAAGATGTGGAAAAGGAGTTGACATATTAATGATGTTTTTTTGTGTTTGTCACTTTCAAAACTCAGTACAAATTCCTCTGCTATTTAATGGAGTAGTTTCACTCAATTGGAAAGCTGATGATGTTCCTATCAGCTTTTCATTAAATCAAAATTACTTTGGAAGCTGATTTTAACTAAACCTCTAGGTTAGAAGTGACAATTAAGGAGCCTGATGAAGGGGGGAATTTTAGAATCAGAACAGCCTCATAAAGGGGAGAACATTTGAGTCCATTGACTTTTTACAAGTCATAGTACAGCTCTGCTGTGTGATCCTGAGATAACTTTACAACTGTACTTCAAATTATCTGTTCAGTGGTACTTCGTATGGGGAGTTTTGTTCAAAAAACTCTTTTTTCCAAAGGCAGAGCTAAGTCTCATAGGAGATATCTGGGCAATCTGTAAACAAAGGATGTCCACGCCCAAAACAACAGTCAGTGTCTGAAATGTTATGACAAATTCAAGGTTCATTTTCCTGTTCTGGGCACAAGAAAATATAAACGTTCAGTGATTCATCCCAAGATATGATGATAGCCTACTGGCACAACTGCCTGCAGCATACATACTTTGGGACTCACAGAAGAGAATAATAACCAGCCCCAATGTTGAGTGACAGCTGAAATCAGGAAGCTGGTAAGAACTGGTGGTCAGTGTTCCATGGTAGAACTTTTAATAGTTCCCCTGTGGGGACCTGAGAGTCTCTTGGAAGATGAGGACAAGTGAGCAAAGAAGATTTTTTGAGGACATTTGGAAATACAAGTTGCAGCAGGCAATGACACTTTTGTTCCATGGCAGGATGCCTATTTGATATGCCCTGAAACATTCTTTTTCTTGTCAAGTCCCATCTTTCTCTTCATTGAAATACTGGGGATCAGGCCCAGCAGTGAGGATCATGAGATGATGTAAAGATGGGCATCATTAAATTGTGCTGACCAGAGAATGGAATCGTAGAATCACAGAATAATTTGGGTTTAAGGGGAGATTAAAGATCATCTAGTTCCATCTCTGCATGGTCAAAAAGGGAGAAACAGCTTGTATACAACAGCTAGGAGAGTTTGATGAGATGGGGAATGGGGAAAGGCACTAAGAGGTCAAAGAAAATTAACAAATAACAGCAAATATATTAAAAATAATGATAAAAATTAAGTCAGCACTGTATTTCTTCCCCATGGATTCTACTTTCAGCTTTCTGCTGAAACTACCGGCCTTAGATTATTTGCTGATAAATAACTGCTAATTGCTGACAAGTAATTGCTGACAGGAAGATGAGGCAAAGGTCCCACCACAGTTTTCTCGAGTGGAGTGCACTAATGTGGCACAGCTTGGACTCACCTACCAGCAGGGATGTAATCGCACACCTGTGAGGCACTTTTGGTCTTTCAGCTTTACAACTTGTTTTGCTTTACAACTGCACAACAGTGGTGAGGAAAAAAAAAAAAGGAAAAAAGAAAAAAAGAAAAAGAAAAAAAAAGCCAGAATTGGAAAGGATAATATCAGACAAAATATCAAACCATCAGTAATTCTTTTTCAAAACAACCCTTTGATGCCTCTTTAATCTGTGGCTAGTTCCTGTATGTCTTCTTCTGACAAACAGTTTCCTGTGCCAATATTATAGAGTGCTCTGATACACACATTAAATCTAAATTAATGTATTAAATGTGTTAAACTTCTTTCAGCTGTCAGCTAATCTGACATTTATCTCATGCACCTGATATACTGCCACCCACGTCTTCAGCAGAATCTGTTTTGTTATACTTGAAGTACGGGAAACAATGTGTATTGGATACAAGGTGTTATCAGAATTCTTACATTCTACACACATATGACTGGAGTTGGATATACCACAGGTGCTCTGGTTGTAATCAGGATGATCAGCTGAGGTTGCCTGGGATTCTGATGTGGACCTGCTGTGGGTCTTTGACACTTTCTGCTAGGATCTGAGGCTACATACTCCAGCCTCAAAGGACAGATTCATTGAGAGGGAAGGGCATAGATATGGAAAAGTCCACCTCTGGAGACCTGGCTCTACAGCAGGTACCCTAAAGTGTCTCTGGCCAATGCAGCAAAGAGATTTTGTTGTACACAACTGCACTTGCCAAATGATATGGCTTAATTAATGGAAATTTGAGCCATCATGGAAGTTACTCAAAGTACCACTAAAATAAACTGACAACCACAAGACAAATAATAACCAATTTCTGTAATTGGATTAATTTGATTTGAGCTGTGACAAAATTGAATTTTAGAGAACCATATCTAAGCATTAGGTAGGTAGTGCTGGACATAGGGATACAGTTTGGGAACTGTAGCTGATGAAGGATGTGGCCTAAGGGGAAGAACGATTTACTTCTAATGCCATTATCCTGTAGGGTTAATATGCATTTTTTTTACCCATTTAAGGATGATTATGTTATCACTTGCTGTAAGTCACCTTGAAATAAACTTTTGAAATATGCTGTAAAAAATCTCAGATGAGAATTTCATCTTCTGTGGACTACAGATCATATGAGTACCACCTAGACATAGATTACTCTGTAAACTTCAGAACAGCATCTCTTCAGGATTTCTCTATTCATTCAGGTAGAAATTCAGTGGCATTACACTAACAAAGAAGCCATAGAAGGGTTTCAGTTAGAAAGGACCTTAAAGGCCATTTTGTTCCAACTCCTCTGCCATGGTCAGGGACAGCTTCCACTAGATAGGGTTGCCTTGGGCCCCATAAAACCTACCTACTTGTCTCAGCACCTGGAAAATTACTCGAAGACCTAAGAGTAGGAATGTCTGCTTACAAACATCACTTATACAACATTGTTTTACCACCATTCATAGGTCAGAGAGCACTGCAGAAGTAAAGCATTTTCCCAGATTGAAATAGAAAATTCAGCTGTTAATACTTTCAGTTAAAACCCATAATAAAACCCATAATTTACTATAGCCTGAAAAGCAGATCTGAGTTTTCCAGGCATCTTTCTTACAGTAGCAAAAGGACATGAATCATGACTGCTGAATAAGTAGCAGGAAGACATGTTCACTGGGATGGTGCCAGTGGATAGTTTCAGCCTGTCTCTGCTGACAAACATGGCATAGACTTTCTATGCACAAAATCTGAATACTTCCTTCCGTAGGGAAAAAAAAAATAGAATAATAGAAAAGCACTGAAAAGTCTTTGAAAATGACACATCTCTTTTCACTCTCTCCCTGCCTGGTAATACATCTCTCCTCAGCATTTTCAACAGAACTGCCTTCCAGTCTGGGAGATGGTACCAAGGGTAAAACTGCCAGTCCTGTGACACACAGCATGATTTATGGACAGTCCAACTTTCAGTCATCCAGCTCTTCCCACGTCCCTCACCTGTGCTTGAGAAGCTCCTCTGAAGGTATTGGAAGTTGCAGGGGGCCCTATCACAGCACCAAAATCTGCTGTGGGTTTTGGGATTTGGAAAAATCCAGCAAAAAAAGGGAGCAACAATAGGACTTCTTGTGAAGTGCCGCTTCTCCATTTCACAGTACCCATGTTTTATAGTATTCCTTTGTAATTGTCACTTTTTTGGTCACCCAGTTAATTGTGGCATGAGAGAGGTGAGAAGCAGAGTTCCCTCAGAGCTGTGTGAAGTGGATCCCATCATTGCTCAAACACAGGGGAGTTTTACTCATCCATGACACCACCAGGCTTTTGTTTGCAAAGAAAAGTTTGCCTGGCCCCATATGGACTGTGCAACTCCTAAATTTCAATATGACAAAAGAACTTCTAAAGCATTTTCCAAATGACAGCAACTCCACAATGTGCCATTAATCACTGCTGACAAGTTCTCCTGAGCAGCCCCTGATTGATCCTGATGTTGTCAAACTTTCTTTTTCTTTTGACATCTTTCTGATTGGCATCTCTGTTGAGTGCTTTTGTGACCTTTCTGCTGTATTGATCCACACAAATCACAGGGAAGTGAGCAGTTTCATGAAGGGAGAAAGTTGATACAAAGGGGTCAAATGGTTACTGGGACCTCCACACACCTCCATTTTAATGATTAATTATTGGGACAACAGAGCAAGTGCCAAGGACATCAAAATTAGGAAATGATAAGGTCTCTTCCTCCTCTATAGGGAGGTTCTTATAGTCTCTTTTTATGGCTCCTATTGAAGCCTCTTATCTTGTAGGGTTGATTAGCAATGTGAACAGACTCCTGTTGCACTCGGAGAAAATTTATAACAACAAATTATTGAGAAGTTTGACAGTGATTTTGGTGGTGCCAGTTCTGCAGAAGCAGGTCTTGGTATCAGAAACTGTCCTTCCTCCTTCACGGGCTGATTGGAAATGAGGTGAGGGTCCCCACTGTAAGGGAAAATGATTGCTCCACGGTTTTGGGATTGGTACTGGGTTGGAAAAACCCTTTTCCTGACCCAGAGATGGGGCTCATGAGAGGCATTTTAAAAGACTTTATTCTATTTTCAGTCTCACGAGAAGGGTGAGATGGTACAGATGTTGCAATTCTCACCATCAAAATCAGAAGATAAACTATTTTGTAATTACAATATGTCATAAGTGGTTTCTTGGGCTATCAGCTTTTGCCACACAATGCTGCTAATGCTTCTAAGCCAATCATCTATTAAAATACCCCACGTGGTTCTTGGTACAATACATCTTTCATAGTTCTATTTCTCCAAAATATCTAGTCTATTTGCAAGGTCATCATTTGAAACTTGTTTCTAGTTCAGGTTCTCTCTCAACAATGTCTGTCCTATTCCATGGCCTTTCTAAGTCAGCACACCTTATCTCAGAGTTTGTATACAAATGTACAGAACTTATGTGAGCCTTCTGTCAGGCTTTGAGAATTTCTGCAAATCCCTTTCCCACAGTATTGTGTGTGGCTACACACCTTCTGGATATCTCATGACACACCACAGCACCACTAATGGGTGGGGAATTGTCTCCAGAACAAAACTTCCTTGGATCCAGACATGCAGAAGCATACAGTAAATTAGCAAAATCTTCAGACAGATTGATTATGTCCACCACAAACACGTGGACTGGAATGGGGGATTACAGAACAGTGTGATCCTGGGAGAAGGCTGGATGCAACTGAATGCACAAAACCCCCAAACAAAATCAAGTACTCCACAAATTCAGTTGTTGCAACGTAGAAAATCTTGCTTTATTCTATTTCCTCCTTTTCCCCTCATGCATCACTTCTAAAAACTTGCTGTGCAGGGGGATATGTTAAACAGGGAGAACAGGCTAGCTGAGAAAATGATTTGCAGACTGGGTATCTGAACACTCAATTCTTAATCATTCTTTCACTTCAAAGGCCTGTGCATTTAATATGGAGAGCATGTATATCAATGCGCATTTGAGTGTGTCCCTTTCTTGAAAAGTAAGTATTTTATAGGTGTATTTTATTAGAAATGGCCATGGCTGTTAGTTTCTATGATAAACCTGTTGCTGATATCAAATACTTAGAATTCTGTTGTAGAGGTATCAGCATTGGTTTATAATGAGAATAAATACAGGTTCAGTGCAAGGACATACAGCACTTAGAAAAGAAAGTAGATCTTTCTACATGGGAAGGATATGTTTTCTTTAATTCATCTTAACCTTGTTTAGTGTCTAACACTGATCAGTACCTTTAAGAGTGTGGTAATGGTCCATATTTAGATATCAAGCAACTTAGCTGTACTGTATCATGTATTGAGATAGCTGATTCTTAAATTCTCTTTTTTTTTACCCCACTGCACAATTTCAATAAACCAAACTATTATCTCATGGGAAGTCCTGAAAATTCTGAGGAAAACAAAAATCAAGACTACTGAAAATGAACATTTTTTTCATGTAATATGTTCCCCTCCAACACTTCTTCCTTTCAGATGTAAATATTTATTTTAAATTTTGTCACCAGAGTCCAATCAAAGCATAATAAAATATACCTCAATAGGAATGTAAATGAAATCATAGCAGATTTGCCAAAATTGTTGCATTTACTCAGAAAATGTTTTCAGCAGGAAGATTGCTGATGCTTTTTAGAGCATGTCTTGAATTTTGATTATTGGGGAACATATTTATGTCATTAATCCTCTTAGAATGATAAAGCTTCAACTTGCAAATCTAATAGTGATGGCAGGAAAGCCCATCCTTCCTTTTCCTACAGTATCTTAAACCGGTATTACTTTTACTTCTTTTCTTGCACAGATATAAGACCTGCAATTGTTACCCTCACACTGTGAGGTGCTTGTGAGGGACCCACTACTCCACCTAAGGTGTGAGGACACAGACTCACAACTTACTGGACTGTTCTGTGTTTTTCAGTATGCTGAGTGGAGTTTAACAACATGAGGTGACATTTGCAGCACAACCCAATGTCCTGCGGCAGAACAAGTTCCAGAGTCAGAGGAGTGCAGTGGTTTACTTAAGATTTATGGCCTGAATTTTAAAGAGTAGTAAAGAGCAATGTAATAATACATGGCACTTGGAAGCCTGGAAGCAAAACTACCCTGATGTGTGTACTACTAATCCTAATTATGTTCTACTGTTAAGTAAGGGAGTTAATAATCTGTATCACAGCTAAAAGAGTTTGGGAATTTTGTTCTTTCCTATTTTCATTCATTTAATCTTCTGATTCACTGCTTCTTTTGGTAACAAACATCTTTTGGGTAGCACCCTGCTGCACAAGGAGAAATCAAGGCATTTTGGTGCATCACCAGGAGAAGTGAAAGACATCTCCAGTGACCTGCAAGATTACAACACCTCTGAATATCCCAGAGGCAAAGCAGGGTTGGGTTGTTTCTAGCTCTGGTTTAACAAAGGGATCCACTCATTAAAGTATATGGACTTCACTGATATTTTATGCAATGACAGTTCTTAAATATTCTTTTGCTTAATTGTTTGGAGGAGTCTGTTTTGATACTAATAATTTAAATGCATCACACAAGTCTCCTGTAAAAGAAGATTCTGCTTTTCTTTCTAAATTATGTGGTAACACCTATATTTTGCAGCTGTTTACGCATGAAAGATGCACAAGAACTTCAGTGTTTACATAGAATTACCAACTGCTTCTTTTTTTTGTACCTGAAGGGGTTTTTTTAAAATGTCAACCTGTGCAGGACACGCATAATTTCAGCTATTAGCTATAACTTAAAATATTTTTTTTCTTTTTGATGAGAATTAATTTAGATTTAAATCAAAGACACTAACTTCAAGATATACAGTATTATCTGTATTGCAATAAACAAGGCTTTGGGATATAGTGAGCTGTGAGGACATATTGAGATGAAACCACCCTAGTTCAGAAACATTCCATTTCAGAATTTGAGTTTTAGGAATGAATACAATCAGATAGCCTAGAAATGAACAAGAGTAATCACTGACCCTGAAGAGGGCTCTGGAAACCTCTGAAAAAAGATCTGTGTGCCTGCAAACTGGCTCATTTTTTCTTGACTGTATTAATTAGTCCAACTAAAATCTTGTGAGGATGGGCCATATTTTCAGCAGGCTCTACACTCCTGGACTCCAGAGTTCTAGGGTTGACCCAGGGCAGGCTCAGGGAGGGTTAAACAGTGGTTTTAGCTCAGGCAGTGAAGCAGTCACTGCAGTGGCACTGGAGCTTGGCTAAGGGAAATTTGGAGTTTTCCTCCCTTGGGTTTTTTGCTTACACAACATTAGTGTAAAATGCTGAAACCCAACAGGGATTTCATCATGCCAGAGCTCTTCTCTGTGCGCTGAGGATGAGGAGTACATTGTCTGAGAAGGTAAGAAGGTCCCAGAATGACTTTTTAAATCCCTTTTATTACTGAGAAGAGCCTTGAGATTTTTGGAATAGTCTTCCAGCTCTAATCATGGAATCATAGAATCCTTAAGTTGGAAAAGATCTTCCAGACCACTGAGTGCAACTTTTGTCCAACACCACCATGTCAACCAGACCACAGCAATGAGGGCTGGATCCAGCTGTTCCTTGAGCACCTTCAGGGATGGTGACTCCACCACCTCCCTGGGCAGCCCATTCAAATCCTTAGCAACCATTTCTGTCCACATATTCTTTCTGATATTCAACTTGAACCTCCCCTGGCGCAGCTTCGGACTGTGTCCTCTGCTGTCCCTTGTTCCTGGTAGGAGAACCCAACCCCCCTGGCTTCCCCCTCCTGTCCCCTCAGTTGTGTACAGCCAGAAGGTCCTCCCTGAGCCTCCTTTTCTCCAGGCTGAGATAAAAGCCTTTTCCACCTCCTTTTCCCTTTGTCAGCTCCCTCAGCCACCCCTCATCAAAATTACTCTCCAAACCCTTCCCCACCCTCTGGGCTTTTAAATGAGATTTTCTGGGCTGTTGTGAGTAGGTCAAAGAATAAGAAATTTCAAATGATTTTAAGTAAGGAAGATGCAGGGGAGACAGGGAATAGAATCTTTTAATCTGTAAATGGTGAAATGCTGGCCTCTGCTAGTTAAGGGATCTGTAAATCATCATTACTTGTCTCAGTAGGATGTGAAGGGGAGAGGGGCTGCCAAGACTGTCCACCTTCTGTTGCCTTCTTAATTCTGAACTCTTTGGGGCCAAGACTAATAGGATTCAGGGTCTGCAGAACACTATCGTAACCACTATCAATATTCTAAAAAAATACTTGAGTTTCAGAGCCCTCAAAGGTTCCCCTATGTTCAGATTATCAGCTAAAGCCAGTCAAATGATTTAAGGTTCCTCTGCATGCTTTCAGTTCATTGTAAAAATTCAGAAGGTTCAGAAATCATCTCTTCTCTTTCATTCTGACTACATAAATCAGTGCCGTGTGCTATGTTTGGAGAAACGAATCAGTCTTCATACTAGCTCATTTTCCCCATGCACAATTACAGAGTTTTGTTCATCTTCAAAACATCTGAATTTGATTTTCCCTCATTAGATGGGAAAGTTTCTTGAAATTATTTAAGTCAGTACAACAATATGACTCTTCCACTCCTCAATGCCATCAAAACAGGAATGAAGATGTTAGTTTGGGGAGCAATCAGGCAATCTAAATTATTCAGATCTGAAAGTTTTAAGTTAGAACAGTTTTTCAAATTCACTTGTATTTGGATTACAACAGTCTCAAGCCATGTCTGTCTAATGAAGCTCCTGTTGAAAATCTCAGCTGGAAATTCAGGGAATCAAGTCTATCCATCATCTCAAAGTCATGATTATTTCATGAGCAAGACTCGGTGTTCAGTCAAGTCTTTAACTCATCATTTGAGCTACCATAGTTTAACCATACAGGCATCTTTTAGGAGAACTCATGCTGAACATTACTTGATGAAGATAAATCCCATTAGCAGAACAAACAGTACAAAAGTCTGTGTCCTGACACCACAATAAGGTATCTTTAAATATTCATAAAGGATACAGGTGCAGATCTCTCATCACATACTGGAGCACATCCAAAGCCTCTAGGAAGAATGTTAATAACTCCTTCTCTTGAGTTTCTGTTGGAGGAATAGCTCAATTAGTCTCAGTCTGCTGTCTTTCCCTTATCTATTATACATTTGAGCGGTTACACTTTGCCTCTGGAAGTGCACATGGGAAGATATGCATTGACAAGGTGAGGATGCACAGGAGAGCACAGGGACAACCTATACTGTTTATTGTAGTATATCTGTGGGTCTGTAAAAAAATAAGTAATTTGATTTCTATTTCTACTGAGTCATGAAGGAGACTTGGATGATTAATGATGTAGAATTATAATTTGTGGTATATGCACATTCCCAAAAACTTTCTAGAGTTCAGTGAACAGGTCAGACAATAACACCTATCGCCCCTTAAAAGGGAGTTAATCATCTATGGGGGATAATCTTCTAAATATTTCAAACTGTAATAACATAACTGGATGCTCTAACAAGGTTCATTTTCGTCATGCCATCCACCATAAATGTATCCCATGTGGTGTATAACATGATTTGACTTTTGAAAATCTTAGACTACCGTTATCTCCTAGGATACATATTAAAAAAGGGACTAGAACACATGTAAAAATATCTAAAGAATGTCATTTAAGCTGGCCAGATATATTCAGTTAATACATGATGGCTTAAGTTAAAAAATAATCATTATAGCTGTCAGTAAGGGTTTATTGAGTTCTCCATTAAAATAGTGTAGAATTTCCTAGGCAGTAAAATTACATCTCCCTTTCATCTTGGGGAAAAAAGAAAAGAACCAACAGAACTTCACAACTTTGTGGTTTTCAGAAATAACACAACAAAATTTTCTCTTGAAAAAAAAAAATGAGACTATTCAACAGAAAAAATTGCCACCATCTGTTATCAGTATAGAGCATATAACACAAGCAAGGAATTCTGTTTCTAGGCAGAAGGAAGGGTACCATGTACTGCAATAAAAAAATCACTATACTCACTGGGACTAAATATTCTTAATATTCTAAATATTCTAAATATTCAGTTTGAGGTAGTTCTGGTATGAGGCTAGGAGTGTGCCTTGAGTCGTCTCTCATTCCTCTTCTGAAAATACATTGCTGGGAAGTAGAGCAGTCTGAAACAATACTGAGACTTCTTGCATAGGGGATTGAGCTTTGTTTGTGCTCTATCCTGGCAATTTCTCAGTCAGAGCACTGGCCTGAGTATGTGAATTTACGATTTTTGACTCAGTGTGTCTTGGCTTTAAGTTTGTGGTTCTCTTCAGAACAATGTTGAGCCAGCAATATCACCATCAACTTGTTTACCAGGGCTCCTGAGCTAGACAGAAACCCAAACCTATTAATTAATAATCTAGAGCTCTTCTATTTAATCCCAGCAAGGGTACTTCTCATTCTAAAGTATTTTATGGATTGAAAAAGTCAGACAGTCTCCTTGTAGCACTAATGTCTTAAATGTGTTTCTTTACTCCATGACTGCTACAGGTAGGGTTTGTTTCTTTCTTTTTCTTTTTTTTTCTTTTTTTTTAAACAAGCCAGAAAATCTTCTTTTCCCGCAAAGGAGAATGCCTTAAACTTTAGGCTTCCTCTGGGCCAAATATTTCTATTTTGTTGGGTGGAACCACACCTCTGCTCAGAACAGTTAGCAGATGCCAGGGACATCTATCTCCAAGAGCCTGCTGGATGGATATAGGGAGAAGGGGGACTGAGTCTGGGATTTTCCCCTTCTCACTTTGAGAGTCTCTGACTCACAAGCTGTTCTGTTCCCTTTGCCCCTACTGGCTTTGAAAGGGGAGACAGGTATCTTGTTCAAGTGTTTGAAGGAGAGATCATGGACATCTCCCTGCAGAAGAACACTGTGAATTGCAGCTTCCCTGTGAGCAGAAGTGTCTCCTTCAAATATAGAGGAAAACATCTGAGAGAGATTGAGGTTTGTTACCTGCTCAGTGTGCAGAAACACCATCGGGAAATTCGTGGCTACTCTTTGTTCATCTTGTTGGCTGACTTAAAATCTCCGTCTAAATTGTCTTACCTCTTCTTCCCCGTGCATTGAATGCTGGGACCTTATTCTATGGTATAAATCTTGGTCTGCAGAAAATTAACTCAGATACTGTAATATTCAGAGGCAGGAGGAGGACAAGAGGCAATTGAAGGGTAACTTGATTTTCATTGTTCTCTTCTAATATCTCCCAGTGTTGTGATGAATAAAAACATATACTATACTCTACTAATAGCAACCATGTAAGTATCAACAAGTATTAAAGAAGTTTTACTTTAAAAACACAGATGAAATACTTTAATGGAATCCTAGAATGGTTTGGGAGGGAGGTGTGACCTCCAGGACAATCTAGTTCCAATCCCCTTCCACCAGACCAGGTTGCTTCAAGTTCTGCCCAGCCTGGACTTGAACACTTCCAGGGATGGGAATATGGGTGGAGATGAGAAGAGGATCACAACTTTTGCGTTGCTGCTAAGGAATGATTAAAAGAAAGCTTAGTCTCCTTGGACCTGTGAAGCATCTGCCAAATCCATGAAAACATCTCAGGCAAATATTTTATGTTATATAAAATGGTCATGGACAAAGCAAGAAAATGACCTGAGTTTCAGGCCATCTCCACTGACAGTAATGACATCCATTTCCTAGGTCACATGTGGCCAATATGATATATATCGTATTTGATAGATTTGTATTATATTTGACACTTAATATGGACATAAATGCAAACTCAGCTGACTTGACCAAGAAACAGGGAAAGTATATGGCCCAATAGGAGCTAAACTCCATTCACAAGTGATATAAAGCACTGGAAAGGAAGGTTCCTGCCTTGCCACCACCATCTGCTTGTAGCAAAAATGAGCACTTCTTGAATTAATAACTCATACTATTTCATTGGCTGATGTTATCAGACTGGACATAAGAAGAAATTGTTTTTATGATGAGGGTGGGGAAGCACTGGCACAAGTTGTTTGGAGAGGTGGTGGATGATCCATCCTTTGAAACATTCACGGTTGGTTTGGATAGGGCTCTCAGTAAACTGATCTAGTTGAAGGTGTCCATTTTCATGGCAGGAGTTTGATGTAATGGCCTTTAAAGATCCCTTCCAACCCAAATCGTTCTATGATTTTATAATTTTATCTTAAAATCGTAAATAATAATAATAATAAATATTTATTATATTATCAGTTAAAATTTTGATATAACAATGATAAGGCATGGTAGATGACAGTTAAAATTCAAGGAAGATTGTCTTGTAGCAACTCAAAATGCAACACTTAAATGGAAAAATTATTTCATTGTGTTAGGCTACTTGTGTAAGTAATTACTTATTGTTGAAGAAATAATACCTGTTAAAAAACAATCTTATAATGGAACAGATTTTGGTGTGCATCTTCTTGGGGATTATTACCTAAGAAAATATTAATGCTTTGAGTTCCAAAGTAGAACACAGTAATTCACATATTTGAGGAATAATCTGAGCCAGAACAGCTTCTAAAACCCTTTGAATAGAATATGAGAGTGAAAAAGAAAAAGTCTATCATCTTTATGCTAGAGAATCAGTGGTATCCATAATGATTGGACTACAACTTAGTGGGCGTGGAAATATTTTATGCTGGTATAGAAATCAGAATAAGCCATGTTGAGAAGCAGGGTGCCTTCCTCTGACAGAATCACACTTTCACTGAGCATTTTGGTGTGATCTGCAGTATAACAATGGAGTGAATTGCACACCTGCACTACCTGGAAGCATTTTAAGTGCAGGTCAGCATTAAGTGCAGAACAAACACCCACCCTCTGCAAGGGATCCTAAGAGGTAAACAGACTGGATCAAGTAGACTGAATCCAAGCTGCTGAACAGCTTGCTTTGACGTGCAGGGTCCTTCACTGTGGAAAGAAGATTCCTATTGAAGTTGTTGACAGTTTTCAAGTATCTCTAGTGCCTCTCTGCTCAGGGAAAGTACTTAACCTTTGCATTTCTGTGACATCTCAAGAAGAAAGGCTCTGAAACTGGAAGGAGAGATCAGAACAGACAATAAGCCACTTATATCAGTAAAAACGGCTGATGAGAAGAGAGGGAAGAATTGTGCTCTTTGGGGGAAAACAGAACAAAACAAAAAGAACTTGAGCATATGGCTCCAAATCTGTGAGTATGCATATATTGCTATCTCTGCACTAGCACATGGTCTTATTAGCACCCAAGGATGCTGCTGGTACACAGCACAGGATCTGCTGCTGCACCTTTGCAGATCTGGGTCTAGCTTGTAGTGTTATGATATGGCTTAGGCCAGAGCCCATGAGCCATCTGTATGAGCTAACAAAACATGTCTCCTTTTTGCTGTTTTTCTTTAAAAATATTTAAATTGGTTCATTTGTTTCTTGTAACATTCCATTTGCACCTTATAATGTTATATTTGTACCTTTTCTTTACTATTTGGTCCAGAGTGGAAAACTAAACCTTTGTGATCTCAAATTAATCTTATTATTAATCTTATTAATCTTTCTCAAAGGAATAAACTCCCAGGATTCTTTGGAAGTTTTCACTTTTTCCTTTGTGATATGGAATTCTGATATTTTTCTATTGGAAGTTTTCACAGGTGAAAAACCTGGGTCTTTCACTGTGAATACAGGTGATAAAAAATTGCATATATATACACACGTACACACACCCATTCATCCATTCATGCATGTCTGAACAATACCCAAAATTAGCTTTTGACCTCACAGGCAGTTTCTAGCTGCACCTGGCACAGGCTGGTTGTAGATTTTGATAACTCCTAGACAAAACAGAAGTTGCACTTCTTGAATCTTCCAGCATATAGAGAGACCTGAGGCAGATCCACCACTCTGTAGTCTGTTCATGTGATGTGCTTCTTCACACAGACTGGAAAACTGGGGTTTGTGGGCTGGGGAAGAAGAGGTGGTGGAAAAATTAAAATAAAACAGAAATACAGAAATATATAGGGAAAAAAAAGGCACAAAAGAAAAAAAATGAGCTTCAGAAAGGAGGTGAAGATCCTGGTGGAAGAACAGATCCAAGAAGCAAGCAACTGGGCATGTGAGACGATTCAAAAGGAGGCTCAGGGGAGACCTTCTGGCTCTGCGCAACTTCCTGACAGGAGGGGACAGCTGGAGGTGGGGGATCGGGCTCTGCTCCCAGGAACAGGGACAGGAGGAGAGGGAATGACCTCAGGTGGTGTCAGGTGAGGTTTGGATTGGATATTAGGGAAAATTTTTTTGTGGAAAGGGTTGTCCAGCCCTGGCACAGCTGCTCAGCGCAGTGGTGGAGTGTCCATCCCTGGAGGGATTTAAAAGCAGGGGAGATGTGGCACTTGGGGATATGGGTTGGACATAGGCTGGGCAGTGGTAGGTTAATGGTAGGACTTGGTGGTCTTAGAAGGCTTTTCCAGCCTAAATGATTCTATTACTAAAGGAGGATTCAGGGCTTCCTTTTTGCTATACTGCCATAACATGGTTTTGTGAATACCCAGTGAAGGGACAGAAGTGCAGCAGTAGCTCTGATTAGTTCTCCTCCACACTCTCCAGAATGATCCACATCATAAGCTTACACAGCAGTTGAACACAACCTGAGTTCAGCTGATTTAAACCTCTGCTAGATTTTAGTAGCCACAAACTGATTCTTTCTACAGTCAATGCTTGTGTTGGACAAACCAATCTTTAGAGGGCTTGCAGCTTGCAGTGAGATGCTGGCTGAAAGGCAGCTGTAATAGTCACAGGCCTCATACATGTCCTCTGATAAATCTGAGAAAGTTGGTAAAAAAGGAACACTGGTAGTCCACATGTCAAACAGGTTGAGAGTCAAACATAGGTTTGAAAATTAGTCAGGTGCATGACCAGCCCAGCCTCTTGACAGCCAGGACAAAAAAAAAAAAAATTCATGCTTACATTTGGGGGTTTTATTTATGTGATATCCACTCCACGATTCCAATGGTTACACAGAATTATTTAAGTTTTCCTTTACTCTTCTGTTCCTCATTGTTTTGTGTGACACTATATTGATTAGATTTCCAGAGCATACCACTCCACATGTATTTATATGGCTGTTTCAAATGATTTACAATAACTAATCTCGTAACACACATATAATTTTGAGAATACAATACCAGTCAATAGCATTATATTTTCTGCTAATGGCCAAGGCTCCTTGTGCCATGGGAATTAGTTGCCTCTAACAACTTATCACCTGAAGGCCGTATCTTCAAGTTAATGTTAGCTGACATGGGACCAGTTTTTAGTCCTCATTGGAACTCTACAGAGTTATCTCAGCTGAAAGTCTACATATCCTAATTACCCTGACAGTAAAGCTGGGTTAAGCACCCTGCAAAATGGCAAACTGGTCTGAAGCTTGTCACGGTGCAGGAAACCTAGGTTACTGCTTTCCCTTTTGCCAGGAAATTCTTCCTGACCTGCACAGAAACATTTTGGATAGACAAGTATTATTTATTTCTCTAAAATGTAGGCCTTCCAACAGGAGAGGAGAAGAGTTTGTTTTAATCCAATGTAGCCATACATTTTCCAGAAACCTTTGAAATTTTTTAAGAAGGCTAATATCTCTATTCATATTATGCCGTTCTAATTCTTGCATTACCTAGACATAGAATAGACACTAATGATTTTAGGTTTGCAAAAGACTTCTCAGAAGAGAAAATATTATAGATTCAGGATTACACAAATTAATGAAGGGATTTCATACCAGAACCTGAAATAACATACATATCCAGTGCTTTTACTAAAAAGCGATTCTCCCTTTGGGGACATTGACGTAAAAAGGACTAATTTCATAAGCTGTTTGTTAAGGTTTCATCTGTGAAACCAACATGATAACAAGAAGTATATTATTTCTACCTGAATAGCAGCTAATTTGTAAATATCAAGAATTTTTTTTTCCTGCATAGAAATGTGACTTCAAGCTTGCAAAATTCACATGAATGAATGAAGTCTAAACAAACAAACTCTACACTCTGTCAGAAGAACAAGGGCTCAAAGTTTTGTTTTGTAGGCTGGTGGTTTTACTAATAAAAAAAAAAGTCCCAAGCAACCCTTCAGTGCTAATAGAATGGGGTGTCTTTATCTCCAGATCTATTTGTAGATCTATTCATGAACTCTCAGTAAATTCTTTAGGAGTTGTAGAAAAGGCATTTTTGTTTTCCATGTTGAGGAAACCCTCTGCATTGTGTAGGGTGCTTTGGTTACCTAAAAGGTTTGTTCACATGAAAGACAAACCCCTCAGACAGCAGTCTGAAGTGCTTGCAGAGTTTCAGTGGTTCAAGAGGCTTTGACTCCACAAATGTAGCAAGCAAATGCTACATACAGGTCCGATGAAATCCCAAGTTTCTGCAGAAAAACTGTATCAAGAGTAAGTCCATGTAAAGCAGTAATGTTCAGAGAAACCCCTTCTTTCAAAAACATCTTCCTATTTTCATCATAATTTTTTCCATCCTGAATGGGTCAACCTAGTTGATTGTTAATATTGATAAATATAAAGTCTGGCTTAAAATTCCAATTTCATTTTTTGCTGTCATTGGGTTAAATGACTGGATGCATTTAGTAACCAATAACTACTTGAGGAGGTCTAAAATACTACCTGAGTGTCTTAAACATATTTAAACAGTACTGCACTCCTTGAAAATATTTGAAATTAGGAAGAGTCGGATTCTCATGAGAATGTAAAAATTAAGGAACTTTTGATAATTGTAATGTGTTCAGAAGAGATAAATAAACCATGGAACTATTCAGTATAAATCCCTAATCTCTAATTTAAGATCAGATTTTAAATCAGATCCCCCCAAGGGGAAAAAGAAATGCATATATATCTTCTCTTTTTGATTTAAATTTGAAAAAATCTATTTTAACAAATGCATAGTATAGCCAGAACAAAAAATAATTTTTCAGAGGGAAACATGGAGGCAAAATGAATACAAAATATTCAAAGATTAACATTCTGAAATGCAAGTAAATTTAAGCAATGTGAAATATCAAATATAATGTGTTAGCAAATATTTTAAAATAATGAATATTTTTTAGACATAGCTTCACTTATTTGTAAAACAAATTCATTTTAGGAAAGGACCAGAGTGTGCACACACAGAGACACACATGTGCATGTTGAGAAATGAAGATTTCAGGAGCAATGCATGAAGGAGTTGAGAAGATCAGTTTAGCTCCCAGAAGATGTTACACCATGTCTCTGCTCTTCAAAACAGCTACACCCAGTTACCAGAACACTCTCACTAGTGGATATTTTATGACTACTTTGGTTTGTAAAGACAGGTATCTGCTAAGGAAGGCAGGAACCTCCCTTGAAATGGAGAATTTAAACCCTCTCCCTCTAAATTATTATAATTTTGAAATTAAGGGGCTTCAGGCAAAGATATGGAAATAGGAATACCAGTTCTTTACTAGGAAAATTAAGATAAAAATGTAGTAGTACTACACAACAAACAAACAAACAAACAAAAAGAAAGAAAAGAACACTGACAGAGTCAGAGTACAACCTGACACCCTGTTGGTCAGGGTGTTGGTAGCAACCCAATCAAATTCTCCTGGAGTGACAGATGTGGTTCTTTTGAAGCAATGATCCTGTAGAATGGTGTAGTTTTCCTATGAAGGTTCAGTAATGGTGAGATGGTTCCGTTTTCCTCTTGGAATCCAGTGGGAAACAGGCTGTCCTGATGTTCTGGATCTCAGATTTTTATCCAGGTAGAAATGCTTGGCTCATCCCTCTGGATGGAGCATCTCCCAATGGGATGATGTAATTTTATCAGTCATGCAGTGAGCCTCAATGACCCATTACCAGAAGATATGCCTCTGGAGGGAGGATGGGTGTAGAGGAGATAAGAACACTCCCCACCTGCTTTTAATCGCTGGCCTGTTAACAGAAGATCCCCCTGGAGTTATGAGAGATGGGTCATGAAAGAGATAAAGAAAATGCTTCCTCAACTGAGGGATTGTAATAGAATACATACTTTAGTTACATCTTGCATTGCAACATAAGACAATGACTTTTAGGGATCAAATCATAATGACGTGACCAAAATTACTGATTTCATACAGTTTATATACAGGTGAAAGATCTAATGATATTCAACATTAAAAATTGAATTAAAGAATTAAAAAAAAAGCAATATATACGAAATATAATTAATATGTAAACATCTGATGTGATGAATATTCAGATGGAACCAAACCAGAATCAAGCAGATAAGACACACAGAGAGAAGTGTAAGTTAGAAACAATACTAAATTAAATACAGGTGAAACAAGTTAGTAAGCCAAATTCTTATTAGGAGCACAATATTATTAAAAAAGTTAAAAAAGAAAAAAGGTAGAATAAATTTCTGATGTTTTAGTATCATCTTTAATACCATTTCTGTGGAAAACTCCTATGTAATTTTTGATAAATATAAAAGATTGCATTGGTTATTTTACATGCAAAGTTTCTGAGATTTTTTTTTGTGTATTTCTCCATTTCTCTATACCCACAAATTTTATTCTCACACACAGAGTTGTTATGTATATTTCAACCACCATGGCTTTGAGATATCAGTTTTGGATATTAGGGAAAAATTTAGTGTAACCAAATCCCCCAATATATTAATAAATTTTATTAAAACAAAACAAAGCCTTTTTTCACTACAGATGAAAATTTAGTTTTGAACTCAATTAAATTACGCTTCTAGCTCAACTGCAAGAAAATCAATAATTTTAGGGAATATTTGGAGGCAATAGGGAGTGAGGTGAGCTGGATTAATTGTTTTTACAAAAATTCAAAATTAAGTAAAGAAAGTTAAATGTTTTTAATTTTCTTTCAGCACTTTTTTTAGAGGAAAAGATATATTGTGTGTTATTTATACAATTTTACAAATAGACATCTCATGTTATATACAGAAAGAGACTTTTCCTCTTTCCTTCTGTGCAGTCTGTTAAACCATAAGAGGGAATTCATAATCCTCTTAAAATGTTTTCATATAAGGGATGGAAATTAAAGTAGCAGGACGTTGTCCAGCCCAAATGCTGTAGGCAAAAAATCTCCAAAGTAATCTTATAATTTCCAGTATGAAGACATCTCCATTTAGATAATTTAGTCAGTGCAGAACCTGCTTGCCCTCTTCTCACAGAAAAAAAAAAAAAAAAAAGACGAAGAAAAAGGAATAAAGAAGGAAAGAAGCAAAGAAGGAAAGAAAGAAAGAAAAAGAAAGAAAGAAAAGAAAGGAAGGAAGGAAGGAAGGAAGGAAGGAAGGAAGAAAGAAAGAAAGAAAGAAAGAAAG
>JANPWX010020150.1:1256971-1312711 GCA_024734555.1 Trochalopteron elliotii
AAGAAAGAAAGAAAGAAAGAAAGAAAGAAAGAAAGAAAGAAAGAAAGAAAGAAAGAAAGAAAGAAAGAAAGAAAGAAAGAAAGAAAGAAAGAAAGAAAGAAAGAAAGAAAGAAAGAAAGAAAGAAAGAAAGAAAGAAAGAAAGAAAGAAAGAAAGAAAGAAAGAAAGAAAGAAAGAAAGAAAGAAAGAAAGAAAAGAAACCCAAAAAGAGATGTTTGTCCAGACCCTACTGAAATCTTTGGAACCTTCTTACCAATGTCAACATATTTGGCATCAGATCTCTAAAGTTTCAATACAAATTCTTAGATCTATGAGTACAGTTTCCATTTGAAATTATACATTATTAAGTTGGTGTCCTGAGCTGCTTTACTGACTAACTTGCTCTCTGACCAGCATATAAGGAAGGTTTAGTGGGTTTGAATCTCAGGCTGAGGCATGGTCGACGGCATGGAAGAAAGAGTGGACTCTTCACGTGCGTTTCACTAGGCTTTATTCCACGTGCAAAGTGAGCTCTGGCCCTCTGTCCTCACCTCAGGTAGCCTGGGAGTGTACCCCAAGCAGGGGGATCTAGAACCAATTGAGGAGAGGGGGGTGTGACCCAGAACAGGGATACTTAACAGAACAATGAAGAAAGGTGGGAACCTGAGGGCCTTGCCAAATCACTGGGCACCTTCACCAGAATCTTCCAAGTTTTTACAAAGTGATTGACAAGGTCTATAATTAGGGAAAGATCATGGGGGGTTTGGGATGGGGGTGTCAGAACAAACCATTATAAACAAATAATAAAAACATACAGAATTATTGGAAAACCTAAAATGTACACCGCAACACATTATTAGGATATTTCAGTTCAGGAAGGGAGGTTAATAGTTTTTATTGTTTTCCTAATGCAAAAAGAGAGAGAACTGCTGAGATTGACTTTTGCCAAACACAGCACACAGTTAACTTACATCCCACAACACTGAAGACTTGCAGATGCAAGGTATTACCTAATTTTGACAAAGCACTTTTCATCAAGATATCTCAAAAGAGCTTTAAAGATGATATAACATTATCCATTCCACTGCTGGAAATAGAGGCGTGGGGAAGTGAAGTGACTCACAACACACAGAAGCCTTGGAAGAAAATCAAGATTTCCTTTACATCCAGGCAGTGTCCAATCATGTAGGCTGTACTTCTTCCCCCAGAAAACATATGCCATTTCTTAAGAAATCAGGAGAAAATGATGGGGAAGCAAGTATAGGGAGAGACTAAAATAAATGAACAGGGCAGACGTAGCTGTTTGCAAGGCAGCTGCTAAAATGTTGTTTCTAAATGTAAAGAACCCGTCCCCTGTGAGACAGACTGGAAAAATCCAACACTGCAACAAAGTGCAAGCTTCCCTACGGACAGAAAATCTTTTCTGGAGATTGTGAGTGTCCACTACATGTGTTCAGTCTGTATCAGAGTGTTACACTAAAGGTTATACTTTGAAAGGTCTTGGTCAGGCAGTTTAATGTCCACCGTAACCCTCAGGCTTAGCCAGAAGTGAATAAAGACTCATCTAAGAATTCAAAGGTTTAATTAACGTCCCTCATTTAAGAGCCTCCCCAACAATCAGATACAGGAGTGTAGCCAGAAGTCAGCTTGGATATGTTTTTGTGCCTTTATTGATATTTCCTAAATAAGAAATGTGCAGATACTAACCTTATCTTCAGAAACAGAGATGTGCTGATCAGATGAGCCAAGGAACTCAACCAAAAGGGAATTACCTGGCTCCTCATAGCTTCAAGTTGCATGTAGGACTGTGCATACAAGTGATCTAATTACACATGCAAATACCTCAGCTCCAGATGATTATTTGCCTGTGTAATTCCTACAGTAAAGAAGAACATATTATAATGAAGGATTTTTTATATGCACAACTCTAAAAGGCTGGAGCTCATCAAGAAAAAACTCCTTCTCCAAGGACAATAAAACTGTGGAACAATAGAAGCAGCAGCTGTATGATCATTCAGAGGGGGCCAGAACCACCTGCTCTGAAAGGCCAGAGACCTCGCAATTAAGGCAAAGTCTGCTCAGAAGGGCAGAAAAGTTTCTTTTTGAGTCTCAGTAGCTAAAAGTTGCTACACACCAAGGAGCACAAGAGCTTTGACCCTTCCAGAACTCTGAATATTTTATATAAGTATGTGCCAGACCCTTTGTAATCCTCTGAAAGTCTTGGCTTTAATAACAGACTAGGGAATTATTGCCACCAATTTCAGAGCATGATATGGAAATACACTTTCTTTAACATATTTTAGATTCTAAGTTCACCTATGGTGAATATTCCCTTAATCTCATACTAAAGAGGAAATTGAAGTGGATAGGCAGGCAAAGACCCAAATTGTCTCTATTTACATTTTTCCAGAATGTTCAGAAAAAACACAGCCTTGATCCTAATTCAGGTTTCTACATTTTAATTATCACTTCATCCCCCTGATTCATGCTTGAAGGATACCTATTCAATGTAGAAAAGAAGAGCACAGAGATATATATGTTGCAGAGACCCAGTTTCAGCTCAGTTTCATTCAGATTGCTTCAATAAACATTGCAAAGATTAAATTCTTTTAATTATTTTTCAGATTCATTTCTACTGAAGTTCAGTGACAAGGACTGCCCTGTATTGTTCATCTTTATATATGGGCAAATAATAACAAAATAACAAACAATAAAATGCTTCTTTGTAACAGTTGTTTCACTGTCTATCATATCTGTTTTTTTCACCTAGCACAGAATAGGTATCAATAATTTGGATTTGAGTGAAAGCGTTTCTGTAAAAGTTTATGCAGCTCATACCATTAGCAATATATCACATTTTAAGAATCGTTAGTCTCTTTTCCTATTTCATGATCTGGTTGTTATCTTCATTTGAATAAAAAAGATTTATTTTTTCAGAAGCTGCGCAGCTTAGGCAACTCAAATGACACAACTCATGAAGGAGAACATAATTCAAGCACAAATACCTTGCCAGGACTGGCAAAAAAGATCTTGCGTATAAACCAGAAGGCAAAATGAACACTTTCAAAAAAGTTACAGCATTTTAGGGGATGAATTCCCATTTTGTGGAATTAGACACTTGATGATGTTCATCCCCTCGACAACTGGGGAAATGTTCAAAACCTGGGATTTGACCTGTGTAGCTACTGTACAATGATTTAGTGAAGGAGAGGTTCAATATACGGATTTTAAGCTAACATGATCTGCATCATGCAACTGATCCTTATCACACAGAGGATTTATATCATGGCCAGGAGTCACCTATAGAATTCATGGTAGAATTAGGTCCTTCAATACAGTGACTGCATGCTGGGAAAAGAGAAGCAGGCTTCCCTTGATGCCAGTACTGGACCAGCGGAAGGTCACAGATGCCATTTTCAGGCTGGCAGATGACTCTGCTCCTCTGCTCTGGGTTCAGAGCTCATTCTTCAAGGGTGGGCATTTATGTGTCTTGCAAAGACCTGGGTGAAGATAGGGCTTTTCTTTGTTTAAGGGCAGGTTGGACGGGGCTTGGAGCAAGCTGGTCTAGTGAAAGATGCCCCACCTCAGTGTTCTTCAAAGCTTTTTCCAGCTCATACCATTCTATGATTCTGTGATATTAAAACAGGAGTCCTAGAGAAAGTAATGCAAACTGCTCTCTTGGATAGTGATGTCAAAGATCACCAAGACACTAATAGATCACAATTTTGCATCTGTGGACTGCAGCAAGACAGACTGTCAACTCTTTAACTCAAGAGAAGCAACTAAAAGGCTTGTGGTGCTGTCTAAGGGGCAGGGTGCAGTCACTGACACCTTGCTGAAACTGCAAGGAAGGACATGAGGGCCCACAAAGAATCTGTAAGGGCTGGAGCACCTCTGCTATGAAGACAGGCTGAGAGTTAGCGTGGTTCAGCCCGGCAGAGAGAATGCTATGAGGAGATATTTTTGTGCCTACCCTACTCTAAAAGGGGCTTATAAGGAGGAGGGAGAGGGAATTTTTACATGGGCAGATCGTGATGGGACAAGAGACAACACTTTTAAACTGAAAGAGGGCAGGTTTAGATTAGATGTCATGAAGAAATTCATCACTCAGAGGGTGGTGAGGCCCTAGCACAGGTTGCCCAGAGAAGTTGTGGATGCCTCATCCCTGGAGTGTCCAAGGCCAGGTTGGATGGGCCCTAAGCAATCTGGTCTGGTGAGTGGCATCCTTGCCCATGGCAGGAGAGTTGGAGTGAAATGATTTTTGGGGTCTCTTCCAACCCAAATCATTCTATGATTCTATTGTTTTATGACTCATATGTTCAATGAATGACTCACTGACTCAATGACTCACTGACTCTATGGTTCTATGGTTCTATGACTCACTGATTCCATGATACTAGAAACTGATGATCTAAAGGGAGTGGAGGAGCTCAGACACGAGTGAGTGGATGCATAAATTTGCTGTATTTCCCATTTTACACATCCAGCTGATTTTCTGATGTGCTCTTTCTTGGAAAGGAGCCTGCATGGAAAACAAAAAACACCCCCAAAACAGAGCCCAGTGTTTAGAAGGAGATAGATTTGTGCCTGAAACTGAAAGCAGAATGGGTGTATCCATTAGAAACTGCACCTTGCCAGAGGATCAGACAGTGCTATTGGTATCTCTCAACTAGGAAACATTGGGATTACCATCTATGCAAACATGCAGACACCTTACACAATGCTAATTGCTGAAGAGCTGTGGGAAACAAAGTCTATTTAGAACAAGTGCATGATGACATTATTTCAAATTCATCAGCTTCAGAAGGTTTAACTGTTTTTTTAAAGTGTTCTTTTTCAGTTTTGCTGAAATCTTTGCAGAATTGTTGACAATACTCCCAATCTCAGTTGAAATCTGAAAAAAAAAAAAAAATTACTAGCAAGTCTAATACTCTGCAGAAGCCCTATTTTCACCTGCAGATGATAGCTCATATGGAATGTCTTGATAACTGTAAAAGTGATACGTTGCCTTGGGGAACAGAATGGTCTATATTGATAGTAGAGATTTGGACATAGGAAATTTGAACATACATTTTATTTTTATTTTTGTAGTGTATACATGCAGTAATGATGATCAAATTCCATGGTGTCCATGGCACTTTACAGCTGCCACATAAAAAACACGCATCACTCCAAATATCTCAGAGATCATATTTTTAAAAAGCTTTATTTTTAAAAAAGATGTCAAAACAAATACTATCTGCTTGCAAAATGGAAAACTGAGGCATAGTGAGGATTAGTTCTTCACAAGCTCAAAGACATCAAAACTGTTTGACAGAGGATAGTTTTCCTAAGACTACACCTAACACATTCAACACAGTCCTCTTTTTTTTTTTTCCCGTGTCTTCATTTCTAAGTGTACTATGAAAAATAAATGCTTGGGTTTGGGTCTGTTTTCTATATTATTTGACATAAACAGTACTTCAGTAAATTTTGTCTAAGAACCACCTACAGTACAGAGGTTTGTGTTTGCCATTCCTTTCAATCAAGTTCCTGGTGTGCTTCAGGAGAATGTGAAGCTGCTTAGACGTTAATTGGTGCACTTGTCTTTAAAGGAATTTTTGCCTTTTGTTTTAGCTTTGTTTTGTTTCTAAAGTTTTGAGTTTTTTCTGTCTGGCTTGCTGCCTTTTGAATTGTTCTTTGCTTCCCGTGGAAACTTCACGCAGTTTGTTTAGGTTCCTTTCTTTGCTTCTTGTAATAAAAGGGTGTCTCAATAATCCAGCAAGGCTTTTCCTGGTCTCAATTTTATGTCACATATGAAATTAAAACTGCAGCTCACCAAAATAATTAAATGTTAACTAGTCACTGCTTCATTTCTAAGTAATAATAAGCCCAGATACACACGTTTTTTAGACCATGACTTCTTGACAGCCATCAGGAGACATTGCATATAAGACAAAAAGGTGACATTAATCCCTCTTGCCTAAATATGCATTATGAACCGAATCTACCACTTCCCATGAGCACACAGGACTGACAAGGAGCCAGTGTTTATATTTATTAAAGGGGAATAAGCTGAAAAGCCCATAATCTGTGGCTGAGATTGCCCAGTGCTTTATACAGATCAAGAAAGAAATATTCAAGTCCTTGTGCCAAAGACAAACACAAAATAAGTACAAATTTGCTTTAGTCCATGTAGAAAAAAATATTTCTCAAAAACACTTGGGAATCTTTTGCTTCATCATAGATGTAGAAATGTGTAGAAAGTGTCAAAGCTAATTTTATCTATTCTGGCAAGGCTGGCAGAGATTTCCCTGGCACACTGGGGCCAAAATATCTGATTTTTAGTGCAACACGTGTTGAAGGCAAGAGATGTGTGGATGCCTCATGAAGAAAATGCCTTTTATTTTTGGAAAGAATGTGCCATATCTCTGAGATAAAAAGAATTAATACTAGAGCGGAGTTTGTACATGTACATTTTAGACAAAATTATTTTCTGTGGCTTAAAGCAGATAAGATAATAGCCTGTCTCTAAGGCATCCATACAATTTTAATCTGCCAGAGGAAGATAAACAGACTTAAATATGCAATATTTTCCCTAACTTGACATTCAAGATTTGATTTAAATTTCAAGCCATGGTTCCTGTTCTGGTTCATGGTTGCGGAGCAGCCTGTGCTCCATATCCATAACTATGGCATAAATTCCATTTCAGTGCGGTGACATTTTATTAGGCCATGAAAGTTGTGGTGAGTGTTTTGGTCTTGTGGAAATGTCAAAGATAGCTATAGTAGCTAGTAAAAAAAAAAAGAAAAAGTAGCTAGTATTTGCAAATTGTGATACATTCCTGGGTGGTTAGGGTGAGATTTCAGAAGTTTTTTTAAGAGAGTACAAAAAGGAGAAAAAAGTGGCTGGCCATCTTTCTGCTGGAGTTTTGATTTGAGGAAAGTACTTTTATTTTTCTGTGAACTACTGGTGTGGAGAATTTCCACATACAAGCCCTTTCAACAGGAGAGCTTCCTGTGGAAGAAAAAGTCACTCCAGACATAGTCCTACATGCAGCTGCTTTCTTTCCCTGTGGAAAATAAAATATAGTGACTTGGTGTAGTTCAAAGGGTCTGAAGAATTTCTCTTGAAGACACTTCTTTATGAAAAGTTTCCTTTATCCAGTAAAACTTGTTTTCATGACAGCAGAGCCACCTCAAGTTTCTGCACTAGTCTGCTTCTGGGATTACAACATTTAAAAAGAAAATAGACCGAGAAAAGATTGACTTACACAGCATCTCTGTGTGATCTGAGTCTCACGACAAAATAATTCCTTTGCAGCTGTAATGGGTTTTGCTTTTTCAGTGCTTTATCTCAAAACCCTTGCCTGCATACAAAACTTTGTGAAATAGAATATGTGCTTCTCCAGGACTTTCAGACAGAGGAGAAGTCCCTGTCTCATCTCAGAAAGTATGTGCAGGCAATTCAAACACCATTTCCTCAAGTGCGTGGCATGGCAGAATTTCTCCAGCTGCAGAGTGAGGAACCGCAACACCATGTCATAATACCTCCACTTTGAGGATGTCAGTCAAACCAGAAAAAAAAAGAGAAAAAGAGAAAGAGAAAGAGATAGAAAAGGAGAAATAGAAAAAGAGAAGAAAGAGAAAAAGAAAGAGAAAAAGAAAGAGAAAAAGAAAAAGAAAAAGAAAAAGAAAAAGAAAAAGAAAAAGAAAAAGAAAAAGAAAAAGAAAAAGAGAGAAAAAGAAAATAAGAAAACATCTTACATGGTTGCTTTAATTGAAACTGAGATTTACCACTGTTTCCAAAGCACCCTCTCCTCAGGAGAAGAAGTTAACATTTCCCAGACTCCTGGATTTCACAGCAGAAGTGTGTAGCTAACCCCTGCCACCACAGCCAACAGAAACAAATGTCTCAGACTACTTTTCACCAGGGTCTACACACAACCCATGTTCATCCATGTCTGAAAGATTTACTCTGTGGGCAAAACATTTCCCTAAACTCATTCACTTCTCTGGATTATCCTTTGAAACTGTTGATGCATCCTCATTCTTCCTCTTCTCTCTTCACCCCCAAGCTATCTCCCAGAGATTCCTGAGGATTCTGCTCCTTGCTCATGACCAATGCACCCTTTCTGCTGAGATGCAGTTCTTATGCTGAGAGAAGGTCAGATCAGTTTTTTTCCTGACAGCTTTCTGTCAAACATAGTTATTTCATCAAATAAGATTAAAAATAGTTTACCCTGTCTCCATGGAGAAAGAGTTTTCCATGAGGGAAGCAGTAACCTAAAGAAAGAACTTTTAAAATTCATTATAATTTGCTTTTTTCACCTAAATTTTTTTGGTTTGTTTGTTTTTTTGGTTTGTTTTGACATAATTTCTTGTCAGATAAACAGCAGCTCCAATACTGCTCATGGTGTCACTACGTGGCATACTGATAGCAGTAGTGTTCAAAATAATGTGCCATAGCATGGTGTGTACTAATACAAGCAGGAAAGACTTGTGCTAACATGCTTGTTGTGGCCTGAAAAATCTCATTTTTCAATAGAAAAAAAAACCTGTTTGTGTTGGAATTAAACAGTGACATGCTGAACAAGAAAAAGAATACATAGCTTGTGTACTAATTAGAGAAAAGGCTGGTTTTTATATCCAAAGGAGAATAAAAGTATATCTGACTAATGGGGAGGCACAGCAGAGGGCTTGGCAGATCCTGGCTGAGCATCTCTGGTGGGCCTCTGAACCCCCCACTATATAACAATTCCTGCTACAGTTCAAGAGAAGGATTTTGAGATGATTGATTAAACAGGCTTTTCATATTTTGTAATTTTTAATGCTTTCCAATTTTTATGTTGTCATAATAAAATGAAATGAGTATTCTTGAAGCTGGTGGTGGAGACTCCCTGGATGAGACCTCTTTGAGTCACTTGAGGTCCAGGGAGTTTTGTGACTTCCTCTGTGTCATGTGAGGAGCAGGAGATGCAGAGTTTCCCCACTGTAACCACGTGTTTGAGAAACTTGGGTGTAAAGTGGTGGAAGAATATCTGGGTCTGTTGGGGAGATGGAGTGACAATACTGCCATTCTCATCTACAATGAGCATAGAGAGCACACTGATTTGAATATGCTCATGGAACCTATCCTTCCCCTACACCTATTTTTTGGTAGTATAGGAAAAAGGAAGGTCTAACAACTGAATTTCCTTTAAAAAACCCTCTGAATGATCCCCTCATGGTCAGCAGGGATCATAATGATTGATAGGACAGGAGTTGATGAGCTGTAGAACACATAAGCCAGCTGTGAAAGAAATATTCAAACTGTTATTTTATTTAAATGTCACCAAAATTCTTTGCAGGCTGACTACTTCTTTTCTTGGCTTGTCTTGCAGAAACTTGAAAATTTTAAGTCCAAACCAGGAGCAGCCCAAAGTATTAAGTCAAGGCAGAAATTCTGCAATAGCCTTGCCCAACAATAAAAGCAAGACACCCTCTTCTCATCCAACATACAGTTATGGGCTCTCAGGGTCTTTCAGGACTCCTAGTTTTTGGAAAAGTAGGAAAACAGCAACAAGTCTCTTTGTTCCCTTTTATTTCTGCTGTTTCTTTTAATGCCAGATACTTCTTAATAATTCAGAATTTAGAGCCTCCCCAGTTTGTCAGGCCTGGAAGGACTATGTGGGGATGGACATCCTGAATGGAATCTCAAGGAGCTGATATTGTGGTGTCATCACAAACTACCAAATTACTATTGATATATATTTCTCTACAGATTATTCAGCCTCTTTGGACAAAGGAAGTCTGCTGACTTCTCCACCCCTTGAGGGTAGGTGGAAAGGCAGTGCTGAAAATGCCATTGCCAAAAGGATAGGCTGCAAATACCCCTTGGAAAACTCAATTAATCTACTCAGAAGTGATTTATCTTTTAAATTAAGGGCTGTCAAATGAGTTAGATACTGTTGTTGACTCTCTGCCATCACCGTTATCTGTGCCAGCTATAAGTGACACAATGGCGTATTCTGTGAAGTAGTAGAGGATGCAGTGGCCCTTTCAAGAGAAGAATTTTATATCGGCTGAGTGCATCCTGAGAGGTTCTCATTGGGGTTATACTTTCACCCAGTATTTTACACAGTGGTCTCCCTGTTCTGTCAGGGAGTTCCTGTCTGTTCTCCCTGTTCCTGGTCTCCCTACATCTGTCTGTTCCTGCAGATGTACTAAGGCCCCTACCTCTTTCTTCCCTGCAGCGGTTTTTAAGGAATTTGAGAGAACAAATCCCCAGACTGTCTAAAATAAGCAAATGTGTCTCCTGGATTGCAAAAATGCTGAATCAATTACTGAAACTGTCTGGGAATCTTAAAATGGCTCTTTTAAAATATAATGTCTGATCTGTTCAGGAAGAAGTAAGAGAAAGGAAATCTTTACTTCTAGTTATTCCAGTGAGAAAATGTCTTCCCACACTCTGGTCCCATCTCTGCCTTCCTCACGTTCCCTCTTTCCCTTGGATAGTGACACATGGTAGGAACTAACAACTTGAGCCGCTGTAAACTGTGGCAATAACTTCCACCCACACACCTCATTAGGCCTTTAACACATTTTCCTTTCCCTTTCCCCAGCACTACAAAGTGACACAACTGTGAAGCTGCCCTTTCACATCATAATTGGAAGCAGTCAGTTGTTTTTATGCTCTGTAACTCAGTAATTATACAGTTTGTCACTGGACACTGGTCTGTCTGGTCATTTCAGGTTTTGGCTCTGTCCAGTACTTGTTAATTATGAAGGAGCCCTCAACAGCCCATATGCCTCCTCTATTCACAGAATTACTTTATTTCTACAGCCTTATTTTTTTCTTTAACTTTTTTAGACGTGAATGGAGACAACTATGACTTCTTCAGTGGAAACATTGATACTGCATCTTGTCATGAGCTCAGAAGACCTGGTTCTATATTTTGCCTCAGGTTTATGTCACTGAAACTCTGCCACTGCTCAGCTGGCATTATCCGGAATTTGCCTGTGTGTCCAAGCTAACCCAACATGCTTCTGTTTGCATGGCAGTTTTGGGGAATATGTTCATAAGATTTAGTGAGAGTTAGCAACTTGATTCCATTGAATTTTTCCAAGAGTTGGTGTTGAGTTATCCTTTAAATGTCCTGCATTTTCCTAGCTGCTTATCAACTGCAGTCATTTTAGGTTGTGTTTTTTCAAAGAGGTAATTCACTTTTACACACCTTTTCCCAAAGAATGGTCTCATGGGTTAAACAAAGGCTTTGTAGTCAAATTTCCTTCTTTTTCATGCCATCTTAATTTTCTCCAAGAAGTGGGGTACATCATTAGCCTGTTCCTCAGAAAAAAATATGACACTTTCTTAGTTTACTGATGAGATGAGGTACAGCTGGTAGCAATTTTGTATGATGAATACAAAGAAAATTACATACATAAAAATAGGAACTTAAGGAATTAAAGAAGTTGAAGAGTTAGACACTTTAGGACTTAAGCCAGTATAACCAAAGATGATTGTGGCAAGTATTTAATAAATATTGGACTTTGGAATATGAGAGTTAAACAATAAGAAAATGTTGAAAAGTTTAAAATCTGTGAAACCCCCACAAAGGCGAGTAGCATGATAATGATAATATTTGCTTTTGGGGCTGGGACTATAGCTGTGGTCATTGCTAGGCACGGTTTGTGCATAAGCAGCAGTATAATAAGAGTAGTAAGAACATATACAAACAAGTCTTTATTTTTGAGCAATAATGTTGGTTCTTTTTAAAAACCCAGGCACATTTTTGTATTTTCCAGAAGAAGTGAAAACACAGAAGTATGGAGACATAAGGGCTAATATACTAGCATGGAGTGTAGGAGAGTACACCTGTATGTAGCTGCCTAGCATCCTACCTCAATAAAGTGTTGAGCTAGATTAATTCAGTGAACTTCTGTTCCTGCAGATGGAAAAAACAGCTTAAGGGTGACTTAAAATTAGTTATTACAGTGATGAAATGTAAGCCTTCCTTGTAAATCTAAACCCAGTTTTCTTTACATAACAGTTCCCTGCCCCTAGTGTAGGGGTTTCTCCAATGTTTTCTTTGAGGTTTCTCCAATGTGTTTTGAAGGCAAAGGTACAGGTGTTGACTGAAATAAACTTTGTTCTCTGAGTACAAAAACACTCAGATGAGTTCAATTCTACTCAGAAAAAGCAGAACATATGTTCTGGCAAACAAATAAAGACAGAATCACAGGTATCCTGTTGCATTGTCCATTTCTTCTCCCAATCTGGCCATGCCACTAGCATGGGGATTCTGATGGCTGCTCAAGACAACTATGATGGTGTTGGGTTTTTTCATGCTCTTTGTTTCAAAGAATTCTTTGTTTCAAAGCTGAATACCCAACAGTTCCACTTTAACTGCCAAGCGTAAGAGATCCACACACTCTTCCATTCTCCTTTCTGTCACTTCCTTTAGGCTCTGGTTTAGAAACTTTCCCAAAATAATAGGAAAGTGTAAGATTTTCTTATATCTTCTTTTTATTATATAGATGCAAATGCCAAAATTGTAGCTTGTTTTCAGCAAGGCAGAGCAATGGATACTTGCAGGATCCTGGAACCTGGGAAATTGGGGCTACTCAAGCATAATTGAAGTAGGTGGAGATTCTTCAACTGTAAACATCTATGAAAACTCTAAAAATCTCCTTCTAGTTGCAATGCTTTTACTTCATATCAATTAAACAGAACTCTGATGTTTGAAAATTGTGGCAAAAACCCCGACAAGGTCTTAGGAAGGAGCAAGGGATGTAGGAGGGCAGGTACTTGAGGTGTCACAGATCAAACCCATGCACATGGCCAGAATGTTAAGCTGCAATTTCAGCTTCTGTGTTAATTGGTGCCGGAAAAGCACAGCCCCAGTGCAATTAACTTTTCTGCAGTGGAAGAGGAAATATTAAAACTTTGTAAGTGCCGTGCTATGAAACTCCTAAAGGTATTCAGTTATTTCAAGAAAATTGTGTAGTTAACAATGCTGAGTGAAATACAGAGATCTGGAAGTGACAACAGGGAAATTAAGTACTGATACATTGGGCTGTACAGGTCACTGCAAATTGCAGCTTACAGAGCATGAATATCTGCTGGCTTCAGTGAGATTTAGTAGTCTTCTTATGCTCTTCAATGGATTTTGAATCAAAACAATAATGAAAGAAAGGGAGCAATTTAGATATATATATCTACATATATATAGAATGATTCAGAACCCTTGTTAAGGCAAAAAGAGGATATCTTTGATAGAAATGAAAGGTAAAATAAATTGGAAAAAAGACAGAGATTATTTTGTTCCTCACTAACTTGTAAAGTTAACAATTGCAACAGGCTGTCCAGGAAAATACCTAGATATGCAGATAGATAAATAAAGATAAACAGAAAGCAAACCTAGCCTATGAAAGGAATGACAGGGCAAATAAGGTCACTGACAGAATATATTAGTTACTTGTAAATATCTTGTGTGGACTTTCTTAATTATCTCATCCTGGACAGTGTGAGAGAATACTTAATGTAGAGGAAAATATCACAGTTCAGTTTGGTACGGATGTAATTTTTTAAAAATGTTTAATAGGAACAGACTGCAAAGAAAAGTGAAAATGTGAAGAACAGGGATTACAATGCCTCCAAAAATGCAGAAGATGTTTCACTTTCTCCCTCTGGAAGCATATGGGTGTCTGTGGGTCTGATATGACCCTAAAGTTCTAGGATGACCTGCTGCGAGTTACTGCATGAATAAAAAGTGATTATGGCAGTTGCACCCAGATGTTAACACAAATCTGGTAGGCTGCATCTTCATCGTATGTCTGCTTAATAACATTGTTAGTAAAAATTAAGGTGGCAAGGGATTAATTTTGAAGTTGTACTCCTTATTGTTATTATTATGGATATTACCATAGAGTTTATCAGTTTCAGTGATAGCATAGCATAGCATAGCATAGCATAGCATAGCATAGCATAGCATAGCATAGCATAGCATAGCATAGCATAGCATAGCATAGCACAGAATAGTTCCTTTCTGAGTAGAAAGGGACCCACAAGGATCATCGAAGTCCAGCTCTGGGTGGGACAACACAATGAATCCTACACCATGTCCCTGAGAGCATTGTCCAAACACTCTTTGAACTCTCTCAGGCTTGGTACTGTGATCCCTTCCCTGGGGATTCAGTTTTAGTGCCCAACCACTCTCGGGGTGAAAACTTTTCCCTAATATTCAACCCAAACATCCCTTGACACAACTTCATCTTCATGCAAGTCTAACCCAAAAAATGTATGAAAAGTAACTTAATACCTACACAAAATTAACTTCTCTGCAAGATCTTCCCTGTGTAAGATGTCCCAGACAGACTGGACCCCTGCTGGGGACACCTGGCTGACTCCAGATGCCAGGAGGCAAGTAATTTTTGAAGTGAGAATTTTCTATTGTTAGGCCCAAATTCTGGGAATGGTATGGTGCAAGCTGTGCCTTCAACACTTCACATATGTATTTTTTAGCACTGATATGGAGAAAGGTTCATAAGCTTATATTTACTTCACTGGTTGAAATTCTGTAATAGCTTGTAATATATTATATGTCCTATATATCAAAGGAGGGTCCTTCTTTACCATTACCAGAAGGGAGATTGTATGGAGGTGGATATCAGTCTCTTCTCCCAGGTAAAATGTGTCAGAATGAGATAAAATAGTCTCAAGTTGCACCAGGGGAGGTTTAGATTAAATTTTAGGAAGACTTTTTTCACAGGGAGAGTTGTGGAGGATTGGCACAGGATGCCCAGGGAAATTTTGCAGTCACCATCCATCTAAGTGTTCCAAATGTGTGTGAGTGCTGCAGTTCAGGACAGTCTCATGGTGCGCATGGTGGTGATCGTGGATTGATGGCTGGACATAGTACTTTAGATGTCCTTCTCAATGTTAAGAGTTCTATGATTCTACAATTTTATATATTTTTGTGTGTGTATATATATATGTACATATTTGGTTCCATTGGTAGTAATTTTGTAGTAATTTGTAATAAAGGAATGCTGGAACCTCTGGGATCTGTGACTTGGGTATGTGTTGCAGAACATTCACCCATGCATGGATGGGTAGCTCTCCAAGTTCAAGACTGTGACTGCTGTAGGTGTTACCAGCAAGGTTACATACAGTGACACTGTCACATGACTTATTTTTATCTGTGGAACTCAGAGCAATTTACTGATGGGCAATTATTACAGTTCAGATGTTTCAGACAGGGAAAAACTGTAATGATGAAATGATTTGTCCTGGCTGCCTCAGTTACAGAAATGATAGCAGACTCTCTAATTCCAAACCAAACAACTTCTCAAGGGAATTCAGGTGACACTGAACTGTGTACAATGAGCAAAGAGGTTAACTTGCAATAATCACTGATACACTTCTTAGCTGTCTTCAAAAATTAACCTTTGAAAAGTTAAGGTCCCTTTCGTGTCCTTTTAAAAATGCTTAGAACAACACAAACTGTTTTTTGTAATTTTTGGAGACTTAGAATTGTAGAATCTTCAAGGTGGAAAAGATCACTAAAATCTTAGAGTCTATATGATATCCTGAAAACACCATGTTGACCATTACATCCTATCTGCAAGAGCCACATTGACTTGTTTTTTGAGTGTTTTCAGCGAGTATGATTCCATCACTTTCCTGGCAACAGGTTCCAATCCTTGTTCCAGTGAAGTCCTCTTGCTAGCTTCTTCTTGGAACCTGGTTTTCTTGCTTTGTTGACTTGACAATTTCCTTTGGACAGAAAACATTCCTTGTCCAATGGAGGCTCTCAGAGATGTTCCATTCAGCCTTGTTTCTTCCCCTTGGTAGTTTCCAGTGTGATATCTGGGTTGTTTCACCAACAATAACTATTGTAGACACCCAAGGTGTCAAATGATGCCTGAAACTCACAGGCAGAAAGAGATCTCAGGGAATTAGGTCTCATGCCTTAATGTCCCATTGTTGTTAAAACTTAAATAAAGTTGTGGTGATTAATAGCAGTTATGAGTCCAAACTGATGTCCATATTTTAAAGTTCTACAGAAAATTTTAAGCTAGACAGGAAAGAGTTCTAAATACATCAGGTAGTTGAGGCTATTAATGCCTTTGAACTGAAATAGAGGAGACATCACAAACTAGGCCGTCAACTTTAAATCCAGTCTCCTGCTCCCTCATTCATTCTCCTTCCCGCTTTTTTTTCAGTCATACAGGTTTGATTTCAATACACCTGGAGGGAACACCATTGACCCAGTAAATTTTACTTCAGTTCCAGCTCATCTGTGACTGGTTTATTTCCAATTCAGAGGTGTCAGAATCTGCTAACCTTGAACTAGTTAGAAATTATTCCTATTGAAAAATGCATTTAAAAAGGAAAAGGCCATTCAACAAAGGCATCCCTAGATACCCCAAACCCCACCAAGAGGGGACTTGAGGCTGCTTCTTTCTGGTCCTCTGTCACAGCCCAGACAAGGTTTGAGTTCCCAGTAGTGGCAACCATGCCGCTGCTTGTTTAATTTAAGGAATTTAAGAGAAACTGAGCTGTACAGTTCAGATCCCTGTTGTACCACAGCAAAATTAAAGACAGCAGGAGATGGAGTGTAAGGACTGAAGGGGGTCACAGGCTTGCAGCTACATGCACCACTGAAAATATATTTAGCTCTGCAGCAGAAGGACATGGGTATTTCTATATAGTGAGGTACATGAGGCTGGCTGAGAGGGAAGGAATAACAAAATTAAGGTCTTCTACATTGTAGAATCATAGATCTTTTCAAGACTATGGCTGGTGGTAGCAGTAGGTGGATTCAATTTTGTTTTGAACTCATTCAGTTCTCTCTTAGGATCAACAAAAATTGAAGCTCTGATGTGGGGAAAAATAAAGATTTGAATTGCTTTTTTGAATTGTGCTTAATTACACCTTATTTCTCCTTTTGGATGGAGTCTTCCTTGAATTTGAGAGACAACATTGAAAAAGATCTGCCTGCACCAGATTATATGGTCAAATTGTTGAGAAAAATTAGATGTAAAATAAGACTCTCAGCACCAAGCCCATTCAGTAGGATTTCTGACTGCTCACTGAGGATCCATACTCACACTGCTGCTTGATGCAGTTTCACTAAGGAGGAAAGGCCTTTCTCACCATGGCTGTGCCTCATGACAACACATTATCCAGCTGTTCCACATCAAGTGTTTTAACCACGTGGCATCTCTGTCTCTTCTTCTGCTCAGTGCCTTTACACATTCTTCCACTTTTCATTTCCAACTTCCACAGCATTGTTTACTGCACTGCAAAAGCCAAATAGGATTAAACCTGATAAAGAGAAGCAGATGCATTACATCTGGCAGAAAACAAAAGATCAGCGTTTGGCACAAGGGTTTATTGTTTGTGACAAGGCTTTGGAATGTAATTAATTTTGCAAAGCTGTGCCAGTGAATGCCATTCAAACTCACCAGATGTGCCAGGGAGGGAAATGCCAACTCTTTTTCCAAGAGGACGGCTTGATGCCTGCTGACTCTCATTTGTGCAGCTCCATGGGTGTCAAATAAAATAATGTCTCTTTGGATAGAAACAAAGAATGGGCTATTCTCTGCAGAGCTACTGCATATGCAGTGACAAAAGGGGCTTTTTGCTTGGTGATGGTGTAGTTTTTCTGGGGGAATGTGGTTTTATTTATTTATTTATTTATTTATTTATTTATTTATTTAGTTATTTAGTTATTTAGTTATGTGGAGTCTGTGTCAACAGTTAAATTCTGCATAAAACTGGTGCTGCTCCAAAGTCACCAACAGTCAAAGACATGGGCACATGCAGGCTAAAGAAATCATATATCCACACCAATAATTGCTTGTGCAGAATGGGAAACGCGAGATAAAACCCAATTTCCTCAGAATATGGTTTTGTATCCAATTTTTGTTCACTGGGAAAATTTCTCCAGATGCACATGTTGATTCTGGCAAGGGAGAAATTGTGATATATATATATATGTATATACTTTTTTTATTCTTCCCCCACTAAAGTTCACTGCAGCACTGACAGAATAATAAAGGACACAATATGCAATAACAGGCAGCTGTTAGTGTTTCATTTTACTGGGATTTAAAGGTCCTGTAAAGCTGACAGCAGAGGTGACAGGCTTTTAATGGGGTAGGTTATTTGTTCCTGCCAACTGGTGGCTGCTGCTAACACAAAACCCATCTTCTGCACTTGGCCTCATGTCTGACCATCTTGGTCTAGAGGACCCAGGTCAAGATGAAGGTGGGTGGGAGAAAGAGGCACACACACAAAAAACCTAAGAGTCCAAGAAACCCAGTCCTCCTTAACACCTTAAGTGGTTATTTCCAAGTAAACTCCATTTTAACACATTAGCATAATTTTTATAGCACAGCTGATGCTTCTGACCTGCCAATCTTCTGCCTCCTGCACACAACTCCTGCTTTATGCTCCTGCACAGCAATGGTGGGCTTCTGCCAAAGGAATGTGTGTGACAAAAGTGGAGACAGAGAAGCAGCAGAGACGACAAAACAGCTCTCCCCTTATTTCTCTTCCCATCCCCTACACATCTCCTGATGCATACCATAACCAGCTTTGATGAATATCATCAGGTGGAACTACTTATAAAGCTATAAAGCCCTTCCTGCCTTTTGAGTTTCCGCATCCATGAGATAATAAATGTGTCATTTCCCACTGGTCTGATGTAAGCTTAGGGGTTGTTTAGGATAGATAAATATCTTCAGGACAGCTGATATTGAGGGTGAGAAGAGACAAGACAGTCACAAGGGCTGGAAAAATTCCAGGCTATCATGACATGCAGGGCTGAGTGAATTAATCCATGGCATAAGACCTTCCCACATAACTTTTGTTTAACAGCCCTAGCCCAACTCATCTGGCAGCAACAGGTACCTGTCACCACCTCATTACTCTCCACTACGTTCAAACCTAATGGGTTGTTATTAGAACACTGAGTAGGTACACACAGGTTAGAGTTTAGGACACATTAATATTACATAGGGAATACTAGACAACTAGAGGAAAATAATTATTAGGGAATTCTTCCTGCTCTAGAGAAGATACTGTTCAGTATTCAGAAATGAGAAGGCACAGGAAGCCAAGGTATCTCCCAACATCAACAGTATGCAAAATGAGCCAGGGGTTTTCAAACCTTCTGGAGATGACTGGGGAGACCAGCTCTTCAATTCCTTTTTGCTTTCACATGATGGCATTTTGGTAATTAAAGTTGTTTTCTTTCCTTGAGCACTTTTTAATTCAGCAGAAGTGATTGTACCAGTGTGATTTCGTTCTTAATCTCCCACTGGCCCAGTACAGGTTCTTTCCAGTTCCTGCAAACCCTGCTTCAGCCTCCAGCCAAAACTTGACAGCTCTGTATTCTACAAGATAAGTTTTCCCCAGACTAATTTTCAGAGAAGCTTTATCAATTTTAATTAAAATGCTGCCATCTCTCTTGATGCTTCCTGGTTGGAATACATGTAAGCCACAAAAAATAATTCACCTCTTGCAAGAAGGAAGTATGAAGTGAAATCTATTGCCTTGTTATGATGGTAATAATAAAGCAAAAAATGTCTGATAATTTCTTTGATGCTTTGTTTTAGAATCTATTTCTTTGATCAATTTTTTTTTATTTTATTTGGGACCTGAAATATTACTATGGGCAGATTTTGCTGAAGTAAAGAGTCCATAGGAAATTAGTGCCACAGTCAGACCTACCCAAGATGAGAAAGCATCACACAAAGAGTGGTTGGTCTCTTCCTCTCCCACTTTGTAATGGTATAAACCTTCAGCCATGATGCTGTCACCAGTTTAAGGCCTTAGATTTTTGACTGAAGAGTTTTTAAAACAGGAGAAAATGAAGAAGAGAGCTGTAGGAATGTTCTCAGATAAAAACCATGAGCTCACGGAAAAGATTGGTCATAGAATCATGGAACAGTTTTAATTGTAAGATACCTTGAGATTATGGAACAACCATGCAGATGATTATGCTGCTACAGAAAGGAAATTGCAGGAAAGAATTGTAAAATCCTTAAAAAGTAGGGGGAAAAAAAGAAATTTAAAATAAAGTAAGAATAAGCTATTTCCATGTTTAATGAGGATAAGAGAGTCAGATTAATCTAAAATTGTAGTCAAGGGGATATAGCTTGGAGATGAGGAAAGCATTTCCAGTTAGGACAATGAACTCCAGGGAGTCCATGGGCCTTTTTTGCTCAGGGCTGTTGCAAACTGATTAGAAAAGTAGCAGCCAAACAGGTATAGAAATAATTGGACCAAACTGTATAACCCCTTTAGACTTCTTTCAACACATGGCTTTCCCCTGGATGCACCCAAATTCTGAACCTCATCATCAGAAGGTGCTAGGAATCAAAACGTGCACTTTTTGTCATGGAATATTTGTTACACAGTGACATAGTCTTTGGGGCAGAAAAAAAATCAGCTTAGTCTAGTGTCCTGCATTTGACAGTGACCAGTACAGACATTTTGGGAGACAATATAAAAAACAGAACAAGAGCCGAGTGATTGCTTGACTGGCTCATATTCCCAGCTCTCAGCAGGTTGCTGCTTAGGGACTTTTAGAGACAAGGGAAGCGCACAGGGTGTGGAATCAGTGCTAAAAATCATCTAATATGCTCTACACAAAATAATGCAATAGTGACAATTAATACAAACAAATGAAATGGGGGTGAGGGGGAGAGGTTGTGTTCCCATGAGCTTATATAAAGTTTTCCCTGACTATCCCCCTGATTTCTTCTTCAGGAAAGATTTTAATTTTAACATCAAGATTTTAAATACATTCCCATTCCCTGGTACTCTTCAGAAGCCAGCTGGGAAACACGAACTTTTTTAACAGAGGAGTCAAAATATTGAGGAGAGCTGGGAAAACAGTACTCAATGTTTAGAAATTGAAAATTATGATTTTCAACTCTATTCCTTCTAGAGAGTTGTGTATTTTGAGAAAGTATTCTGGAAGATGTACTGCAGTCCCTCCAACCTGTCAATATAAAGACTTTAAAGCTGGGTTTCAAATGGGCTCAGTTTTTTCATCCCAGGAAATATTTTTGATTACAGAGGCAGCTACATTTATGTATTAAATGCTGGCCTAGAAACATGAAGCTTCACTAATGGAGGCTTAACTTCATATTATTTTGTGTCCGTATCCCGATTCTCCTCCAGCTGCCACATTAAGATAGTAAGTTTCTGCACCATGTCTGTGACCTCTACATTGGTGCTCTCAATGCCCTAAATTATCTCATGGGGTATTGTGGAATCACTTGTTCAGTGGACAGCTGGGCTGAGACTAGGGTAAATGCCTCTTCCATGTTCCTGTGTAATGATTTTCTTGTTCTTGCTATCATGGGGATGTCTGTTAGCACAGGGAAGCTCTCATTCTCTTTGTGGTAATTTGCTGTAAGGAATCCCTCTTAGATTCATTGTAAGGAATCCCTCCTGGAAACCTCAATACAAAAGGGACTGAGCTATTCAAAAACACTGAACTCATTCTGTTCAAGAAATTTGATCTGATGATTCTGATTGTTGTGGTGCATGATTGAGGTTTTCAAATTTGTATCTGTAATTTGTTTATTTGTCTGTTCTTGGTTTGCTCCTTCCAAAACACCTTCCCCACCCCTGTACCCAAAATAACACCTGGTATCACCCTGTCCTGGATCCCACCCCTTTCCTTCCCCACTGGCCCAGAGTGTCCTCCTCCCAGGCTGCGACCTGGTAAGAGGAGAGCACAGGGGCCCATGTGGAGTTCTGGCACATATCCTGGCAAGTGCACTCCTGGCACATGGAGCTGCACTGAATAAACACGTTTCCAACCCAAGCCAGAGCTCGCTCCGTTCTTCCAGCCTTAACCACGCTCAGCCAGCAGAATTGGGGGAACTCACAAACTGTTTTGGGTGGTCTGGGAACTGCTTTAGCCAGTAAGCGACCCACGGGAGATACCCACCCTCACTGATGACACTACTTGATGGACTTATGTTGCTGAACCTGAGGTAAAAACCAGGTCAGAATGGAAAACCCATAATTTAGATACTTTCTTTGTGTTCAACTGTTTTGTGGCACAGGTATTTAATAATTCTCTTGGGGCTCCCAGTGCCCGAGCCCTCAGCTGCATTGAATGTTGGTTGAGGCAAGAGACATACTGAGGGGGTGTGAACCTGGGTCATAAAGTATATTTGTGGGAGAACTGAGGATTCAAACAATATCTTTTTCTTTTTAGTTCCTTTAAGCCATGGGCCATACTACCTCTCTGCAGGTAACATTTTTTTCATTAAAGAGTGATTGAAACTATTGAAGAAGGTATTTTTTGGGGTGTGTTTCTTGGTCTCAAGAATAGAAAAGAAAAGGAAAACAGAAAACAAAAACAGAACAACCAAGCCCTTGAAACAATCCTTACCTCTCAGCTAATCTTTACAATACCATTTTAACATTTTATAGTGTATAAACAACACCTTGATGTTATTGCTCTGCCAGAAGGCTTATTATGACAGAAGGCACTAATAGGCCACACATATGCCAAAGTCCAACTGGTACTTCAGGCTTGGTTTTTATAGAAAGACACATTTTCACATTCTTCTTTATTGACTCCCCCTGCACCCCTCCCTCTATGTGCTATTAAAGGAATGCCAACATAAAACTGCCTAAAAATAAAGTCACTTCAGGCATATTTTTCATGTTATTGTAGGATAAATAAAGGTTTCTAAAGGAAGTATGCTATTAACCATGAATCATGGAGGGAAGCATGGCTCTTACTTGGCTAGTGTTGGAAGGTATAAAACATTCTCTAAAAACAACTATTCTAACCTTATTTTAGGAAATATGTATATACACATGATTTTATTTCCAGGTACTTCCAGAAAAAATAATAAATGCAATATAAAAGAAAATTGATGTTAGATTCTGGGCCTACATTTCTGGGGAAAAAAAGAATTACTAGTTTGTATAAACAGTTTTCTGAGTCTCCATCCATCTCTTTTTGTCACTCCTGTCCTTTGTTTCCTTTCTTCTCATTAATAATATGACCCTGCTACTGGTACTTGAGCCATCCAGCCAGACTTATACAAGCAGGTAAGAAGGAACAGTGCCTGTGCAGGGTGGGGGTTAGGGAGAAACATGGGTACAGAAACTGCAATATGAAGGGCCATTACATCTGACACCCCTACATCCACCTTTTAAAAGCCTCAAAAGAACCAGCTGGCTGGTTTTGTCACAGTGAGCATTAATCAGACCATAACAGTAGTAACTGGGATGGCTTTGGGAAGAGGGGTTAAGACTGGGGATTCTTGTTGTGTGAGTACATGGCTGTGTGAATACATGACTATGTGAGTGCTGTTGTCTTGCTTTCCAACTGCCCCAGATTCAGAAGGTGCCTGGTTGCTTTCACAGGGATGAGCTACACAAAGGAAGACAAACCGGTTAGTGATTGCACTGGGTGAAGCAATCCAGGAGACAGTCATGGAGCAGATTTCCACACCAGATTTAGGACACTACATTTGGGTGATTAAAACTTGTGTGCCATCTAGTTAGTGTGCCTAATCACCTAAAGTTCACAGAGTCATAGAAAGGCTTGGGTTGGAAGGGACCTTAACTACCACCTCATTCTAAACACCCTGCCATGGGCAGGGACACATTCCACTTTCTCAGGTTATTCCAAACCCTATCCAGTCTGGTCTTAAATACCCCCAGGGGTGGGCCACCCATAGCTTCTTTGGGAAACCTGTGTCTCACCACCCTCAGAGGGAACAATTTTTTCTTTATATCCAGTTTAAACCTCATTTCTCTCAGTGTGAATGAATGAATGGCTTCATTCTGAAGCCATTCCCCCTCGTCCTGTCACTGCTCTTGTAAATATTTCCTCTCCATCTCTCTTGTAGGCTCCCTTCAGATACTGAAAGGCTGCAAATACGTCACCCTGAACCACCAGAGGTGATGCAGAGCTATCCAATAAAGTCAATTTAGATTAGAGAATGAGTCAGATGACACTGAACACTAATGCTTAAGCATTAGTCTTGTCCCTAGTAGGCTGGTCAATAGTCCATTGGCCTCACAGATCTCCGGGGACCACGTAGGTTGCTTATGCAGACAGCTGGTGCTATTTCAGAAGCTCTAGGATGTCTTGCACCAAATGGCATTCTAGGAGGCCTGGGTGTACAAATGTCATTTGAAATATAGAGCAGTGTCTTGCAGATATCTAGCACTCAATAAGACTTCTAAAATAGTAATTGGAACCTGGCTTTAATCAACAGAATCACTTCTTACCTAGGGTATGATACATAACTGAGATGTAGCAATTTTTATAACTAGACATCAAAACTTAGTTGCCTGATTTTATATCTGAATCCCACTTCTTATGCACCAGTTTATCCAGGGAGGGAAGAATGGCCCCAACCCAGCCAATAAATCCTGTCAAATGGAACTAAACTTGCATGGAAGCAGAAATCAGATGTGGTGAAACTAGCAAAAGAATGAAAAAAAAAATCAAGACGAATTCCAGATGTAGGACATGATGATAAGAAGTCAAGGTGGAGCTCTAGAAGACCATTTATTAGCTGCTTTCCAATATAATATTTGTGCCCTTTCCACCTGAGGGAGGGAGGGCCTGAGTCCTACTTAAGCCTGAGCTCATCACAGACATTTACCTTTTCAGACCAAGGCCACAACAAAAATTTAAGCAGCCACTAAGATAATACCTGATTTTACAACAGCTTGAGAATCTTCAGAACAAAAGCTCTGAAAACCGAAACCAGCAGAATCTTGTTTGAACATCTCTTAAGAATAATTACAATTCTTCTTTCATTATGAAAAATTTTAATCCAAGATTTTACTCCTATAGAAAAATATAGAGAAATAAATGGTTCCTCCAAATAGCAGGCTTTATTCAAACTCTCAAGTCAGGCTCCTTCAGCATAATTCTTTAATCATCTTTGAGTACGTAAAAACTCAGAGTTTTATGGACCTTTTCATAAGTGCTTTTTTGCTCAAAAGGTTATTGCTGTTAAAATGCATTGCTCACATTTTCATGACAGGCATCCCAAAATACACTTATGTGATCAGAGAGATGAAGAGGCAGTGAAAATGCTCTGCTTCTAAAACACTCATAATTGCACTAAAACACAGTAATCATATTCTAAAAGCAAAATTTGCAGATATTAGATACACTCTAGTAACTGGAGTGTCTAAGTAAACATTGACTCTATCTTCATTAATTTTTAAGGTCTACAGACAAAGGGAATAACCCTTTACCCAAACCTCAATTGCTTGTGTTTGCTTGTTTGTTTTTCTTAAGCTCATTTTTTCCTGAAAAATCTCCCATTGGATGTGAAATTCTTGATTCTTTGATGATTTACATAGTGACATACACACATCAAACAAATGCAAGTGATTAGGAAATAGAAATTTTCATTCATACTAAAAGTTGAAAATTTTTTTGTTGCTAATTTGTACTATTCCTATGAGTGTCATATGAAATGCAAGGGTGGTGTTTGGGATTTTTTTGTTGTTGTTGTTTTTGTTTGGTTGGTTGTTTGTTTGGTTTGTTTTTTTGTTTTTGTTTTCAGGGTTCTTTTTAGAAATTCACCTTCAGGAAGGTAATTAAAAAAAAAAAACCCAAAACCTTAAGAAATTTGCAAAGATTCACATGTTGACTGTGGAATATGAAAACAAGATCTGCAAAAATCCCAGAATCAAACAGCATTGAAATAAAAATCTATGCTTAAGGTACTCTGTTTTTTTGGTTTTTTTTTTTTTTTTTTAATCTGTGACTGTTAATAACTTCAGATGTTGACGTGTGTCAAAAAAAAATTCTCAGATATGGGCAACATTTTTAGGGACTGTGTGTTCAGTCCATGCTGGATGCTGAGGGTGCTTAACTCAGACACCATTGGTGTCATAGTCTGTCTTGGTAAGGTTCTCCTCGTCTAAATTTGATAGTCTGAGTATTAGAAATGTAAGTCTGAGCCAGATGCCCCAGGCTGGGTTTGAAGTGAATAGAGAGAAACTGGCATACCCAGCAGGTGATTCATGCCTCATCTTGTAAGATGCAATGAATCACTTTTTGAACATGACTATTTTCTTCCACCGAATGTAAACGGACCTGAGGGATCTACACTCACTGACTCTAAACACTTAACTCATAACAGCTTGAGTAAAAGCAGACAAATCGTGCTTATTATCTCTGAGTTTGAGAAGGTGATGAGCAGCACTGGCTGCCTCCTCCTCAGCCCTGCCAAAGCCTTGCTGTATCTACAGGGGATAGGAGCAGTCTTTCTGCCTGTGCTGACACCTGTAGTAGCATTTTTCTGTTTTTATTTCTCAGTCTTAATTTTCTAAATTTATGCAGGTCTGGTGTAATTTTTATGATTTTAAAATTTGTAATTTTTATTTTTCTGATATTGCCAAAGCTCTCAATACTCCCTATGAAATGGGGCCAATTTCTTTTTTTAAATTAATTTCATATATTTTAATTTGTAGTACCATAAAATCATATAATTATTTGGGTTGGAAAGGACCTTAAAGCTCATTTCATTCCAAACCCTTGTCATGGGTAGGGACACCTTCACTATCCCAGATTATTCCAAGCTTTGTCCAGCCTGGTCTTTGACACTTCCAGGGGACAGCCACAGCTTCTCTGGGCACCCTGTGGCAGGGCCTCCCCACTCTCACAGGGAAGAATTTCTTCCCAATATCACCTCTAACCCTGACATCTGTCTGTTGAAGCCATTCCCCCTTGTTGTATATAGTTCAGGCATTTTTCCAAAGTGAGTTTAGCAGCAAAATTAGACAGTAACTCCCATGTTTTGTTTTGAGCCATGAGGCTCCACTAATGCACTGCTGCTAAACTCACTGTCAGGAAACAAAGGAAAAGATTAGGAAAATTGCATCTATTATCAGTCCCTGTGAGGCTCTCTCATGACCTAGGATAAAACCAGTCTTGCAACATCTTGCAAAATATTTATTCCAAATTTTTAGCATCTGTATCAGAATCACAAAATGGTTTGTATTAGAAGGAACTTTCAAGATCATCTAGAACAACCCTCCTGCCATAGTGAGGCAAATGGAGATGGAAGTGAGGCAACTTCTGGAATAAGCCATTCAATATGGAGAGTGTTAGTTTATAACAAGTTAAAGATCATATGTACTCACTGCTAACTATTGTTATATGCTGTCCATAGGAATACAGATATATTCCTGTCCTTTGAGAAATTCGTGGCAGAGTAGTATTTTATTCAACACCTATGGCTCTGCAGGAACTTGATGAACAATAACTTCGATGAAAGAAGCTTCTATCCATGCAATTAAAGATGGAGGGGAAATTAAAGTTCTTCAATGTGTCCAGCAAAATTTTTATAAAAGGTGAATCTCAGGTTGGACAATAATCAAATTTTTTCTAAACTCTGTAGATGAGGCAGCACTTGTACATGGTTGTCATACGCCTGAGAACACAAAGCAATTTCTGAAGCTTCAGACAGCCCTGGACATTAGGAGGAGCATCACACAGGCACTGCTATAGAAACAGCTTGGTGATAATGCATTTTATAAGAAAGGCTCTGCCTAAATGTTGAGCCAAAAGTAAAGAAAAGTAGTCACCTAAAAAGCAGTAAAGATAAATGGGTATTTACAATTACTCTTTTGACACAAGGAAACCATGTATTTTGCTTTGTGTTCCAGTTAATTGCAAGATTATGAGATAATTGACGAAACTGCAGTTGAGAAATAAAGAAAGAAATTACAACAATGGGGAGTGAAGCTCGAATTATAAACTTTTTTTTTTAAAGATTCTTCAGTGTGCCATTTAGATGGCATAAGCTCCTCTTATTCTCTTCATCACTGGTGCAGAGACAGTGTATGTATAGACCTCTCAGACAGCTGTAGCACAATGAGTTCATCTTTGGAGGTGTCTGTTCTTTGATGACAGAGGATGATTAACATGTAGATAGCTACACTACAGCAGTGATCCTAAAATTTGCATGATTAGCACTGAAACAAGTATATGAATTCCAAAACATTTGGGATCATTTAAAAATTTTGAGATTTTTGTTCACTCCAGTACTATTACACTCAAAAATGCTCATTTCACTGTTCCCTGGCTGTGTAGTTCATGGTGTGACTGTTGTAGTAGTATATATTGTTACGGAGAAAAAATATGAAACAAAACCTAAGAGCAAAACTTTTAGTATTCTAGCAGCCAGTCCTGATTTCACAGCAGGGTCAAATAGGAAAAAAAAAGAAAGTTCCTTAGATCCATGGTCAAAAAAATCTCATTCTAATGACATCTGAACTGTTTATTTCATCCTTGAGTGATTGGGCAACCACAGTTCAGAACGGCTCCAAACACATATAATAGGTTGTTGACAGGGCTACCAGAAACATTAAAGAATCACACTTCTTAAAATCACATTTTCCAATATTTATTCCAAGGAAAACATCCATCCAACTGTTCTTGGAATAACCTGGCAATGCTGATTACCACAGTTATTCCAGGATACTCTCATTTGGCACAGAGCTGTACGTTTTCTAGGCACTTTACTTCAATGCACAGACTATTAGACGACTATTATCTGTCTAGTGGTTTCAGGGGTCACAACTGTAAAGGGCAGTTCCATAAAACTATGAAGTGTGGGATTTTGGTTTTTTGGTTGGTTGTTTTTTTATTCTAAATTCACAATCATCACTTGTGCATGTTTCTCAAGTACCATGCAGCTCTGCCCATCAGCCAAATGAAATTTGGTCTGAAAAGTTTTGTTGATTCCAGCAACCACTTCATGTTTTTTGTCAATTCTGTTCAGTGAATAAATAAAAGCAGCAATCAAAGTAAATTTTCACAGATTTTTGTCACACAGTAAGAACTTATGGCTACATCAGCCAATTCATCTGTGGTAGAAGTAAATTTTGTGCAGTTTTAGATATTTGCACTGCATCTGTCCAGTACTGATATAGTCAGTCTGTGCTTGCATTGCAAAAAATTACAATAAAGACCAAGAAACTTGAATATATGCAAAAGATTAATTTCAAGATTTATTATAGCTTTGGAAAAACCTTATCAAAGTCCTTCATCCTGTACCAAGAAGAGGTGTAGAAAAGACCATGCCAGTGATTCACACACAGTGAAAGAGCAGGACACACCAAACTCCAGTTGCAACAAAGGACATTTCCACTGAGTATTAAAAAAAAAGGTTCCCAACACAGTGGTTCACAATGGAGACAGAAGCCCAGGCAGGAATCCGGGCTCCTGTCCATAAAGGAATTTTCAACATTCTTGGCTGGACAAGTAACCAGGTCTTTTACTGAAGTTAGCCTGGATTTAGGCAGGACTGTACTAAGTGATTGGAGTGGTTTAGGGCAAATCTGGGAGGAAACCTCCTAAGGGGCACTCCCTCCCCTCCCCAAAGCCGATCTGAAAAAAGAAACCTCCTCAGAGAGAAGTGGAAAGAACCCTGTTTATTAAACAGGAAAGCACTCCCTGGCACAATAAATTGAACAATACCCGATGATAAGAACTTCATGCCGCTCTGGAGAGATGACAGGTTTAGGAAAGAAGTCCGTCCTGTAGGTGGTTGCTCTGTGTCAGTTCCTCTGGTGCTGGGAAGCGTTGCTGTGCAGATCTTGGTGGGTTCCAGATGCAGCCCCCACGGCGCTCCCCCAGGCCCTCAGTCCAGAGAGATTTTTAACAGTTCCAAGGGAAGGCGAAAAAGGGAAAAAAAATCAGGAGAGAAAAAAAGAAAGAAAAAGAAAAAAAAAAAACCAGGAGGAGAAGGGAAAAAAAAAGCGAAGCTTTTCCCCCTTGCTAGCTAGACACTAACTAACTAACTACTGGAAAAAAACTCTCCGTGTGTTGCTGAATTTGACTCTCAAGGCCGGCTGGCAGAGGACAGTTTCTAAAAAACAAACTGCGTGCCTCTCCCCTCCCCCAGCTCCCAGAACCAAGAGATGATTGGGATACAAACATGTCACCCCAGGACAGTGATTTACACAGGTCTCTTCACAACTAAATTTCTTCATGTTCCCATGAATTTCATCCCTGATACGAGGACTTCATATCATTGAGTCTGCAATGTTGACCTAGTTAGAAACGGACATGGTGGGCCATATTTATCTTTTATCAGATTGATTTCAACCTTCATTCCTAGAGCAGCAGATTGTCTTTACAGCCTGAACTAAAGGTCTTTCAAAATCTATTATCATTACTGTTTATGAAAATATAGAAAATATTGTTATTTTTATTTGTTTTATACTTGTGCGGTCATTTGCATTTATAACCACAAAAACTCATGCCAGTTTCTTGTACAGACTTAAAAGTGTAAGCTTTCATTTTCAAAGTAACACAAAAGAATCAGGAATAGAAATCCAAAGAAGGTAAGGACATTTTAAATTCCAGGCCTTTTAAAACTAACCACATATCATATAAATTATGCCTGATTTTTGATCAAAATATCATGTCTGTGCAGGTATTTAGCAGGTCTCTCAGAAATTTATTTCAGAGGACAATTCTGCATTGGCAGGTGGAGGGAGTCAATGAGTTAATGAATATCTAGTATCTCTTATTCTCTAAAGAAAGACACTGTATATACATCTTTGGAAGACTACAATGCATATTCTGTATAGTTACTGATGACATTGTTGCCCATTCACCTAATACAATGAATCACAGTGAACAAGGGTATACTAACTTTCATTTTTTCATCCTTCAGTGCTCATTGCTTTTTACTGAAGTCATTCTCAAGACAGCCTCCACTACTTTGCCTGCAGGGAAGGTTTATAGCAGCAGGGAAGTTATAGCAGCAGCTAGAACTATCTCCAAAAATGAATGAACATCACTGGACTGCCCATCTCTTGAAAACCTGTATAAACCAAATAACTAATAATGGGTGCCTGCAGTAGTTAATACTTTTCACTCATAACCATTTGGATGAAGAGTAAGCCAAAGAATGCTTTATTACAGAAATAGAAAGCAAAATGTCATGTTGGGTATAAAAAGACCTTAGCCTGAATGAAAATCTCTAAATGCTCATAAACACACAACTGCAGTGTCTTTGTCAAAGAACGGTATTGTAGATGTTTGTGACAACTTCCAAATGAGAAATAAAACAGATCAGGAATTTTCTTCAAAAGGAGATATATGAGGGGATTTGAAAAAAAATCTTAAACAGAATTTATTGCTGACAAATGGAGCAAAGCCATCAACGGAAACTGAATTAGTTTCTGCTGTTTATTACAAGTAAGAACATGAAGAAATACCATAAAGTGTAAAGCAAGAAAAGATAAAATATATTGGGAGTGTTGTCTGTTTTCTGTTGTTTTGTTTTGTTTTGTTTTCTTTGGGGATGTTTCGTGGTTAGGTTTTTCATACAGGATACAAATGTACTCAGAAATTGAGTATTGTAGGATGTTGTGAAGAACAGACAAATTTTTGGAAAATAGGGCCAGTATTCACAATAAAATCATGATGGGGATTATTTACCTAACTAAGGAACTTCTAACCAGAACTTTCCCCCAGTGGAAGATAGTTCAGTACCATCTTTCTAGTAATTTTGTTTCTGCATTTATTATTGACTCCTGTTGCAACTGGATTCTGCCTAAGCAACATCTTAAAATGGTCATACTAGGCTCTTTTGCTGTTCACTTTTTGTATATTTTCCATGATTTAGATTCTATGATTTTTAAGATCAGTTCTAGAAAGGCACTTGCAGTAAACTGAACACTTCATCAAACTGTTTATGAAGAGGAAAGACAACATTTTTTAAATTTCTTTGTAAAATTGCATTGCTGATTGGACACTCCTAGATCTTTGGAGAATTCTTAATACCTTAGGGGATTTAAAGCAAAAAATTGTAGACATCTAAAGTGTCTCTGGAGTTGTATTACTCTTGTGCAGAGGACAGCAGAGATCCATACACTGATTCTTCAGGTTTGTCATTAGGAAGCTTATTTGTAAGGAGTAGGCTCCCAATCCAACAAGAAAATGTGAAATGATTTTTTTTGAAATTGCTTGTCAGCCTTTCGTTAATCACCTCATGACAAAATGTTTAGAGGAAAAGCAGTAATGAAAAATTCTCTTTGGCTGTCAGATATGTGAATACTGAAGCCCTTCTGGATCTGGATTCTGACAGGCTCTCACAATTTTCATTCACTTTATTCACTTATGAAGAAAATTTTTATTATAATCTGATTCAGGCCTCGTTGTAGTAAATATAAAAAATCTACCAATTACTGTAAAATTTGGCTCTAGCCTAGAAAAAAAGTCTTCCTAATTTAGATCTCCAATTTTCATGAGAAGTTACTTTATAGCTGTCTATATATGCAAATTAAAATTGTGAGTGTTATGAATGCTGTTTATCCTGATGATGGTTTACTCCAGGTAGTTCTCAAGTTTCTTTAATAATTTGGGCCATTGCTCTCTAGAATTACAGAGCAAAATCTTTCATCTAATTACTAGACTCTATATACAAATGCTGACAGATTTAATTAGTATTTTCCCCCTTGAAATGATGAACAAAGCTCAATAAGTTTTAGAAGGATCATGTTCTAGAGATATTACACTAGAAATCCAATAATGTTCCACAAAAGATATTACAGCTGCATCTCCCTAGAGTATTAACAAACATAGGCTTGGCCTGTAATGAATCTGCTAGTGCACACACTTCAAAATGTCACATGTTAATGGCACGGTGGAGATTACTGAAATCTGTATTAGCATTCACCAGAGTTGGTAGTCTGCATGGCATGATACAGAACTATAATGAAGTGTGAGTTTAACACCAGTACCCTCAATAGGATAGTTCAGGAGCAGAGCTGATGCCAACAGATTTTGCCAATCCATAATTTATATGTGTGTATGTTTACTTAAAATATATCCTTATTATGTTTGTACACATACCAAGTGATCTGCTAGTAAAGCTTAATCCGGATTTTGCACCTTTTACGATAATTTCCATTTTCAGTTGAAGTGAGATGAGCAAAGTATATATTATAAAATTAGCTTTGCAAGTGCTCTGTTTTTTGGTAAACTTAATGGGTTTAAACAAGAATGAAACCAAATATATTCTCATAGCATGCCAGGAAGAGATCACAGATTGAATAGAAGTAAGATGCTTCACTTTCCTTCTAGACTGCCTATCATGGCACAGATCAGTTTTCCTTGACTAAAGAATGGGGCCTGATAGAAAAAGCTTCAACATCTTTTGGGATCCCATGGCCTGCCTTTCTTCAATCTTCTGTGTTGGCTCATAAGACAGCTGTCTGTGCAGAGTCTCTCATGAACAGCAAATCTGTGCCCAGCCTCAGTGTTTCGTCTTTTGACATGGTATTACACAGGTATTTTCTTCCACAAGAGAGTAGTAAAGCTTAGATGCCTCTGAAGAAACACTCAGCACACCTTCCAGCGATAGGAGGAATCAAATAAACTTGTTAATGTTATGTTCCTGGATTTTATATGTTTTAATTTCAGTGAAATTTCATCCATCCAATCATTACATATTCAGAAGTAGATATGCTTTGAGTAAGTCAAGTAGATTTACTTTAAGGCTATATATATGCAAGCAGATAGAACACCAACTTCTTGCCAAGACTTATTAGTTTATAATGCACTGCGTTATATGCTAGTGTAATCCATGTCCTGATCCATTCATTTCATGATGTTTTTCTCAACAGTGTATTTTTCATACATTTACACTTTTGTTGAACTGGAATTGCAGTCTTGCACTTAGTTTGCAACCATTTAAGAAATCTGGCCTAAAGATTCAAGTTAGTGACATAGTTATTTGATTTCAGGCACCAATTCCAGAGACACTGGCTAGCTCACCGAATGTATCAAAATTATGTCTATTGTACTGAAAGTACCAAAATATATTCTATTGATTTTAAATACATTTTAGCCTAGTTGCACACTCACTTAATTCCAAGGGCTTGAAGAGCTGAAATCCTGACCTTTGAAGGCAATTGTGTTATGAGTGAATCTACACAGGTGTGCCAGCATACTTTTTGTCCACAGAGTAACTTTTATTACAGCATATTTTTGATGTGAGCTGTGTTCAATCTCCCCTGACAAACAGAGCTAGATGTTGATAAGTTTCAAAGGTGAAGAGGCTCGCTGAGTTACCATTTCGGGCAAAGGTGAAAGAATAAAGCAAGTGAAACCATAAAGCAAGTGAACCTTCTAATGTCCAAAGAAGAAGAGGACAAACTACAGTTACCTCAGCATTACTCCAATTTCAGTATGTGCCTGTAAAGCAGAATATTAACAGTAGTCTATTGACATTAGCCTTTTGCACAGGTTGGCAAATACTTCTCACAGAACCCATATCTGTAGAGTTGTCAGGGTGCCCAGTATAAAGGAGGCATCCTAGAGATCATATTTATCACACACAGCCATGGGAAGTGTGTCCATATCACTTGGTTACCCACACACTTTGCAATATTGATTTTCCAAACTCCAGCTACATATACAAAAAGGAAAATAATTTAATACACCTGGGACAGATGGAGGAGAAAAGATATCAAAATAAAAGTAAGGAAATTTTTCAGCCTCATTTAGAGTTGACCCCCTCAGGCTATTGCTCACTAACTGCACTGCGAAGGAACAAAAAAAAATTCACATGTTCATCCTGGAAAACGGTTTTATAGTCTCATAATAAACTACTTTTCCCCAAACACTTTCCTACTGGGGAACATTACCACCTGAAACAAATTTTGTTGCATGACTGAGAGTCAAACTTTCAAAGTTTTTCTTAGGTGACCCTGTAATGGGTTGAAAAAACAAAAGCCGACAGAGTAAGCAAGAAAGTACTCAACTTCCAAGTGAACAATCCACAAAAGGCATATAAAAGAGGCAGTAACTGAAGACAAAACTAACAAAGACAGAGCTGCTCGCTCCAGACAGCCAAGGTTATTTTCAGGTGTTGTCTGCACTGGAGAAATCAATTGGCTGTAATGTCCTTCAGCTGTTGGCAAGGGCTCTGGAGTCTGAACAGATTTGATACAGTAAACTTTTCAGTAACTATCACTGATATTTGTCCAGGATTTGTGTATCTGGGAGACTTCACTACTGGGGCAGACAATACACATCCCACTGCTTTACCATCTGCAGCAGCAGAGTTAACCCATCTCTCATCTATTTTCTTTGCCTGGCCTGAAGCCATTTAACTACAGCCATGGTATCATGTGTTTTGCAGAACCTACCTTGGGAGTTCTTTTCTTTTTTCTCAATAAACAGTTTCTGGTACAGAAGTGCCCTTTTTTTTTTTTTCTTTGTCCTTGTCAGAAACCATCTAGTTCCTTCCAGACGTCTATTTCTTCATCTCCAAAGGATAAGAAGGTTTGCCAGTTCCTGGAGTATAAGGCACCTCAGCTGTTTTAAGGAATATTGGCATTTCTTTTCTTAAGTGATTGGAAGTCAAAGGCTGAAGAGGTGAAAGACCTGGAGACAAAGCTACAAATTTCTGAACACTTAGGGAAGTTATAATGAAAAAGGTAACAGAGACCATCTGTTTTCAATCCTTGCCTAAAAATACATGACTGCTTGAAATCACACCATTAGTTCAACAGACAGACAGCTTGTGATAACTGAAATGCAAAATTGAGAAGTTTGCATGTAATGAGTTCATTTACACAGGTTGGCTTTTTTTTTTTTTTTAATTAATTTAACCTTATTTAAACTACCCCTGTGCATCCAGTCTGGAACTTTACTGAACAAAATTTTTAAGAAATATTCTTCTTCTGTCATTTGTGCCAGGCTCACACAGCAGCCTGAATCTTCTCTTCATTTCCATAGTTTTACCTCAGTTAGGAAATGGAACCAGAACACAATGATAGACTATTTGTCTCATTGTGCTCATTCTTCAGTCATGGTTACTTAGATTTTTATAGGTGACTGTAGAATAAATAGGACTAAAAAAGGCATATGAATTGTCATCTAGGAAAATGGAAATCTGCTAAAAAGTTATTACATTTATATTTTCATTGTTTTAGTCTCTTAAATGAAAATCTGATTTTTCATAGAATCACAGAAAAGCTTGGGTTGAAGCAGACCCTAAAGCTCACCTTAATTTCACCCTCTGCCATGGGAAGGGACACCTTCCCAGGGTGCTCCAAGACCTGTCCAACCTGGCCTTGAATGAACAATTCCAGAGATGGGAAGCTACAGCTTCTCTGGGCAATCTGTGCCAGGGCCTCAACACTGTCACAGTAAAGAATTTAATTTTAATATCCAATCTAAATCTATTCTGTTTCAGTTCCCTCTTGTTCTATTGCTACAATAGCCTCTCCCCTTTTTCCTTTTGGGCTCCTTTCAGGTACTGGATGGTTGGCAATTTTCACAATAATTGTGTGGGGCAAATAGTAATTTCCATATATGTTGAAGAATGGCTGGAAACTGAAAAATATTTTATTCCTGTCTATGTGGTCTGCCTACTGGCCCTTTTGCTGATGTTAATATTCAGATGTATCTCCACGTGTGTTGATGGAAGATACAGTGGTGGCAATGCATAATTCTGGTACATCATTCTTTCTGTAAATGCCACTGCTGAATCTGTAGATTCCACAGGCAGCACAGTCCTCAGAACAATGCAACCATCATCACCTTTTCCCTGACTGGAAAATGAGAACTGAAACTGTTTTCTCCACTGCCCTCAACATCATTTTAAAATCTTTAATCTTGGCAGACATTTGTAATTGCAACTCGAGTTCTCTCATCTCAATATGAACTGAAGCTGTCTTCCCATACCATCTTAATAGATTAGTCTTGAACAAGAACAAACATAGAACAGGGTGGTTTTCCTCTGGTTGTTATTAATTTTTAGCTTCTCCTGGCCTGCAGGAAGGTGAAAAGAAACTTGTAGTTCATGAGGTTCACGGTTGCCTGTGCTTCAACCATATGCATATCTAGTGTGTTGTAAATTCACACACTAATCTAGCTCCTCCATGTAGACAAGCTGTGAAAGAAAAAAAGACTTCTAGGAAAGTATATGTGTATATGGCAGCACTGAACTGAGGCCAAACTGGATGCTTAACACTTCAGGAAGAAGAGCACTTTAAAAATGTTAAGGTAGAGTACCTCAAAACCGTTATATACATACATACATACATACACACATACATACACACACAGGCATATGTACATATATTTATAAGTACACATGCATGTATATATACATATATATATGTATATATATACAGTCAGTTCCCCTATTAAACACCACAGATACCAGGGCTTGAGAGCAAGAGACCCTCCTGAAGTAATAGCACATGATTAAAGTCAAATCTGACCTGTATTTTTTTTTTTTTTTAAATTTGAAGTTTCTTAGTGGTGAAAGGGGAGCTGACCAGTTTTGGTTTTGATCCAAAACAAGTTCCTGTGATGTTAAACAGTATGTTTGGATGCAATAATACATTTGTAGGATGGACTTGAATGAACAAAAATACTTCTAATCGGACTGTGTTTCAGACTGATGTTGCTCCAGTAGTGTGGGTACTATACTGAGGAGTACTCATACCCTTTTTATGAGGAGTACTCAGGTCGTTTGTATGAGTCATTTATTAGCTGTACCTCTAAAACAAGTCAGCTTACATATTTGAAATTCTTCCCACGTACTTTGGTTTTAGGCTTTCTGTATAAGAGAAGATTTGTCCCAAGCATTCATGATCAGCTACAGTCCAGGTTCTCCTTCTGGGGGAGAAAAGAAATTGATGTTTCACCAGTATGGTTTTCCACATTTCTAAAATCTGGAGGGACAAATGATTTCCAAATTAATTATTCTTATTGGGAAGGGATAAGTTTTGACTGTACCAAACATACAGTGATCTTTATTGGAAAAAACATATCTTCCATATGCACAATTTTCCATCTTCTGCTTTACCTCAGAAGTTATCTTGGGTACCCTCACTAAAAGAGTTGGTAATTTCATTCACATATAATGTATATAATTTCCCAGAGTTACACTGACTTAAGGGAAATTTTTCAGAAATGCAGTTTAAAAAAAGTGAGCAACATTTGCTAAAAAATCACAGGTTTCTGGTTTTTTTTCTCTTTCCCTGTCTGATGATGACCATGGATAAGGGTTTTCTGTTGTTCAGGCAGAAGATTTGGCACAGAACAAGTAACATTTTCCCCTTGTTTTAAGAAATCTGCCTCCAACCTTGGTGTATAAAATGATTATTGGCTCAAAGGCCAACCACCTTGTGCTTTCTAAGCCAATTACTTTTGAAAGAAAAAATCTTACCTTTTGATGCTTTGCTTCTTTTCTTTACCACTTGCCACTGACACTGAAGAAATTGAGCTGAAGAAATACCTAAATGACCATTGTCACTGAAATTAAAAGGCCAGATCACACAAATTAGCTTTAATTGTTGTTGGGGGACCCAGATTTACCTATACATCCTGTGAATGTCACATAGTCTGAATCAATAACACTGTTCATTTTCAGGAAGAGGTTTACTTCTGTCTTCTAACAGCTTAGATCCTAAATTTTTGTTTACTTTACTGCAATTAGAAGATGTTTATTTCCATGGGTTTTGGAGAAGAGTATTTGCCTGTGCGTTTTCCTTTCATAAATGCAGTCTTCAAAAGCCCTTCGAGAAGTGTAAGTGAAGGTGGTATGGTGCCATGCAGAAAAGCTCAGATGACACTTGGATCTTCTACCTACAGAGGAATATGCAAAAGGCAGAGAGATGAGTTACTTCCAAGGCAGTAGCGTGTGTCAGTGAGCAGAACAAATCAAACTTGATATCGTTGCACATGAATATTAAAAAAAAAAATTATAAGATCAATTTTTTTCCATTGAGACAGGAAAGAAGCAAAACACAAGCTGTGCCCAGTTCTTTGTCATTCTGGAAAGTGCTGGCAACAGGTTGGAGTAGCTGAAGGAAATGAGCAGCTCCCCTGGTTGCCAAAAGCCAGGCTTACTGTTGGTGTTGATAGGGCTTGTAGGTACAGAAACAAACTTGATGTTTAGAGATTTTAAAACTAGCAGGCTTTTAGAATCCTGCCTCAGTTGAAATTACAGCGTGTTTCGTTACCAGCTAGAGACACAGAATTTTTCCCACAAAAGTAGTTGATCACTCTTTTTCCTTGATAGGCTTGAAATATCCTTCCAAAGGTGACCTGTAATGGTCCAGACATCCTGGAAACCAGTCTTATTTCAGCTCAGGCTTTCTGGTTACACATGTGAGGATTAAAGAGTGTAAGATGAGGAGTAGGAATTACCACTCATCTTGATCTTCATTTAACGTGCTCAGCTAGTAAGTGCTGTAATTTCCATTATTAAAGGCTTTTCCTTCATCCGGTATTAAATGTAGAAGCTTTGAGACTGCTCTCACCCATCCAATTCAATGAAATTTTCTCTAGAATGAGCTGATAAGCTCAACTCAGACTGCAATTTTGGAGTGTCATTTGTCTGTGTTGTAGCTCTTCAGTTTCCTCCTACCAGCTGTCCTTGTTATCATCCACCCTATTTAACCACAGAGTGATTCATACACCCTTTGCAAAGGTTAACAGAGAAGGGAGAAAGGGAATAAAGTCAATTTGACCAACTGGGATTGCTCTTACTCCAGAGAAAACTCCTCCACCTTTGACAAACTCCTCTAGCCTCAATGTAATTCAGCATAAATAGAACATAACTCCAGTGAAGATAGGTAATTGTGGTTATTAATGGCTTTTATCCTCAGACCTGCTCTTTTTCAGCTTTAATTAGGTGTATAAATGGGTGCTTACCTAAAGACAGGCACAGTGCAGGTGCAGGCCCAATAGTCAACAGTGTTCAAGGTGTTCTGCTGTTGGTGTACAATTCCCATGAAGAACAGAACGGCTTGGAGAGATGAAAGCTAATGTCAAAACTACCAGGAATGAATGATTTCACTTCCCATATAGTTTCTAAGAAACTTTCATTCCATGAAGCATTTTAAGATTTCATCTGTTTATTCAATTCAGGATGAAAACACATGTGAAAACTCAGTAATTCTGGTGCTCCCCCGTTACTGTGTTTGTGAGCCAAACACGCCTCACAGACATTTCTCATAAACTTGAAGAAATTCACATTGACTCTGGGCTTCCTCCAGATTTCAGCTAAATGAATGTAATGTAAATGAGTAAATGAGGGCAAGTTTTGGCCCAGTGGCTGTGAGTATGACTATCCATCAGCAATTAAATGTGGCAAACAGACAAAAAGACACATCACTATCAGTGGTGACTGGCACTATTTGCTTTTGACATGAAAGGTCTTTCACTAGGGACTTCCAAAGCAAGCAATATGTTCTTACATATTCTTTCCAATTCTTTCTTCATTATTTGTGCAGTGTCAGGTCCTCAGCAGGTCCTGTGACTTCTCATTTCACCCCTGTGACATAGCAGTAACTTTCCAATGAGCAGAGTATTAGATGTTTCTCAGAGATCACAAATTGGCACGTCTTTCCAAGGAGTTGTTTTGTCCTTTACTGCAACTCCCTTCATAGTAAAAAAAGCAAGTTCCAACTTCAGGAGCTATTCCTGCAACCATCTCTCATCTGGCAGTGAGATGCTTCCTCCTGAGGCCACTTCCTCTTGTATTGCCGATGGATTGAGCTACTCTTTCAATCTCTGGAGAAAAAAAAAATGAAATGCTTTAAATATTTTCAAGGGGGTCAAATTTACATTTTGAGACTACAAGACATCTTCTCACTGAGTGATGGCCCTTTTGCACAAAGATGTGGAGGAATTTCTTTGGTTCAATGGTAATTACAAAATTTAGAAATTCTGTTTGACTTGAAGAACTTTCAATGTTTTAACAGCACAAAGGAGAAGACTGGAGGCAAGGCACAGAGTATTTCTTATGGGCTCATACAGGAGAGGAGCTAAGAACAGAACAGTGAAGTTCTGAGACCTACTGAGAAAGAAGGATTGAAGGCCAGGAGTACATGAGGGACCCCTGGGAGCGTGGTCAGAAGAATTAAGGCCTCTTACTGTCCTCAGGTTGCTGGCAACTTGCAGCTAAAAGCAGTCATAAAGCTACAGGAATGAAGAGTGACTGATGACATTTACTTGGATTCGTACAAAGCATTTTACACTGTCCCACACCACAGTCTTATCTCTAAATTGGAGAGACAAGATTTGGCATATGGACCACATGGTGAATAAGGAACTGACTAGGTGGTCACACTTAAAGAGTGGAGACCAGTGGCTGCAGAAGGACTTTTCACAAGGGCATGAAATGATAGAACAGGAGAAGGGCTAGCTAGATTAGATATTAGAAATTAATTCTTGGCTGCAAGCCCAGAGAAGATGTGGCTGCCCAATTCTTGGAAGTTTTCAAAGCCAGCTTGAATGAGGCTCAGGCTCTGGTCTAGTAGAAGGTGTCCCTGCCCATGGCAGGGGTAGGAATGAGATGAACTTTGAGGTTCCTTCCAACCCAACCATTCTGTGAGCCTGTGATTCCATTTTCCTGATATTTGTGGATCCACTGTTAGTGTTGTGTAAGTCCAGCCAAAAATCATCCTATTTATGCAGCAACCCACCATTCCTAGGTTATCTAACGTGAAGGAGTTCAGCAGCACACACTAACAGTGCCTATAATTAGAAAACCAGTATCACTTTTATGTAATTTTTAGACATACGAAGGGAATTTGCAAAGAATATGAAGTGAAAAAGAAAAGTACACAGGTTTAAAGTGTCATGCTAATTACGAGAATTAAATAAAGTCTTTATTCAAACTGATTCCACAACTTATTTGCCAGCTTGAGTGAGAATTCATGTTTTAATGTTTGAAAAAGACAAGAGAACAGATATGAACGACTTAAGCAACTTGGAGAATATAGGGAATTCATGGTAAAGAAGGTGTGGAATCATGAATTTGAGGCAACTGTGGAATATTGTGCTCAGGTAAAACATACCTCTGCTGAAAAAAGAAGTAATTGTAACACTCTTGACTTGAAATATTCAGGTAGATGCTCAGGTGAAGCAAAAAAAGGATATTGTATTGTAGTCAATACAACCAGACAAATTCAGATTAGTCTGTCCACAGACTACATTTACATTGATCATTTGATAGTCAGTCACATCACCTGTAAAATGTAGGTGAATGAAAAGGACCAAATCAATCAAAGGTTTATGTTAGAAGACAACCAGAAAAAAACAAAAAAAAGCTTGTTTTTCAGAAGAGCTGGACACTGTTTTCAGCAGAGACAGACTGTAGGAAATGGAAGAAATTGCGAGGTGAAGGGAATAGTCCTGGTCAACAAGACTTGCCATTTGAAAGTAGGAAAAAAATGGTCTGGCCAGAAGCATGGAAAAAATTGTTATACTGTAAAATACTTCCTAAATAGTAGTCTTGAGTTTTACAGAGAGTGACACCAGCTCTCTACAGGCTTGGCACTTGGTGTCACCAGTTCTCAAGTTGATCCTTGCAGCTGTGACTTGCCACTCTTACTTGAGAGTTTAAAAATATGTTCTGAATGGTAGAGACTACCATAGAGACTCTACGGGTGTCTCTGCTCTGTACTACATGTTGATTCACTGCTTTCTGAGGAGACAGGACGGTTCCTGTCATATGCTCTTAAAACAACAAAACATGATTTAACGAAGAGAGGAAATTGAGCCTGTTGTAGTAAAGTGCAGAATTAGGCTTTTGATCGTTAAATTGGCAATGAGGTCAAAAAAAGTGGAAAGAAGCCTTTCTACCAAAACACTATCCCTATTCTGGGGTTTCAGAACATTTGTGACATTAGAACCTCATCAGGCCATTCTCAAAAACTCCAGTATTCACCCTCTCCATGACTGTTTCATGATGCTTACTTGTTGGGCTAATTGAGTGGTTAGTGTTGAGAACATCATTAATAAAGAAACAGAATCACAGAAAAGTTTGGTTTGGAAGAGACTTTAAAGCTCATTCAGTTCCACTCCCTGCCGTGGGCAGGGACATCTTCCACTATCCCAGGTTGCTCCAAGCCACATCCAACATGGTCTTGGACACTTCCAGGGGTGGGACAGACAGAGCTGCTCTGGGCAGCCTGTGCCAATGACTTGCTACCATTTTGAATAAAGAATTTTCTCCTAGCATCTGACCTAAATCATCTTTTTCAGTTTAAATCTTCCAGTTCTCTTATCTAGCTCATAATGCTAGAAACTGTTATTTACAATGTGTTTGGAAAAGTTACCAATTTTTTTTTTTAATTCTGTATATGCTCTCTACTAACAGACAACACTTTCCTTCTTTCTATCTTCTTTCACTTTAGGGAATAGTGAATCCTGTGAACAGCTCCTGTATGTGGAGCAAAGCTGTTTTTTCTAGGTGTCTCCAGGTGGGATTGCATAGCTTGTCCATTCATAGTTTGTGGATTATTCTATAACTGATCATGCAATGACTTCTAACAGCAATTTTTGTTACTTTCTGAAAGCTATTTTTGGTGGTGTTTTTTGATGTTTTGTTTAGTTGGGTTTTTTTTCAGGCCAGAGAGAGCATTAAATCTCAAGAAGCAACTTAATGAACTCATCAGATAAAGGGAAACCTTACTTAAGATACAAATGGGATGAGCCTCCCATGATGGAATTTATGAACCACATGATCAAAAATGCAACAGTAATATTCATGACTAAGCAGTGTTTAGTATAGCACCCAGGATAAAGAAGAACACAAATAGTAAAATACAGCAAAAAATAATACCAAGAACACATACAAGCAAAAGAGGAAATGAAAGTGACTTTTAAAAATTTTGTATGAATAGAAAAGATAGTAAAGAAAACAAAACAGCACATGAAAGAGTCATCAGATAGAACAAATAACATATTACAAGACAATGAGCAAGGGAAAAATTGAGGGAGTACAATAATGACTTTTTTTTTATTGTAGTTTAAATTGGCTTGCACCATGTTGATTCAGGGTTGCCACTTATTGTGATCTAATTCAAAATATTCTCATTTGCAGAATGAGAAAATAGTAGCTCTGCTTGTTTGGATTTTTGCTAAGCAACTGAAACCATGACAGAAAATATCAAGATTGATAACTACATCATGTATCCATCTCTGCTAAGGAACCTAAATAAGCATTTGTTTACAATAAAAGTAGAAGTTAATTAATAAAAAGAAAATAAAAATAATCCCATATAGGATTTATCAACAATTCCCAGTCAATTGAAGGGCATGGGAAGTTGAGTTTTACCATTGAATTCCTGATATTTGTGATGTGTATGGTGAAATAAAGTCTGACTTCTAAATTATTGGATCAGAGACAGGTGGGAAAATATTGATACATTTTGATGGAAAGACATTTTATTCAAATTGACCTGTATATATTAGGAAAATGTTTTGAAATATATCTAGATTGAAATTGTGAAAAAAAAATAACTGGTAACATATTTTGGGAGATATAATCAAATATGAGATGGAAGTGGTGGCTTGATAGAAGTTCTGTAGGACAACTATTAAGGATCACAAGCTAAACACAAGCCAATGATTTAGTACAGTTTTGAAGAACAAAGTTTGTATTAAGGTAAGTAACCAAAAATATAAGATGACTTCTTGAATTTTCCAACTCAATATTGCAGCACCCAAAGCATAACCTAAAGGGAAGATTTGTGAAGACTTGGTCAGGATCACATTCCAACAGAAAATGCATCTAATTAAAAACTGATAATATAAACCATGGATTTTAACACAAATTTTGTAAGAGACAGCAAGCAGAGAGAGCAGAGGCAGTCTACAGCTACAGACATAAACATCCATGTGAGAGTGAGTGGAGCCAGGGACAAAATTTCCAATGACATTGGAAAGAACACACTCAAGGCAGAGGAAGGGAGCTCTAAACAGTTAATGTTGCTGAGGAACCAAATTTTCATACCTGCATCCAGCCACCTAATTAACAGACTCCACTTTTACATCTGCATCAATTTCTCATAAGCTCATCTGTTAGTTTTAACGAAAAGAAACATCTGAATTACTATAATGACTAGGAGATTCCTGGGCTTATTCTATTCACCTTCATCCACCCTTTTGTGCCTTCCTCTTTGTCTTTGGGGTTTTTTTTTCAAATAAGATATCTTCACTTGAGCATTGTTGACATGTAAAAAATGTCAGTGTGCGAAGAAAGAGTCCGTGGGGGAGTCGTATCCTATAGAGTACTTTCTCTTATTGCCAACTTTTATGTAGGACATAGTGTTAAAATAAAAATGTAACAGCTCTCCTGTCGAGGCTCACACTGGTAACCACAGCCTGTTAAAGAAGGCAAGCAGCCATCAGATAAACATCTGACTCTTTATGGGCAGAGTTGAGAGTACAAAAGAACCCTTCATGGAGGTTTGTTCTTTTTTTTTTCCAGTTGGTTGATGATTTTTCTACATGTGAAAGGACAAATCGATATTCTTGATTGAAAACAGTTTAGATAGTCAAGCTGAATTTTAAAGTAATTACCCATACTCAAATGAGTATCTGTTTTTAAAGAGGAATTTTAATTTTCAGCTTTAGGTGCAACACAACTGATCTCAGGGAACAAAAAAATTGTCAAATGGGTTTATGAGCAAAGTTGTGTAAATTTTATGCATAACATAATTGTACATCTCAATCCATAAGTGGAAGTTAGACTTCTGGCTCATATCCAACAGCTTCTAGTATTCATGAGAGTTATTTTCTCTACTCATTGTGTCTGAAAACGTACATAAAGGTAGAATTTTTCAGTTACTAGCATTATAAAAGTCCTTGGAGACAGGAGTTTGATGAAAACATGAGGTCTTAGAATGATAGAATCATTTGGGTTGGAAAAGGCCTCCCAGCCCAGTGACTCAATCCTGTGTCCAATGCCCACTTTGTCCCCAGCCCAGAGCACTGAGTACCACTTCCAGGCCTTCCTTGGACACCTCTAGGGATGGGGACTCTACCACCTCCCTGGATAGCCCATTCTAATGTTTAACCACCCTTTCCATGAATAAATTCTTCCTGATGTCGAAACTTGACCTCCTCTGGCACTGTTGAGCCTTTTCCCTTTTCTTGTCACTTGTTGCTTGTGAAAAGAGACTGACCCCCCTGGGGTCATTTAGCTCCAAGGCTAAATAATCCTGTCTCCTGCTGTTCCCCATATTGGTGGTTTTTACATGGACTCCTTCTTTAATGATATATCTTTATTTATTTTATGTATACTAATTATGCATATATCTTTTATCTGTTTATTTATTTAAACATTTTCTTTTATATAGATTTTGGAATTAAATAGTAAGCACATTTATGATATATTCTCAAGATTCTTTCCTGAAAAGCAAGATCATCTTGCCTTGCTTTTTCTTTTTACCCATGGCCCCACTCCTGTCCTTCCTGCAGAACCTCTTGCATCATCTCATATTTCCAGGAGCTCAGTTGCAGAGTCATAGAGTGGTTTGGATCTGAAGAGACCTTAAAGCTCTTTGTTTCAGCCCCCTGCCATGGGCAGAGACACCTTCCATTAGACCAGGTTGCTCAAAGCCCCATCCAGGCTGTCCTTTGGCACTTCCAGGAATGTGTAATAAATATCAGTCACTCTGAGATGTACTCATGCCATCTGACATCACCAATCTCTTCCTACATGTTAATGTAGCACACAATTCAGTGTGGGTTTTATGTCCTCAGTTTAGAAGTTTCCAAAACAGAGCTTGTGATTTCTTCTCTGGTCCCCAGCAAAAAAAGTTAACAAAAAATTTGTTTGACTCTATGTGATGTAAGCAATCAATAATAACATTAACCAAAGTGAGAAGCAAAATTGCGTCTCCAGCTGTGCACAATTTATTATGTAATATTTTTCTGCATGTGTTTTATTATATAGAAATATATGGTACAATATTATTTATATTTCTACCTTCTACACTCTGCACACAGTTTTCTCAGTGCATGCTTCCACTTTAGAAAATTGGAATGAAATATTTCCATGTCCCTGAGATCCTTGGCATGCAATAATCCAGTGAGTCAAGATTTAGGCTGCTGTTTTCTGTTAACACATAGAGCAAAAGAAATAAAATCATCCTCATGTATGTTTCCTATGTATAAACTCCTTGTAGCTATTATTGAACCACCAATTGGTTCTCCAATCTTCTATTAAAATATCAATAGTATTTTTCAGAGCTTAAATTGAGCAGTGATTTTATTTAAGGCTAAACCTATACACCACTTTTCTTCGAAGAAATCTCTTGTTGTTGCTAAAAATGAAAGCCATTCAAACGAGTGTGATTGAAACAGGGACAGGGAAAGGGAAAAAATCAATAGAACGTTTTCCAGGGTACTATATCTGCTTTTGAGAAGAGACCATTAATAACATGCTTACAGTAAAAGCAGCTGCTTGTTCAAAGTGCATTCAAGGGTGAGCTGAAAGGATGGCTCTCTCCACACAGCCTTCCTGGAGAGAGTAGTTTGTAAAGACTTCAAAATCCAGCCTCAGATTATGAACAAAAGCATTTCCTAGGAATTTTAAATATTCTCATCTAATGTTAAATTGTTGGAATGAAACACCTCCTAATATTTTGCTCCTTATGAAAGGCAGTGTGGGTCCATGAAGGAGCTATTGGTCTCAAAAGGGCTTTGCAGACAATGCACTGCAGATTGTATTGAACCGCTGAGGGCCGTGGGTTCCATGCTAATGCCAATTGCTACAACCCGAAACAGTGGTGGGCAGCACAGTGGGACATTTGTTGCAGGTCCTACTGAAACAGGGGGCTGGCTCAGTCCATTCAGAAAAATTTATAGAATCATAGAGTATCCTGAGCTGGAAGGAACCCATGAGAATCATTTAGTGCAACCCCTGAACCTGCACAGGACACCCCAAGAGTCACACCCTGTGCCTGAGAGTGCAGTCAAAACTCTTCTTGGATTCTGTCAGACTTGGTGCTGTGGCCATTCCCTGTGGAGCCTGTTTCAGTCCCCAGCCACCCTCTGGGGGAAGAATATTTTCCTGATATCCAACCTAAACCTCCCGTGATACAACTTCAGGCAATTCCCTCAGGTCCTGTCGCTGGTCCCCAGAGAGGAGGGATGGGTGTCTGCCCTTCCTTTTCCCATCATGAGAAAGCTGTAGACCACAATGATGTGTTCTCTCAGTCTCCTCTTCTCTAGCAAACACTTATAGCATGTAAGGCAAAAGAAAGCGTTGGGGTTGGACTGAATCTTGGATCACTGCCTAATTTGCTTCTATTGTTATTTCTTTCATGTGCCTAAAGGTGTGCAGTGGTTTTTGTATGGTATAATTTCAAATACATGAAATGTCAACAGACCCGTTCATATGTAAAAGAACTGGTTAAACAACTTATTTGTCTTGGGTGCAGTTGTGTAATCTCTCGCTCTTTGTCTAGATAATTCGAGCAGATCTCTATGTTTAGTTCAAGCAGATCTCTACATTTCAGGAACACTGGGAACCAGGTACAATGCACACCTGTAACAGTGAGCATGCCTCAGGTGTATGAAGACCTGACCTTGTACTCTTAGTAACTTGCTAATTATAACTTACAGTTACACTATGCATGTAGCTGTCTAGGAGAACAATATTGTCAGTTGAAGAGCATCTAAACTTTGGGGGTGTGAATGTTCTTGTTGCTCTTATATTGCCAATTAATCTGGATAGGTCCAATCCTCATGATCCTATTTCCAGAATTTGGGTAGCTGAAAAAACTTTGTTACCTCTAATATAAACCACTAATGGTGAGATTTTTCTCATCTCACTCCACTGGAGCCCTCAGCAGATATTTCTAAATTAAGCTACTGCTTGTCTTTGGTCTTGTGGCATCACTGAAGAGTGAATGGGCCTACAGAGTACAAATCAGACCTTGGGCTGATGACCACATTCTGCAAGGTTTTGATGATGACATGTCTGGAGGGAGTATCAGACTAAGAAGTTGTGGCTACTCCTTTCTGCCTCTGATTGCTTCTTCCTACACTCATTGCAGGAAGAAACATGTCTGGGTTAAATATTTCCAATACTTCGAACTACAATAACACAAAAGCAAGATATTTGCCTTCAGAACCAGAGGCAGAAAGCTCAGCTTCCTGATTCCTCACACACAGATACTGTCCGTAACCAGGTTGTGCCACGGGGGAGAAAGCAATGTGGAAAGGACATGGTCACTTCTGACCCTGTTTTGGCGACTAAGGCTCCTGCATCATGAAATCACAACACAAAAAATAGAACTTCCAAAATATACACTGTAATGGCATACAGTACTCTAAAAACAGAGACCATCACCAAAATATTCAGTCAATCCTTAATGGCTTTATTCCTGGTCTCAGCCCTGCTGACTACAATTCCATAGATTTTTGTGAAGCACTAATAATTTGGCATCCTTTATAGCAATGGATTCGTGTAGGCACTCAGCATGCCAGGTCTCATTGATTATTACATCTCTGAGTTTCTATTCTGAGGAGATGCTACTCATATAATCTGCTGGGTTGATAGATGGGGAGTTAGCTTACTGCAACAGGCTGTCCACAGCCCCTTTTCATCATAGTTATAGCTACAGACTAGCAGGAGCCCCTCTGGAAATGAATGCTGGAAATCATAATGGCACTTTGTGCGATGCAGTTTTATTTAGGGAAATGCTATTCAAGAGCAGAAAATAAGGAGCTCCTCCAAAAAAAAAAAAAATAGAAATAAACAACTGGATATTTTAATATGATGGTTTCAATAAGGGTCATCGTTGTTTTCAATAAGAATTCCAAGAGTCCTTTTATATTCTAGAATTTTACCTTCATTTGCTCCAATTTTGTCTAGAGATTGATATGAGATATTCACTTCAAAGAGTGAGATAACCATGGTGATTAAAATCTCTTTTGTTATGTGCAAGCAGAAGAACTTATTACTACTGAGAAATATATTATGCATGTCTCTCTTCTCCTCTGACTTCTCATGGAAGATACGCCTATAAAAACAAAATAGGTTTTTCTGGAACACCATTATGATTAATTGCTATTTTTTTCCACAGCTTTGAAAATCATCATTTGCTGAAGTTTTTCTGATGGTCATTTTCTGCAAAGGAATAGTGTCCCACTTGAAAAAAAGTCCTGAATAAAAGGTTTGTAACACTTAATGATGAAGGGTTAGACTTCAGAGTTGATGACAGGGTTTTGGCTGACTCAAAATGCCTACATAATATGCATTATTATTTAAAAAATATCATTTATTCTATGAACTACTGTTCTCCCTACTAGTAAGGGAAGTGCAGCTATCCCTATTTCATAAGGGGAGACTGAGACATTGAATTATTTAATGGTTATTCAAGGAAGAGAGGGAGACTGAAATTTTCAACTGCTCATTAAACACCTACACCCTGTCTGATTTTCAAATGAACTTATGCACTGAGGAGCCCTGAAAATATTACCACCTTTTTAAATGAATGAACAGGATATTAATTCGATGAAAAAAAAAAAAAAACCAAACCTGCTGATGTATAATAGAGTTTGTTTTTCATTCATGTCTGAGATTTTTCAGTTCACCCCTTAAATTACAGCCACTAGCCACACAGTGGCTGCTGCTGATGGTAGCTGCATACATCAACCATATGAACAAAATAATTGTTTCATGCATGTAATATAGGTCAAATTAAATGACAGTACACCAGAACTAGCAAGGTTTCCATTCTGAGATAAATTTTGACTGCTTGGCTTTTGAGCATGACCCAAAGTGAGTTTTAAATGTTGATATGTCTTTAAGGGAACTGTCCAGGGCTTGAAACCTCGATGAGTTTAGAATAGAATCAGAGAATTACAGAATGTTTTTCATTAAAAAGGACCTTATACATCATCCCATCTTTCCCCCTGCCATGGGCAGGGATGCCTTCAACCATCCCAGGTTGCTCCCAGCCCCATCCAGCCTGGTCTTGGATACTACCTGGGGTGATGGTCACAGCTCCTCTGGCCAACCTGTGCCAGGGCCTCACCACCCTCACAGGGAAGTATTCCTTCCTACTTATTTGATGACTTGTCCTCATGATTAAGGAATTTACAGCTGAAGACCCTTCAGGGTTTCAGGCTATGTTCAGCAGATCAGTCAGAGGATAAAGTGTCCCAGCAAGCAGAACCCCTGTTTTTGTTCTTTTCCACAAGGAGTTTGCCCAGAGTAGTATGTGGGATACAGAAAAACTCTGCCAAACCCCAAATCTTTTAGCCAAAGCAGGTTGAATCACAGTGGCTTTAATACAGCTGTACTTATTAAAAAAAAAAATATGTAATCATACAATCCTGTCGGTGAGAAAAGCCCTCCAAGATTAGTGAGTCCAGTCATTGACTCAATACTGTCAAGTTCACCACTAAATCATGTCCCCACATCTACAGGTTTTTTGAATTGAGCTTTGGAAACTCCATTGATTTTCAACCATGAGTCAGGAGAAGGGGAGACACTGACTGTAATAGCAGTGTGAGGTACTTAGCTATATTAATTACCTAAGAAACATATCATTTGTGAAAATAATACTTAGTTTGTTTTACTGGAATGGTCATTCTGCAGAAAAAAAAGGAAGTATAAAACGCAGAGGGGACATGAACAATATCAGGATGTGGGAGGAGAACCTGAAGGCTTGGGGTGCGAGGAAAGAAAGAAAATGTGGGAACCTTCTTTAGGAAGGGTGTTAGTCTGAGAGAGTATATGGGAGGAAATCAGAAACTGATTCTTTTAAAGGGTAAGAAATAGTGAGGTAAACAGATCATAGAAATGTAGGAAGAGATTTAGACAAGAGGAAGGAAACAAGGGTTCAAAGAAGAAGGGGAAAAGGAGGAAAAAGAGTAGAAAAGAGAAATCTTTCCTCTTCTTGAGAGGCTTTTGCACATCCTAGTAGCTGCAATTATTTTTCTCCAGTAACTACAACTCTGTACGTGTGTCATCTATATCACATCTGAATGAAACTAAATCACTTCACTGATGATGTCTCAGACATCTTTTCTTGAATGAAGAGAGTGTGATGTGAATTCAACATGTGTATTTCACAAGCCATACAGTTTTCTTTATCTGTTGGATGAGTTTGGATTTCTCCAGTTGCTGCCTGCTGAATTGAATACATCACATTCAGTTTAAAATCACTTTATCTCACCAAGTTATTAAAGGAAGACAGAACTTCAGTACTCAGCAATCAGGATGCATGCGATAGCATTCATCAAGTTAATTTCATTTAATTGCCCCAGTGGTTTTTAAAGCAGACTCTAGCTATTTCTATGCACATGCATGTGTTAAAAATTAAAACAATAACAACAGAAACCAAAATCCTCAGTGGTGGAAACTTCTTCATGTGAAAATTAATCAGGTTTATTTCATTGCCATGTATTTTTTCTCTCAATTCCCTTGTGAGGAAACTGGGGAATGTTACTAACAGCTGCAAATTTATTCTATAAAGTTTTCTCAGACAAACATGCATGTCTGTATGCAGGCTGGCGTGTGTGATCCTATTTGAGAAAATCATTCAGGAGCATCCACTCAAAACACAGGACCTTTTACTTTAGCAAAGTAAAAGTGTCTCTGGGTCTCTGATACTTCATTACTGTCGAAATCCATAGCAGATCTAAAGGACAGAACAACAGAAAAAAAAGGTCTAAAAGAGTCTGGGTAGTTCTGCATAGCAGATGGAGGTGGGTAACAGAAAAGTCCTTTTATAATACAACTTATCAAACAGGTAAATATTCTGGAAAAAAATAACTAACTAACTTTTCCTACTAACTCTTAGGAAAAGGTGTTATTCTGTTTAGATGTATTAGAAGAACACAGTGTCCACAGTATTAGAAGAACAAGTGATCTTGTATAAGTAGATGGCATGAGTCAATTAAATACCCACTGTTTAATTCACCCTTCTAAATAGTCACATGAAAATTTGGAAAGATATTAGAAGCAGTAACACAGAAAAAGCAAAGCCTCCTCAGACTTGATCTTCTTTATTAACCCATTGCATAGTCTTTTGGCAGTATAAACATTAAGGATTTCGAAAAATGTGAATAATTCACTACCATGTTCCCTATACCTTTGTCTCAGTAGCACTATGAATTAAAGATACCATATAACTCAGGTAATTTTGGGTTTCTCTCTGTATGTAACCCTTTCCAATAAACCCCCTGGTTCTGCACTTCACATTCTGCTTAAATCACTTTTGTCTATCAATCATTATGACACTTGCCCTAGAGTGGCACCAGACACACCATGTTGTCAAACACCAACTTTGTAGGCAACTTGAAAAACGTACCCTGGCTTCATTATTCTCTTGTAAGAACTCTTGACACTAAATCTCCTTTATTGCCTATTGCCTAACATCTGTGAATTTGCAGTGTTAATTGCTTGGACTGCATCATTAACAGTGACAATTTCCTTGTAAATACAAAAATTTAACATTGTTCTCCCTTATATATTAAAAAAATTTTAAAAAGCTTGCCATCATTTAGCTAGCCATTTAGCTTTTAGTTCTAAATCCTCATTAGTGAGGTACCTGTAAAAGAGAGCTTGGTCACAAATACATCAATCCCTCAGCTACAGCCATCTCCAGATTTCCATCAATGATGTTTCAGACAATCACAGAATGGTGTGTGTTGGAAGGTACCTTAAAGTTCATCCTGTTCCACCTCCTTGCCATGGGCAAGGACACCTTCCACTATCCCAGGTTGCTGCAAGCCCTATCCAGCCTGGCCTCGGACACTTCCAGGGACCCAGGGGCAGCCACAGCTGCTCTGCGAACCCTGTGCCAGGGCCCCATAACCCTCTAACATTTAGCAAAGATCTTCCTTACATCTAATCTAAATCTCTCCTCTTTTGTTTTGAAACCATTTTCCCTTGTTCCATCACTATCTGCCCATGTAAATGTTCTCCCTCTTTTTCACCAGCCACCTTCAAACAGCCCTGCAAGTATTTGCTCAGCCTGGTAGCATTCCTATATACTGCTTTCAGGTTCTACCTCCCCCTGTAAAAACTGAATTTGGAAACTGGGGGTGCTCTTTTCTGTCTGGACAGGAATTGAAGAGGTAGAAGATGCAAGTTCTAGTCATAAAAATCCAAGAGAATATAATGTGATCCAGATGTGGTGGTCTGATTTTTGTCTCCTGTGGTCAGGGGACACCTGCAGATGAATCCAAAGGAAGCAAGGGACAGATTAAAATATGACAAAAGTCATCCTGTTTTTCCCTCTGTTGACGTTAGGTCCAGATGAACCACCCTTAGGCAGCAAAAGTTTGACATAAATTATGTGCACAGTAGTAAACATGCATAAATAATTTTGTTCTCCAACTACAAGAACTGGATCAGCTAGGAAAGGTTAGATGGTTGCTTCAATAAAACAATTCCAGACATAAGAAAAAAAAAGTATTTACAATATGCCAGAAGTAAAATACAAGGGTGGACCTTGTTGAAATAGGTGACCAACAGAATAAATTGTCAAGACAAGTGCTGGATAATTTTTTTCCCTGTAAATCAAAAAAAGGACACTGAGTTCTGTAGAAGGTCATAATTTAAGGTGTGAATTATACAAGGTCTGACCAAAGGTGCTGCTAATCTTTGCTGGACTGAGCATCTGTTAATTACACTCCTTGGAGCAGGTTAGCAAATACGGATGACAATGGACTCCTAATACATCTTCAGTGACTACTCTTGCTATTTCTTTCTAACACATTCCTGATAGAAAGCTGACTCTAATTAAAAAAAATTAAAAAATAAAATAAAAAAATTTAATTAAATTCACCAACAAAATTCACTGACTGGTGTAGAAACCTAAATTTACTAATTCATGAGAAAAATTGCTTTAAAAAGGAGCCACAATATAATAATAGCGAAACTGCATAAATGGTCAGAAGAACATTTTTGAGAATTTTTTTTTTTATGTAATCAGTTAGTTCCTCATGTAAGGCTGAGGCTGCCTGTAAACAAATCCACACTTAGATTTGTGTGATTCAAAAGAAAAATTTGCAGCAGCTGTTGTGTGAATAGCACTGTTCTGAGATTTGAGTTCCTAGGCTGATTGCAGGCGAACATCTGGAAAATTGAATTGAATCCAAATCTACTAAAAATTACTGTGCCTGTTAGTTTGTTGTGTTCACTTCAGGAAATGAGCAATTTCATCATAATTTAAGGAATTTCATTGCACAGTTGGTGGCATATACATTGAAAGAATGAAATAATCTCTATTCCTCTGCTATGGAGAAAATAATCTTTACAAAAGGGGAAACTGTCCCACTTCCATCTCCAGACATCACTGTGAGATCTTTCTCATGGAGTCTGGGCAACCAAATGAAACCTTTCCTAACTGAAAAGTGAACTTATTTATGTACATGGATACTGATTTGTTCAGACCTTTAAATCAGTGAACTGAGTCCTATTTTTGAAGTTAAGGTGGGCTGAAGCCTACACAATATACAAGGTATTGATTATTGCTCAAATTTGAGCACAGATTTTTTCCATCATGGAGCAAGAGAAAAGCAATCTTTTGTTTTATTTTGAGATTTTTCTTTGCTTAGATTTTTTTTTAAACCCATTGACCTTATCTAAACCTATCAATACTCAGACAACACATGGGACAATTGGTGTTCAAAAAGCTTGGTCTGAAAAAATTCTTTGTCATTGAAAAGGATGTCCCACTTCACTGAGTTTCATCAGTGTCCTACCAAAAATATGAATAAATTTGCACCTTTTATTCTTTCCAATTTAAAATAGAATTTTAAATGAAGTTTAAAACAAATTTTCATTTAGTGCACAATAATAACAACTTCAAAACAGTCCTTACAACAGAGTTATCAGCCAAAAATTGTTGAAATGTACCATTTGCTCAACTATGGACATTTCCATGATGGAGATTTTGTGGAAGGGAGGAAGAGAGGGAAGGAGGGAGGGAGGGAGGGAGGGAGGGCGGGAGGGA
>JANPWX010020150.1:1313107-1407899 GCA_024734555.1 Trochalopteron elliotii
AAAGAGAAAAAAAAGAAAAGAAAAAAGAAAAAAGGAAAAAGGGAAAAAAAAGAAGAAGAAGAAAAAAAGTCAGTCCTTGCTATTACACCTTCAGCTTAGATGACAGAAATAAAATGCTGGCCTCGAGATCTGCATGGAGTCATTCAAATGGCATAATAACACAGGGGATAAATCACTATTATTATTATGAAACAGGAGACGGGGTTCTTTGGTACTGGGAACTGTGCAACTCAGCTCCAACTGCTGTTCAACATTCAGAACTACCAACTTCATTTCCTCCTAGCACGTAATAAATAACACATCTACCCAACATAAAAGCATTTTTATAATAGCAGTAAAGGAGCTGCAGAGAGTGTGATTATCATGAACTAATAACACCCCACAGAAGATATGCAGCACAGCTTGGAGAGGACCTGGAAATGAGACAGTGGTTCACACGGCTGGTACCGTACCTGACCAGACATTGTCCCATTTGGATCACACTATCCCAAAGTGCTACCACATTTTAATATTCTCTCCCTCTGCTGCAGTGATTTACAGAGTGAGCCCATTTATCATTGTTGGTTTCCTCTCTATGAAATGGCTTCCAGTACCAGAGCCGAAAAGAACGCTGCGCTTTAATCCACGGCACTGTTCGTGCACCAGCTCTCACTGCCTGTAGTATTTTCACAGCATCACACATCTCGAGGAAACAGAAGGGAAGCTCAGCTGGTCTCTTTTTAGTGATACTCTAGCTTTGCAGAGGTGATGACTGTACCCTCTAATGGGAGAGAAAGGGCTGCTTGGTGGCTAAAATATACAGCTGGCTATTAGCCAAGTTGGATTTGCTCCCTACATTTGCATAGACCTGTGGGACTAGTGGCTTCATGCTTCACTTGTGCTGCCTGTGAAGTGAATCTCATCTCATCCTACTGAGATGAGATTTTACCAGGGACCCCAGCACACACTCCAGTACTGATATTTGAGTACCTGTTTGTGGCAGAGGAAGTTGCTCTGGATGGGTCCTCCATGCAGTGGTCATTCATGCTCTCACAGGAGACATTTGCACATCCTATGAAACGATGAAAACTCATCCCAACAGCCCCACATCTGGTATCTTTGGGAGAGAATGAATGGGGATATGAGAACAATCCTTTAATAAAAATCTATCCCTCATTACAGTATCATATAATATCCCTCAGACAAATTTTAGTAGTGTATGAAAGTCACATGAACTACCTGATTTCACATTAGCAAAGAGGCTGGGAAGTTTTTATTCCTATGGTTGAAGTATCCTTTAATTGTATTCACCCTATAAATTATTTCATTTCCTCTACAATGGGTATTTGATAACCAGAAAATAGCTGCAGTGATCCAGAGCAGTCTTGTCTGGCAGGAGGTTTTAATCTTCAAATGAGGTTTGGTATCCCTATAACCTGGTGAATTCTTCTTAAGAGTGCTGTGGAGCAAGAAAGCATTGGCAGCTTTAATCTTAAAGCTTTTCAGTCTGAAATTCAGCTTTTTATGGGATTTTACCATATTTTTGGGACATCTTATAAAATCTGATTATTATAGATCTAAAACAATGCTGAGCAGAAGACAACAGCAGTCACAGAAGAAAGACCAGTCACCTCTTGATGGAAAAAGGACAGGTCTGAACTCTGATCCTCCTCAGCCATCTATGGGTAATAAGCAGCAGAGCAATAAAGGTCCATTTATTCATAATAAAAATATTCCTCATCTTGCTTTACTTGAGAGTTGGATTAAAAACTGGGTAAAAGTTGCAAAGTTGTTCAGAAAGGCCTTTTCTTAAAATTTTTTCACTAAAACGAAATAAAATACAGGGTCTGGTTTGCACATTTGTTCCACTTGAATTAGGAAGTTTGATTTTCGAGGGAGAGAGGTGACTTAAATTACCTAAAGTGCCTGCCAATCTCATTCTTCTGAAAGTTACAATTTGGGCCATTTTAGCACAATTTAAAAAATGGAGGGGTGCAATAAGCAAGAGTATATTTGCCTTATACCAAACAGTTTTGCACATTGTCTATAGGTATTTTGCAGTTTTGAATTCGAGCAAACTGAATGTACATCAAAAGGATAAAAAGTTCGTAATCTTTTCTTTTGATGTGATTACACATTGTAGGGACGACTCAGATATCCATCAAAAAGAATAGTGAATTTCCTTGGAAAGAGTGAAAAGACATAAGGCAAGGCAGAACTGTGGTAAGCTGAGGACTCAGCTGAGCCTGAAAAGAAGTATGTTATAATGTAAGAAATTAATAAGAGGGAAAGAGAAGGGAAGTAAAATTATATAATTCAGAGGTGCAAGGCAATCCCAAACTCATGCAGAAGGAACAGATTGTCAGTCCCTGAGGGAAGGAAGCAAAGGAAGCAACTGTATGCAAATTAGCATGATCATTTATGCAAATTGTATTTACAATTGGTCACAGAATTTTTGTGGGCACAGATGATTTCTGTGAGAAGCAAAACAGCAGGATCTGGGTTAAATTAATACACTAATCTTACTAATCTAGTCAGGCATTTTTGTGGGTTTTTTCCCCTCAAAATATAGAGATGTAAGATGCTGGATCAGGAAACATATTTATCAGGATGTTGTTTCCATAGTAGCTACAACAGATGCCCAGAAGAGTGTAAAAAAAAAAAAGCCTGGGGTTTGTGAAAAGGGCATTGTGATCCCCCGGGATAACTTTCCAGCAGTAAGAATTACAGGCAGTGCTGAACTGGAGGCCACAGATGGGCTGCTGTGTTTAATAGCAGCTCAATATGTAGACTTCCATGGATGTCTATTCTCTTCTTTGAACATGTGGATAATTTTTTATTTTCTGGAAAATTCTGTGACAAAACTTCACAGTTCAATGTGCAGCGTGGGAAAACAACCCCAAATGAAACCAAAACCAAAACAAGAAAAACGAATAAACAAACAAACAAGAAAGAAAAATAAAAGCAAAGCTAAAGAAACAAAAAGAAAGCCCACCTTTTAAATTCTTTGCCTATGTCCTTTGGAGTCTTGAAGGTATTGTACCATGAAAAAGTGAATAATTTCCCCCCCCTTGCTTTCTTCACACAATTCCTCATTCTATAGATCTCTGTTATATGCACCAAAACAGTTTCTTTTCCTTTTGTAGTGGGTGTTTTATGCCTTTAATTGTCTTTGTCACCTTCTCTCTTTATCTTCCAGTTCTACTATATCCTCTGCAAGACAATGTGATAGTATATCCCATTCAGAATGCATAAATGAAATACAGTGGTACAAATCTTATTTGGAGCCATCAATGAATATGTATAGTTAGGGTTATTTTTCCACATGTACATTACTTTGCATTTGTAGAAATTAAATTTTCTCAACCATTTTATTACCCAGTTAGTCGCTACCTCAAGATAATTCTGTGACTCTTTGCAGTCTGTATTAGATTTGACTGTCCTGTATATTTCTTAACACCTGCAAGTGCTCTTCCTTTTTCTGATTACATGTGGATACTGTGAAGAACATTGGGCACAGTGTGTCTCATGGGGACACCATCTGCTAAATTCTCCCCACTGCAAAACTAAATTATGTGTTCCCATTACTTTTTTCCTTGTGTCTTAACCATTCTTAAGAGGAGAAATTTTCAGCCCATAATAATGTACTCCATCACTGCCTTGGGCAGTCTGTGCCAGGGCTGGAAAATCTTTTTGTTGCAGAAGTTTTTCCCCGTATCCAGTCTAAAGCTTCCCTGGAGGGATTTCAAAGATGTGTCAGTGCTACATCTGGGGGCATGGCTTAGTGGTGGACTTCGCAGTGCCGGGGAATAGGTGAGCTCAATGACCTTAGAGGTCTTTTCCAACCCAAATGATTCTATGATCCTATGATTCCATGACTTCTGTTGCCCCCAGCTAACCAGCTAAGGTTAGTGAACTTTGTCAACAGTTGGCTTTTCATCCCATGGCCTTACCACAGCTTGTTTATTTATAAGTACTTGCTAATCATGAGATAATCCCTCTCACCCAAATGTAGCTGGGTATGACACTGGACAGAATTTGGTTGCCCCTGGAAAATTTCTGAAGTTGTGCTGGTTTTCAACTGATGCAGGGCAGGGTAGATTGGATACCTTGACATGAAATCAACTTAAGTGAGGATGGCTTTCAAGCCTCACATTGCTTAGGTCTTCCAAGCCAGAAAACACATTTTTATACATTGTGAGAGTAAATAGATGTGTTTAATATGGTACTCCTTTTGTACCAGATCTGCAGACTACCAGCAGTTATCTGAGAAAGCTGAAACTGCGCTGCAGGATTGGGAATTTGAGTTGGCTATGAGATCCCACTGATTATCCCATTTGCAGGAGGGTCTGAGAACATGATCAGCTCTACCTAGATTCGGGCACAGATGTCTTCTCCTCAGTCACAGCATAAGCTAATCCTCATAGCTGCAATCAGTACCAAGAGTATCAGTTATACACAAAAAACATATTCCTAGTTCCTGAACTCTTTAATATGACTACCCAATCTATTTCTTGACCTGCTTTCATATTACTGTACTTGAATAAACGTACCGCATAGGACTGATTCCTCCTAATTTTCATCTAGATGGGTATAGTTTCTCATGTAAAAAAAAAATAGCAAAACAAAACAAACAAACAAAAAAACCAAATGAACAAACAAACAAAATAAAACCCCAAAAGAAATAAGCAAAATCCCCCCAACTTATTATGGGAACAGTCACATGCTGGTGTAAGAGCAAGGACAACAATGCCAACGTACATCCTTGGCTGCATTTTGCTCTCTCAGGAGGAAGAATGTATTAGATCTTTACCATGTGATGAACAGAGAAACAGCACCATGTTGACTGAAGCTACTCCTGGTTTACACCAGGGAGGAGAGCAAACAGCTGCTCACAGAGCTGTCAAGAAGGAAAGTAAAATACAAAACTGTTGGAGCTAACAACACCAAGGCTTTTGTTCTGGTCAGCATCACCAGATGGTGACTGCTCCAGGCTGTGCTGTGCCCTTTTGAAGGAAACACAGAGAATTCATGAGCTGCAACAGATCCCAGCAAGCTAAACAGAGCAGCAGAAGATCTTCTGATCTCTCCTTTTGGTGGTTGCTGATCCATGAGTGCTGATCTTACTCTGGGTTAACTATGCTCATATTTCTGTTTCCCCCAGAAGCTCCTCACGTTTAATGTCTTCTCTTAATCTGGCTGTGATATTTTCCTTGGTCTGTTCTGGTTGCCTTTGCTTAGATGGTGCTGTAGAATTCTCTTCTCTGCCTGTATTAACTGAAGGACCAGTTAAGTGATGTTTGTGCATTCTCTCATTTTGCAAGTACATACAATGTCCATACCAGGCTTATGGCAGCAGGGACGTACAACCCTACAGCTAAGCCAAAAATAGTCAGTAAATGTTAGTTGAAAAAACCTCACCAATAAAAAGTTGTTTTGACTAAGATTAGCAAAATCTACTGTAGACAGAAGCTGTTAGCTTTGGTTGAGCATATTCTGTGTTTAGGTTCAACAGTTTCCTTCTTTGAAATTTCTGAAAAACTATTGGTTGGGAGATTTTGTGGTTTTGCCCTTTTTATTTCTCCTCTATTTAGGAAAATAAAAATAATTATATATTTCCTTAAGCCCTTAAGGACAAATAGGCAAATTGTGGCTGGAGATATAGAGGACAGGACAGGATTTCTCAGGTTTAGGACTTATAACTGCATTAGAACTGGTGGATGATGAAACTGTTGTCCTCTCACCTCTTCTACCCTCAAACCCTGGCAGATGTCGAATTATATCCCTTTTTTATATATTATATAAATTATATATTATAATATTATGCCTTTTTTGAGGCATAATAAAATTCTGGTTGTCTCCTCAAACTGGAAAAAGATGCAAAAGCATTACCCAAAAGACAGAGGCACTGTGATGCTCATACCCAAGATTAGAAAAATGTTGTGGCTGGTTTTATTTCAATGATATTATAATAATTTATCTTTTATTTTTTGTCAATTATAAATGAATTCATGGTGGACGTTTTAAAAGTGAGCTCCTAACTACCAGTCCCTTCCTTGCTCCAGCATAATCTGGACAGGAGGTTCTCTGAACAAGAAAACATAATTTAGCTTTTTGGTCTGTGGATTTTACACATTTCTGTACATCATTGAGCTTGGATTACTGCACTGGCTTCAAATAAATTTGTGGTAATGATGATGGCCTTTAAGTCTGGAATAACCCATGGAAGTAATGGAGCAACTTCTGCAGAGATGTCATTAGCAGAGCTTTATCAAGAACTCATGTCATGGAGACCTGTGGTGGGAGAATTCCACCCAAAATGGCCAAGGAAGAGATTCCAACAGCTCTGAAAGAAACCATCCAATGACTGTGCTGCTAGCCATTGCATAAGAGAGGGGAAAGGAATTGTAAAAAGAGCTTTGCATTTCACTGGTGACTGTCAGAAGTGCGAGCTGGCTGAGACAGAGGAAGAATTTACTCAATTTCATCATTTACTTGTTAATAATTCATTAGCTATGACAGTGGCAATTAAGCCCCAGACTAGCTTTTCCTGTTCTTTCATCTTTCAGCCTGCAAAGATGGACTTTGGCTAATCCATTCCTAGAGATCTTCTATCTAATTTTTATTTCTCTTTCCTCCTTTCATCCATTGCAGCTCTATTTCTACTTCCAATTACATTCAATTCTTCACAGCTTCCTTTCCCAGCCACATACTATTATTGCTCTTCTATTTTCTGATGGGATCCTCCTAACACCTTCCTGACATTATCACCCACTTTGTTGCAAGAAGCCTGGCCTTTGCTCCGTCATGCTCTTAATTGGCTTTTGACCTTCCCATAACACTCTGCCCTGCCTCTTTGTAGGCCTGATCTCCTCCAGCTTTCACATTCTGCATTTCCTTCTCTTCAGCTGTTTTCCTCAAAATATTCCCTTCTTGAAATCCCTGCTTCTCAGGTTAATCAAGGCTCTTTTCTTCTGTGTCTCTGTAGATGACATCCATTCCACCTCTCCTTTTCAAAGCTAAAAGAGACCATTTTACTGTAATAACATGCAGTGTGTTTGCTGTGTTGCATCTTGGAGAATTTGTGTGATAGTCAGTCCTTATGTCTCAGCCTAAAACCAGTTAATTTAGCTTAATACACAGCATTGTCTCAGAAGAGAATAATGTAACATGTTGAAAGCATCAGTAAAACGAAGGAAATCATCAAGAATATAAAATATCTCTGAGCATTTTTCTGAAACTCAGAAATAATACATGGCTGTCTTGCACACCATTTGTTTTTTTTCTTCTGTTTTCATTACTTACATGCAGACATGAAAGCTAATTTCATCTCTGCTGTGCTTTTTCTGTATCTCTTCATAACCAGAAATATAAACAAGTTGTAGTTCTTCTCTTGACTGGATCACACAGAAAACATCTTGGGTGCTATACCCAGCACCAGTGACACTGAGATATATTTATTTACAACAGTTTTCTCTTACAGTGGGAAAAAATAAAACTTTCTCCTACTTCAAGCAGAACTGGACAATAACAGGTTCAGGAACTGCCTATTCTAATTTTCCAGGACAGGATCTTCCTGTCTGGGTATTTATATAGCAGCTACCACTGTGGTATCTAAACCCCCTATTGATTTATTAAAGTGCACTCATAAAGCACTCTGTATTTTTTTTTCCTTTCTCTGTTATTTTATGTGGTGTTATTGTGGGAAAGCGAGGTCAATGGAAGAATGTTTTACATTTTGTTCTGAAACTGCTGAGGTTTACAGTCACTCTGATGCGTTCCAGAAGTAACTCTCACAATGCACACCAGTAGCCAAAACACCTTTATCTCCTTCTTTTGTGAATTTCCTTCTGGATTTTTGTGAGGAGTGAGGCTTCCCTCTGCCATCTCTCTGATAACATGGATAAGCAATATGGGATTTTGGAAACTGAGGAGAAAATTCTTGATTTCATGTAATAAGTCATCAGTGTCAGCTCAAATACAAGTTTACTTCCAGCTGTTGCTTGTTCAGGAGATTGATTGCTCTGTTTTCCATCTGGATGTGTTTTGCTGTTTTGCTTCTCTCTCTCTCTCTCTCTTTTTTTTTTTTTTTTTTTTTTTTTTTTTTTTAAAGCTAATGAGACACTTGTCTTTCTCAGTTTGATGCAGTCATCAAAATTCAGGAGGTGTGGGGCTGGATAGGCAGGTGTATCACTATTTGAAGATGCAGCCAGAGCTCACAAAATGAAGGGCAGTGGTACCGTGGTTGAGCCTGAGACATTTTGGGTGCCCACAGTACATTCAGGGAGTAGAAGGAATCATCTTCTCTTTAGACATGAGAATTGCCGCAGTAATCTTGAATGGAATGGGAATACCACTGGAAAGACAGCATTGTACCTGCTTCTCTGAGTTCTAGCAAAAAAAAAAAAAGAAAAAAAAAGAAAAAAAAAAAAGTTCTTCAATGTGCAGGTCCAAGGCCTTATCTGTAAGGTAACTGTGCCTCAACCCTGGAAGGATGAGGCAAATGGGGAAAGGTACCCTTTTAGATCATGGCTAGGAAAACCTCCCTCCCATGGGCCTTTGGAGCCACATGTGAATATTTCTTAGGTTTCATTGTTTCATTGGTTTGCTGAGTTTATGCCACCCTGTTCAGCCCCGTTCACCATATATGCAATCCTCCTAGCATGTTCTCCCTTCTCTTGAACCCCACTGGGTTAATTTTGCCACAGTATTCCCCCCTGCCGTGACCCCGTTAACCCCTCAGTTTATATTTGCCCCTCTGCACCACTTTCTCCCTATTCCTATTGGACCCTGATGTCAAGAGCTGCCCTAGCTGTTCTGTTTATGACCCTGTGCCCTCAGACCCCAATTTGCTCCCATCCTTGGGTTTTATTCAAGGCTGTTGAGTCCTTGAACCTCTACCCTGTGTCCCTGGACCCCTTCACTGTTCCTGCCTGTGTTCCTGAATAAACAACTTTTGGATCTTCAAACAAGAAGCCTACCCCTTTCACTTAGTCATCAAATATATTGTAGCAGTGTCTAGGATATATACCAGTATCTAGGACCAGACATCCCTCTCAGGTTGTTACACTTCAATTGCTGAGTTATTCTTTAACAGTGAAGTCAAGAGATTAAAAAACTGGAGTATATTCTGGGAATGGCAATATTTGAAAGTGTTTGAATGAGGTGATCCAGGGCTAAAACCTGCTTATATGTTTCTGGGATTCTTTTCCATGATATCTCAGAATCTTCACTTCATAGGGAGGCATGAGGATGAAACCAGGGCCCAGATGCAAGTGTACACAGTGGTAGTCTCCAATGAAAGGGGCAAAGAGTAGTTACAGGAAGGTGTGAGGCATGGCCCAATTGTGGTGTTACATGATCTGAGGAAAGGCAGCAGAATCTCAGCTCTACTGTGCCACATAGGGACGCAGAGAATTGTTTTAGATGGATGGATGGATGGGTGGGTGGATGGATGGATGGATGGATGGATGGATGGATGGATGGATGGATGGATGGATGGATGGATGGATGGATGTCAAATCTGATGCTTTTCAGCACTACTGCTAGTAGCAATCTTTAGTCACTACAGCACCACTCCAAACATCTGAGGTAAATATCTGAGGTAAACATCTGAGGTCAACATCTGAGGTCCTGCCTGTCTCTGCAGGGAATCCCTGTCAATGATGTGCCATAGGAAGAGGACACAGCTAGTTTCTGCAGTCATTCTTGTCTGTCCTCAGAATCTCCGGAATCTTGACTGACTGGTACTCTGCCATGTTGGTAACGACCCAACACAGGATAGGATGGGGAATCTGTAGGGAAGGATTGGCACTGTTGGGCAGAGCTGGTTAGTATCACATTTCAGGAGGGTTCTGAGCTATGCATGTGGGCAAGATAACACAAGGATTTTTTTGTAGACAGAAGCAGCATTCAGAGCATCCAGAATATATTTGCCTGAAACCTGCATACGTAAAAACGAAAGCAAACCAGTGATATTTAAAATCAATAAATATTTTTGGGCATTTTAAACAAATTCAAATTAAATTGGTACCTACAAATCCCAATATGTTGCAAATTAAAACCTCCATAAGCAAAAACTACGCCAGTGTTTTGTTGGGTTTTTTTGGAATTAGTATGTATTAAGTACAGCCAGCAGTTGTTCATGAATGTTCTGTGCTGATATTGGAACAGACATCAGTATAATCAAATCCAGGTTTCTTTTTTTTTCCTCCTTTTCCTTTCCATTCTGACCAACACATTTTCATTCAGTCCATATGAATGAAGTTCAGCCATTAATTTTATATAACCTGATCTATGCCACGGAATAAATAATACAGTATTTGTTGCCAAATTAGAATACTCTAACTGAAATAGATATGTGCATTTAGCGAAGCCAAGCTGTAATTTGCTTGAACCAATATTAGTAAAGCAGCCAACATATGGGATTTTAAACCCAAAGTACACTTGTAGATGAGCTTTTATAATGCAAATGGATATACATTTTTCCAAAGCAGTGTATATTCAATGAAACCCACCAGCTTCCTGAGTGTCAGCTGACACAGCAGTGGATAATATGCTATCTTTCCTCTTTTCAATTTCATCTTTATTGAATATTTTTCTATATTTATTTACTTTGATTTATTTTGTTTCTGATAGAAACACTTTCAAAAGCAGAATTCTTGCCTGTGATTTCAGGTTCATTCTGCAATTTCTCAGTAGCAGTCCAATATTATAAATTAATCTGGAAGGGAAGGCAACTTTCCAACATATACCTGTCATTATTTTGCAGTCCTCTCCGTCCTTGACATCTGTGTATTTTGAAATAGTCATGAAATGAAACCACCCAAAGGCAAAGCTTTTAGAAAAGAGGTGCTGAGACATTTCTACATTGTTGGTCTGAATGTAGTAACTTATCTTGAGCACTGATCTACACAAGCAAAACTGTTATTATATTGGTTGAATATACTAATCCAGAAGAGTGCTTCTATCACTCACATATTCAACTGCTGAAAAAACAGTTGTATTCATGCATCCCTTGCAGGTTCTACTACTAGATGAAAAAATTTGAACTGTTTTGATGTGGTTCACCAACACCAGAAACCTGTAGCTGATGGTAATTTTAGAGGTGAGCATTAAAGTCAGTTATAATAAACTGTGTAATTCTGTGTCTGCATAGTGAAATTGCTTCCTAGCTTCAGGTTTGTTTCACTTACATGCCTGGTGAGAGTAAATAGCCAGCCCTGCCTGCATACATGTTACTGAATCTGTAAAACCTGACCAGACACATTGTGCCTGAACAGACCTTTTGGGTTTCAGGTTTCTGGATGTATGATATCAGACTGAAATAAACACAGAGGGTTGACCACCAAAACCTTGGACTGCTTGTGCTTCAGGACATTCCCCAAATGTTTTGTGAAGGAAAATACGAAGCCTCTAATGACTCCAAACAGCCCTGGTTCTTCTCCCAGATTTTGATGTCTGTCACATGTTACAGCAGAGGTGGCTTATGGACAGAAGAGACCCAACTAATCTGAGCAGCCAGAGATGTATTCCAGTTAAACTACATTACAGTTTTCCCTCACTTTTGAATGATGTGAAGATTTAATTTCATTTTTAGCGTGTAAAACCTGCTGTTATCTCTCATTCTTGATTATCTCTCAATTTTGTTGTGCAGAAATGTTGAAGAGGTTAACTTTAATTTTGACATAATAAAACTAAAAGTTGGTTGTGGGTGATGTTGGTGTAGTTACAAGGTCATTGCCTCACTTCACAGAGCTTGTTTGGAGGTAACTGCTGCTTTGACAGTAAATAAATCAGTGCAATTATACAAACAGAAAGACGGGGACAGACTCTGTTGCAACAGGACAAGGGACAATGGTTTTAATCTAAAGGAGAATAGATTTAGGTTAGATTTTTACAACAAGGGTGGTGAAACACTGGGAAGAGGTTGCCCAGATAGGTAGTGACTGTCTCACCCCCAGAGACACAGAAGGTGATTTTGGACAGGGCTCTGAACCACCTGATCTAGTTGAAGATGTCCCTGCTCATTGCAGAGGAGTTGGACTAAACGATCTTTAATGTCTCTTTCAAACCCTCATTCCATTATTCTATGAAACTCCATCATGAACCTCTTCATCCATGTTCTCAAAGGATATTTGTATGCTGTTCTACCACATGAATTTTCCCACCATAATAATTGTTTTTACCTAAAACAATTATGTACTCAGAGTACTGGGAGTTTTAATTATCACCATCAGAAGCTTAAACGGAGCAATGAACTGGAAAAAAACCCACAGAAGATCATTCCTTTATCTTTCATCTGTCCTTCATGGAAATGAGGCTAGTTACCAAACCATATGTGTTTGAATTGATGATCATCTGACCTACTTTCACATTTCTGCTTTGCCAATGTCTACATCTAGATTTAAATGTCTTAATTCTTACTGTAATCAGTGGAGGCAGTCAATATGGATAATACGGCTTAGAGATGCAGAATCTCTAAGCCCTCAATGCAGGAGATCTTATCTTATTTTAGGATGAGAAGAGTCACCTTTTCTTGACCATTAAGTTTCTGTTTCACAGTATGACTGAGAAATGAGATGGGTAAGGCAGGATAACTAGTATACTTCCTTGGAAAGATTAGGGTGTTTCCCTAAATTTAGGGTGTTTCCCTAAATCCAGACCACATGGAAGATTCAGGTGAAATTCATGCCAATTTTAGTTTCTAGATATTCTTTTTTTCTCAGGAAACATCAGCTTTCTGACTGTTCTTGCTCAACAATACTACACTGACACTGCTGGGACTATGGCAGTATTCTCACATGAGGTTTTGGCCCTGAATTACCCCTTTGTGGCATGAGCACAAGCAGTTATAATGTAGACCCACATTAAAGATGGACATTTGTTTCTTATGAAATCAGTTAACAGACACAAAACCCACTTGAAATTAATAGAAGCTAATTGAAAGTAATGGAGAATTACCTGAAAATATAGTACAAGATGAAATTAATTGAAGATAATTGATAGTGACTGGAATTAATAAAAAAATGGAAACAAATTGGGCTTAATTGAAATTTATTGAAAGTGAATTAAACTCAATAATTCAAAACCTATTAAATTTAATAGAATCTAATTCATATTACATTTATACAATGTTTAATAGTAACATAACATTCTTAGAAGAGATTTTTATTGGATGTTTTATTTGTATAATACTTTTCTAATATAAGAGTAAGACTAAATTTTAATGGAAAAAAATGACGCAGAGCAGAGAAAATTCAGACTCTTTTTGGAATAGTATGGGAATAGTGTGTGATAGTGGTAATGAAAGTTCCTGACAGAATTTAGTAGGATTGAAATAAAGTCTTATGGATTTTATCTCACGGTTGAGACTTTTATTAGAGTTTAATGAGAACATTCTACCCATTAAGATGTTGGCTTTGATTTGATAAATAACTTTTTGACCAGATATGGAATCCAGCATCTGTCTTCTTTGCAAGTGTACTGAGCGAACCTTTATTTGTTTTCTTTAATGATGAAACATTTTAAGTCTTATGAGGTTGCTTACAGATTTCCTTCTGTTATATCACCAGCGTTTTTATCAACTATTTCCAAGTCCCTCCATGTTTGTCAGCTGAAAGAATGAAATGCTTTCTCACATAAGCCCATGAATAGATATATTCATCTTAGTGTTTGAATTATACTCTTTGTGGATATATGTTTTTGCTGTAACTTTCAGGAAGCTGAAGGAAAATGTGAAATAGATTTTTTTATGCAAAAGACAAAGAAACCGGAACTCCCCCCACAAAAACCAACAAAACCAGAACATAATGTATGCTGAGTATATCTCAAACTAATAAAAATACTTAAGGAAATTCTAAAGGTTCTTTCTCTAGTTAAGACATAATATCTAAGCGTACATGGAAGACCAATACCTCTTAGGAAAGCTGGAAAAGCAGATGCTGCTTTTGAAAAATAAACATATGTCCATGTTATAGTAAATAAAACAAGAAAAAAAAATACTGCTAGGCATTTTATAAACATTTATAAATACTTAAAAGAGGCCTGGAAATATTGGTGGTGGGAAAAAAATCCAGATTTCCTGTTTACACCTGTGCAAATACCTACTGTTCATACATATCCACCAATTTACTGAAAAAGTTAGGCAAAAGTAGCAGAAGTCCTTTGCTTCATTCATCTTTCTTTATGGCATGTACACAACTCATGAATTTTAATCCTATTTTTAGGAGGCAAACAAGCTGGGATTCAGCTGACAGACTAGGATACAAAAAGTCTGAATATAGGTTTTCACAAACATGCTTCTGGCACCACTTTCACTTTAGCCATTGGAGATCTAGTCAGTAGTCAATGGAGACATTCAGCTGACTAAATAATGATTGTCTTCTTTACATTTGGATGGCTAGATCTCTGCACCCACTGAACATCCGATTCTGTCCTACACATAACACTGACTGCATTCAAAACATGTTGGGCTCCAAGTTACCCATGGCACATGTCACTCAGGATCTAGAGAGTACTTTTGGTCAGCTGGAGATCACTCAGGATGCCTTAGGAATCTCAGAGAGTGTTTTTGTGCCAAAGTTGAGGACTCAGGTCCCTGTCCACAGTGACAATGCACACACTGAGGTCACATCTAGTTATCTACATGCCAATCTCTAAATTTATGTACTCTAACCAACAGGTTGAATCATACCACTGGTTGAACACAGTCATTAAAATCAGATTAGAGAGTACTCTGTGCATTCCAGAAAGAATTTTGTTTTGGGAAACATGTTTGTTTATACTAAAGCATCAGGATGCTTTCTGACAAGAAGGACAAATTTAAAAAAAAAAAAAAGGAAAATTTGGGAGAACTGAAGAAGAAAAGAAGTGGCATAAAAAAACCAAGGAGCAATGAAAAAGGAGACAGAAGAAGGATATACAAAAGAAGATTGAAGGAATGAGAACTGGATGAACAGACACTCTACAATTGCCACTCTGTCTCTATAAAACAGGTTTCATGTGTTCTCAAACAAATTCCCAATTTGCTGTGACATCTCTAGCTGGTTGCATATTGTGCTAGAGGTCTTATGCTAGCAGGAACCAGGCAAAACTGCCTCCACCTGAGAGCTCCCAAAGCGTAGATTGCTTTAGTAGCAGTTGTCAGGGAAGTTCTGATGGGAAACAAAACACATTGTGAAGCTCTGGAGAGAACCGTGAAATGCACCTCAGGAATGAAACCTGAAACTCAAATCCATCTATCCCCATTTGTCACTGTGAGTAAGTTAATGGCCTGCTCTGCCCTATGCAGTATAGGAGACAAAGCTTCTTTGATTTACTGATTATTTGGGTAATGTTTGAACCACATGCACTGCTAGGTAACACTATGTATTCTCCCTGCCCCCTACAGCCTATTTACCGACTTCTGGCTTCCTGCTGATCCATTATTTTCTTTGATTAAGCACTTCAGTTTAATTGTAAAATGGAAACAGCAACATAAGAGATGTAATCCTTTTGAGCTGAGAAAAAAGCACCAAGAAACTTTTGGGTGGGGAAGGGCACATAAATATATTTCCATGTCCTGTGTTCAACTTAGAAGCATGTGGGATAGTAGAGGAAAGGAAAATAAATTGAATCCTTTGAGTATTTAAATTGTTCTGTGTAACCTCTTGCAGTGCTGCACTGCCTTCCCACACCACAGTCTGTGTTTATATTCTGATCTGTAACTCCTGGAAAGAGTTTGGGAACATCATCTTGTTAATTCCCATCAACAGATGTTGGATTCTCTCTCAACATATGTAAAGGTTGCCTATCTTGTTGCTCATCAGATTAGTCATTGGCTTAATTTTTTAGGCCTTCCATGAAATTAAAAATGTCTTAAAAGCAGTGGATAATTGAATGGACCTCTGAACATGACACACTCCAGAGAGCTGGCTAATTAGAATTTGCACAAAAATGAGGCAAATAGCCTGAAAAAAATAACAAACAAGATTCTGCTGACAGAAAGGTTTTGTTTCCCCTCTTGCATTCTGTGAAGAAAAAGAAAATAAAACTTATAGCAGGTTTATCAAATCACAGAATCACAGGTTTGGGTTGGAAGGGACCTTAAAGTTCATCTCATTCCAACACCTTGTCAGGGGAAGGGACACCTTCCATTAGACCAGGTTGCTCTAAGCCCCATGGCCCATTCAACCTGGCCAACCTGCCCCCAGGAATGGGGCAGTCATGGCTTCTCTGGGTGACCTGTGCCTCACCACCCTCACAGCCAAGAATTTCTTCTGAATACCTCATGTAAACCAGCCCTCACTCAGGTTAATACCATACTCCCTTGCCCTGTCCCTCCAATGCTTGTCCCAAGTCCCTCTCCAGCTCTCCTGGAGCCCCTTTAGGCCCTGGCAGGGGCTCTGAGGTCTCCCTGGAGCCTTCTCTTGTGCAGGTGAACATCCCCAGCTCTCCCAGCCTGCCTCCAGAGCAGAGGGGCTCCAGCCTTGGAGCATCTTTTTGATTTCCTCTGGACTTGCTCCAGCAGCTCCGTGCCCTTCTGTTTTTAGGGGCCCCAGTACTGGAGGCAGCTTTGGAGATGGGAGTCTCACAGGAGTGGAGCAGAGGAGCAGAATCCCTCCCTTTAACTGCTTCCCACACTCCTTTGGGTGCAGCTCAGGACACGGCTGGTTTCTAGGATTCCATTAACAGACCTATAAGAACATTTGGGAGGAGGGAGAAACCTTGATGTAAGAATCATGAATGTGCTAAATCACCTAGAAACATATACTGAAACAGTTTTGTGAGCATTAAAACATGTTGCATATGTAATGTATTTCTCAGTCCCGAGGTCTGATTTTTTACCAAATGGCTTTGATTGGCCAAGGAGATTTCCGAGGAGATGGGTCAACTTCTGTGATTAGCTCTGTTCATTCAAAATAGCCATTTAGATATTCTGAACTGTCACATTGCATCTTAGCATGAAAATATACTTTTGCCCTTTCCCATAAATCTTGAATTACATTATAAGACAGCTCAACACTATTCAGTATCAGCTTCTTCCTCGTTCTTCTTTTCCTTGTATTTATTTATTTATATCCTGATAATAACCTCCTTGGGGCATTTTATAGGCAAGACATGTATTTTGACCTCCTCCTTTCCCCAGGAGTGCAATTGCCTTGTGGTAATTATAAGACGTCGTCTGTTATTATGAAGGTGCCTTATTGCTCAAACACATCAGGGATATCTGATAATGTAATTACTTCACCTTATAAAGCTGTTATAAATCATGCATGGGGAACACTTTTTTCATATTAAAGCTGTCTGAAGAATTATCACATTGCATGGAATGGGGATATCATGGTATGGCTAACGCTGTGTTTTGTAGACCCATGGTAAGCAACTGCAGTATTAAAATATTTAACATGAAAAATTAAAGAAAACACATTCAGAAAGTATGACTTCTTTATAAAGGTTTAGGAGAACAGATTATCATCTAAGTGGGCATATTCCAACTTGTGCCTTCTGAGGCATGAATAACTGCTGTGGATTTGTGTCTTTCTTGTTTTGTTTTTTTTTCCCTTGACTTTTCTTCTTCCTCCTCTAACTTCCCAGTTTCCTTGAGTGCAGTGTAATTGTTATAAAAGCAAATCAATAAGCACTTGAAACATTGGCTGTTGTACAAAGAATTGTGCTTCTATTGGACATCACTTTAATAACATCTAATGATTATTTCTCCCTCTTTCAACTTCTGAGGTTTCCCGGCACTTTATTGATTAGAGACCATGACAGAGTTCAGATTATAATTAAAAATCATCAATGAGCAAACAGAATGCAGTTCTACTTAGCAATCATCTGAACAGATAATCACTAAGTAAGGTGATGTGACCACAAAATATTTCCAATAGATCCAGGTAGAGAATAATTGAAAGTCACTTGATGGGTCACATTTCAGTAGGGCTTCACTAAATCTCAAATAAAGGCTTTTGTATCCTAAGTAAATATAAAGTGCTAAATAGGTAAGTATCCAAATAAATAGGTAGCTCTAGATCCAACTCTCTCACAATGAGGGTTCTTGACTAGTAAAATCATGGAATAGTTTGGCTTGGAAGGTACCTTAAAACTCATCCCATTCCATCCTCTGCCATGGGCAGGGTCACCTTCCACTATTCCAGATGGCTTCAAACCCTGTCCAACCTGGCTTTGGACAATTTCAGGTATGAAGCAGTCACAGCTTCTCCAGGAAACCTGTTCTAGGGCCCCACCACCCTCACAATAAAATTTTTTTTCCTAATATTTAAGAAATATTTCTCCTCTTTCAGTCCTTAGTCCTTGTCCTGTCACTACATTTCTGATGAAGAGTCCCTGTCCAGCTTTCCTGTAGGCCCCTTCTAGATCATGAAAGGTGCAGTAAGGTGTCTGCATTTCTTCTCTTCTGCAGGCTGAACAGCCCCAACTTCCTCATCCTGTCTTCATGGAGCAAATGCTCCCATCCTCTTATCAAATTCATGATCTCCTCAGCAGGGCTTGCTCCAACAGTTCCATGTCTTTCTCCCGTTGGGGGCACCAGATCTGAACACAATACTCCAGGTGGGGTTTCAGAAGAGCAAAGTGACAAAATCATCTCGTACCAGCTGTCCACACTCCTTTGGATACAGCCCAGGATACATTTGGTTTCATTTGGGTCCAAGTGCACGCAGCTGGCTCATGAGTTTTTCATCAGCTATTATCCACAAGTTTTCCTCTGCAGGGCTGTGCTCAATAAACTGTTACCATGGTGGACAAAGTTTTGAGATTTTTGGCTTGAGGGTGGCACTATACTCCTCCAGTATTTGGTCAAAAAATGCAAAACTAGATCTATCAATGTGAGAGGAAAGGACATAAAGCACTAAAACCAGGGGAGAATCTCCTTTGGATGCTCCTGGCAGTGTATGCTTCTGGAGGTTTGACCTTAAGGGCAACCCAGCATTCACTTATTATCTGTACCCAGTTTGCATGTTAAAGAAGTAGGTGCTGTTTTCAGGAAGGGACAAAGTGAAATGCTTGTTATGAAATTCTCCTGTGGAGCTAGGATCAAGTAAGGGGAAACCAGGAAGAAGACTTAGAAGTCTGTGGTTGGATAGGGAGGGCAAGAATAAGCATCAGTTCAAGTACTTGGATTTGAAATATAAACACATCAGAATGGTTCTGGCCAAATTCAGCTACAAATTTATTTGGAAAACTGATATTTACGCCACTAAGTATATGGAAGCAATATAATTTAATGAGAAGGAGTACATAAAGTTTCCAGATACTTGAACTCTTTCACACCTGCTACTTTATGCTCTTTTTCTTTACCCGTTACTTTTTTCCATATTCAGGGAACACATTGCAAAGTTAAATCCTGGGTACCACAATGTGTGCTAGATCTTTTATACCAAACAGATATTTTTTTTGCCTATATTTCAAAGGCTGCATTTTAAGAGCTGGAAGCCCTAAGAATTGTCCACCCTTTCATCCAGCGTTCTATACAGGCTGATTCAGAAGATGCACTGGGAATTGCTAAATGGCTTCAGCTTTGTCATAATATGCCAAAAATCTCATCTATAATTCCTTCTGGTTGTTAAACTTGCATCAAGCTAAATCGTTAAACAAATAGAAGATAAGATGGTGCTTTTACTTTTATGCCCTGCCTATGGTACTCTCTGTCCTCTCCAACTCAGAGGATGCTCTAGGTAAATCTGTGGAATGGGGCTGAGGGCATCTTCCTCACAATACATTCAACCCCTCTGGGAAGTCCTGTTGGGTGCCTTTACGTGAATCACTCTTCAAACCAGTCAGTTTGCTGTGGGTCTACTTTGCGCTTCATCTGAACAACTGAACAAGATGTTTTCTTAAAAGGTAGGACAGTTATCTTTTATTGTGAGGAAATAAAATGTGACTCACTATCAGTCTTCATATACCCTTTCCTGAGCTTTCATGAATTATTTACACACTCATTTTCAGGAACATTAAAACAAGTCAGTAGCCCACTTAATTTTAACCCACTTTTTCCTTGCTGTTTACTATGCATTGCCTGGAATCAGTGGCTTGCTAACATTTTCAACCTTCTTTTTTATTTCTACCTCTGGTGTGTCTAAGGTGGAATGCCACAGCCAGGAGCCATCCTGTGCCATAATCCCAGCAGCAGAGCCTCCCTCACCTTCTAGGAGTTCTCTACATGTTCAGACTGTGAAAGGTTACTCCCCATCATTATCCTGATAATCAATAAATGGATGGAAAATGTCCATGTAATGCAGACCTCACTGTAGGATACTTAGACCGTTTAATTGCTATTTGTATATAAAAAAGTGCATTTAGTGTCTCTTTTCTCAGTTTCTGCATGATCATTTGCTCACTTATTTTTTCTGGTCTAGACTGATTAACACAGAATTAGGTATGAAGAACAATTTTTTCTTTTCTACATCAGCCTTCTGGAAGTGCTTCACTGAGGAATCTCTGTTTCTGGTAACTGGCATGTGTGCACATCTGGGCTTGAAATCTGCCTTCAGGGGCCTCCTCTTTGTCCAGGCACATGCTAAAAAAGAGCAACGTGCAAGACCTTCTCAAATGGTTGCTGCGCTCTGCTGGCCGTCCTTGATGTGCCACAGAAAGCTTGTGTTTATTTGGAAAGTAAGAAAATAAGGCTATATGTGCAAATGCAAATGTAGGAATAAACAGCACCTGTTTATATATGTTATCATGAACCATTCAGTTTCAAGTGAGAAATCGCTGTGAGGATGTGGGGCCGAATCTGTGAGTCCATCTGATAAGGCTTATACTTCCTGTCCCATGGGGATGGAAGGGGTGCCCCAGACTGTAGTGGCGTGTGTTTTAGGTTTGGATTTGTATTGTATTTTGTTATTTGTCTGTACTTGGTATGTTCCTTTCACCCGCCCATTCCTACCCCTGATGTACCTGGTATCCTCCTGATGTAACCCCACCCCCTTCCCTTCCCCATTGGGTCAGAGCATTTCCCCGCCCAGGCCCCGAGCTGGGAAAAGAGACACACGAGGCCCAGTCTCTCTCTCTCTCTCTCTCCATGCTTCCTCCATGCTGGAACAGGGGCTCTGGCACAGCCTTTTCCACATGGACTGCACTGAATAAACATCTTCCTAACCCAAGAGAGAGCACGCTTCCTTCTTCCAAGCCTGAATCCATGCTTCAGCCAGCTGTTTGGAGGAGGGCCCACAAACTTCTATAAATTGGCCTGGGGAATCTGCTAGCCGGCAATAGCACTCCCACGAACGAGCCAGTTTATACCAGACAGATCATCACACTTGCATCTATTCAAGATGGAATCACAAGCAGTGTCAGGAGAGGAGCATTCAATGCATGACCATTTGGGGTAGCTGATCACAGAATCACAGAATGGGCAAGGCTGGAAGGGATCTCAGTGCGTCATCTGGTCCCACCTCCCTGCTCCAGCAGGGTCATCCCAGAGCACAGGGCACAGGATTGTGTCCAGAAGGGTTGGCATATCTCCAGTGATGGTGACTCCATAGCCTCTCTGTACAATCTCTCCCAGTGCTCAGTCATTGCCCAGGCACAGAAGTTCTTCCTCATGTCCAGATGGAACTTCCTGGATGTAATTTTCCACAATCGTCTCCTCTCCTGTTTCTGGGCACCAAGGAGAAGGGGAGTCAGCAGAGTGGTCTCATAGGAGAAACTTCCTCCCTGTTTACATATCAGAAACAAGGAAAATCCTGTAAGAGCAGAAAGCATGAAACAAAACCAAGCATCCAATCTCTCATTTATTTTACCAGAATAAATTGTACCTTAATATCTCCCACATTACCCCATTTCTTCAGGTAATATTTGAGTGCTTGTAAAATTCTCCTCTGAGTTGAACCCATGTCCTCTTACATTACAGCTCAGTCTAGGAAATACTTGTTGCACATACCTCATTGTGCTTTTATTTTTTGTGGCAAAGCTACACTTTACATTTTACTGGTGCAGAATCTTACCAATAACTGACACAGTGCTGTCAATTAACATTTAGTGTGTCTATAGGCTCCTGCTGAGTTTAACATGTTGGCTGCTATGTTTGCTATGGAGCCACTATTCTCCAATTAGAATGCATGCTGAGAGGAAAAAGTTTGAGTATAATGGGTCAGGAGTTGGTTTTCCCCAACAGACTTCAAAATGCTGAGCAGATTTAAGGCTGTACTGCTGAATTATCCCTTTTAAACATTGTGTAGCCTTACACAGTGATAGTAAACAACTGTGGTACACTGTCTACAATGTTGGCATTTTTCATCCATCTGTTCTTCCTGTGCTCTGAGAAGGTCAGGTGTGATCCTGGTCCAGTCCAAAATGAACAAAGCTACACTAGTCCTGCAGTGATACTGAAGTGATGAGAAAAGCTAGACAGACACCAAGGAGGGCAGCTGATTGCAGATATCTTACATCATTACCTTAGGACTAGCTTTGTGGTCATATTTCCACTCCCAAAATTCTGCTGCACACATGTCAGAATAATGCTTTGTCTCTTTTCATCTAGAAACAGCGTTCTTCACATTCCAGGCCAGACCAGATGATGATATTCATGTTGGTTTTACTAAGATGGAGAGTGATCTTTATGAAACACAGCACGAAGTTGTAAAGTCACAGGAGACATACAAAATATTGCTGAATACAAGTGCCATGTGTAACCCTTTGGGGTGCCAGACACCTCAAGTGATACTTACAGCACATAGTCCTGTGCTTGCAGAGTTTTCACTTGAGGACAAATGAAAGCGATTCTTAGGTGTGGCCTTTGGTGTAAAGCAGTTTTATTTACTTCTTTAACAAAATAACACACTTCCTTTGTATGTATGTTCTCACTGATGATTCCAGAATGCCTCTGAAGTGTGGCACTTGCTGATACATTCATAAAAGTGTAGAATCATATAGGGGTTTGTGTTGGAAGGGATATCCAGCCATCTAAAGGCTATCTATTCCATCCTCCATTGAGCAGGGACATCTTCAACTTTGGTTCTTATGTGTCATGGCCAACCTCTGATAAGTTTGTTCTGTGTTGGGTTCTCTAGTCAACAGCGTGATCCTTCCCAGATGAGTCGTCTTATCCTTCTGAAGGAGTGAAGATTTGCACTGTTACTTGCACTGTTCACTAAATGTTCAGAGGAGTGTCCAATAATCTCTGTTAAGGACTCAATCAGTAGCTGCAAGTCAAGGACAAAAAGAGTACACAGAGAAAGATGTCAGGACAGAGTCTAAAAGTGTCATGCTGAAAATGTGTTGGTGCCCTGCCTTGCCTGGGGTCAACGGGACTTGACAAGAATTTGAAAGAAACAAGAACGGCAAGAACATCCTGACCACACCTTATTTAGAAAATCTGCAGTGCACCTTCTCTAGAGTCTCTTTTCCTGTTCTTATTTTCTGGATGGTGCAAAGGATTGAAGATCTACAACACAAGTGCGGTTGTCACTAAAAACACCAAGTGTTATTAGCAATGAGTCTCTCAATTCCCATGTTTGAAAGCCTGAAAGTCTGAGCTGTTTTGGTTTTTTTTCCTTTTTTTTTTCCTCTCTCACTATCCTTGAGATATCTAAGTCCTTGTGCAAATTTGGTGAAGAATATAAAATACATTTGTAACTCACTCTTCATCCAACTAGAAACTAGCAGAACAGCAACACATGTGAGATTTAGGAGATCCTATTTTCCAGAAAACTGAAAAATATTCAGCAGAACAAAGCATATTTTTGCTATCAAAGCAAAATAGTTTAGTCTATATGCCCGTGTGTGTATGTCACTTGAAATTATAGGTGAGCCAAATTACCCATAAATTATCTGGCTGGTCAGTGAACCACAGGAGCTGGCATTTCCCAGATGCCATGAACGTTTTCCCATTCACTTCACTTTCATTTTATTTAAAATAAACTGCTTGACATCTAAAATGACTGAGGCTATTGCAGATAAAAAAAATATACACTTAGAGTGTAAAGTCTTGTGCCTATTCTTGCTATTTGTGTCAGCCTGTAAAAGGAAGTGCTCTGATTGATATAAACTATTATGACACACATGAAAAAAAGTATTAGAGATTGAACAAGGTGCATTGTTGCTGATTATTCATCCATTACTCTGATACATTGAGCAAGCATGTCGTCTTGATATAATACTTTTAAGCCTGATATAATTCTACGGATATCAGTGTGAAATTTTTTATTTCCATGACTGTTGGATCAGACCTTAATGAAATTGTAAAAGCTCCCCATTTGTTTAAGATATTCTCAGAAGCAAATCAAAGCAAGAGGCTTCCCTAAACCCTTTACAAAAAGCCTAATAAGCAGCATAGATGAAGTCAAAACTCTGCACAGCCACTTCCCTTTGTGGTCTCTAATAATAATATATTTGTGAATAATCCGTAATTAAATGAGAAGAGCATAACATTAATTATTTCACTAGATTGTTAATCAGCAGGGTATTCTGTGCCCCCCTCCTAGTAGCTAACCTGTCAGGGTCTAATAATTGTTGCCATGAACAGGGTTGGGTTAAGGTCCCTGAGGAATGCCAATTCTCTTGTTCCATTAGTGAGAGCACATATAGATCATTTTCAGTACTAATCTAGGGCTAAAATCAATTATGTCTCTTGTATTTAAAAATTAAATTGACTCACCATGGGAGTAGGATAAAGGGAAAAAATACATTCCTCCTATTATGTGTAATTACAATTGTAAAACATTTTCCTTCGAAATGTAATTGCTGCCTATAGAGACTAAAGCTGGAGAGCTTAAAATGTTTAGCTGACGCATTCAGTTGTCTTTCAGGTTTTCCTCTGGATTATTTAACTTGCTGAAACAGTGTTATAGACTTGACTTTTAAAGGCTCTCAGAAACAGCTCAGGGTTTAAGAAAAACAAAAAGACTGCAAAATGAAGTAATTTTATCATCTTATTAAAAGTGTGATGAGAGTAATTTATTCTTATATATACTCCTTTTTAGGAAGAAAAATTATCAACTACCTGTAGCCTAAGAATTTCCATTTTCCCAGATACTGTATAGCTTTCTGCCTATATCTGGCTTTTCTTTTCATTATTGGGTTCTTATGAGGCCTTCAAGAGTAGTTAATCAAAGCTATGCAATATGTATGACCTGCCACTCAGGGACAAGGCTTTGAAGGTCACCAGAGAGAGCAACAATGGTCCTTTCCTGTGCTGGGCAGGAGCACAGTGAAGGTCATATGGTTCTGCAGGATGGGCATGTAAGATATTGCGCACATACTCCACTCTGGGGCCAGGCTGCAATCCTACAACACTCTTTATTCTCAATTTTAGATTTTGTGCATTCTGTCTTGTTGGCTATTAGTACCAGGTCTGTGCAGCCACCAGCTATATATGCTACAGAATAAGTTCTTTATAGCATAAGGAACTGCTGATGACGAAACTTGTCTTCCTGTTTACAAATATATATAGATCTCTGAAAGAATCTTGAGTAGCAACAGTACAGAAATAACCTGCATCACTTGCCATGCTAATCACGTCCTGATCTTATGAAAGATTTTACAATATCTGCACCTTCCCTAAACCAGTTGAAACCCAGGAATATGATTTTGAGGAGGACAGTACCCCTTTCTTCATGGGCAATTTTCAAACTCCCATTGTGTTTTGCCAGCTTTAGAACCCCTAGACCACTAAGATGAACAGTTTTGAGGGGTACACTCAACAAATGTATGTGTTTTAAATTTTGTTTCTTATTGCATTATTCATCAAGCCTAGTTATATGCATATTATGGATATGAATGGCTTTCTATACAGTTGCAGGGATGATGCTTTCTGGACAGCTTATTATTCATGTAGTTTATTTGCCACGTTTAAAAGTAACCTCTGACCTGTGGATTCTATAACGATTGATTAGTCATTTATTAAGACATCTAACAATCCATTATTCATCTTCCATAAATTATTTATAAGTGTGCCTCTTATTTGATGCATGACTGCTATATTTAGAGTACATAAATAAGTCAGGAAAAGCTAACTCCTGCAGTGTCTTAACATTGATAAATGTTGTATCAATAGCCAGATGATGCAATCTTTATTAATCCAATGGTAATTTTTGTTCAGGGTAATATTTAGCATTAAAACAATGAAGACTTCCATCTCTGTGCCTTGCAAGCCAACCAGAGAAGTTATTTTAAATTGTTTTTTAAAATATAGAAGTCCATCTTTTTTATCACCCTGAGTGGAAATAAACACTAACCTTTGATTTGTGTGAAATTAATTCTCTGTTTTCCAGGCACTGGCAAATTCTATTTCTTCACAAATTTTCTACACAGACATGACAAGGTATTTACATTTTTCATAGCTGTGTGAAAAGGCGGAACTGAATCACAAGCATGCTGAAAATCCATGGGTTGTTTGACTTCAGCCTGGTTTAATAAACTCAATTTTTTGAGGCTCATGAAGGATTAATGAATGTGAGATGGAAATGGTTGTGCTGGTGGGGAGCCAACAAACTTCTGGGCGTTCATCTAATTTCTGTTCTGTCTTGTCCTGTCTTATCTTACCTTATGCTGATTCATCATGTAATGCCTGCGTCAAATGACTTTATGTATTTTTCTGAGTTTTACTCACACCATGTCAGGTAAAAAAGAGTGGTTTTTTTTTGTTTTGTTTTGTTTTTTTTAAATTTCTATTTGATAATAATATACCCATTCCCAAGCCCTTTTCAGAGCAGAGTAAATCTAAGATCCAAGAAACAGTCTTTGCACTTGAAGAAAAAGGGTGGTGGGTACTGATTTTTCTCAGGTCATTACTTTTATTTCAACTATTTCTTTAATTGAAGAAAGAGGTTGTGAAGTAGTGACTACTACTCTTAGACAACATGTGACAGACCTTGAGAAATCCCAAAACTAAATATCAGAGCACTGAACTGCATTGTTTATTGTATGACAAGCACGCACAGAGAGCTTGGTGGACTCACAGTTCTGATACAACTGGAATCACTTTAAAAACTGGACATACAGCAATGATTTATTTTGATTAGCATTAATTTACAGGAGTATGAAGTGATTGGACAAGGGGAAATGGCTTCAAACTAACAGAGAGTAGGTTTAGATTGGATATCAGGAAGAAACTCTTTCCTGTGTGAGTGGTGAGGCCCCGGTACAGGTTTCCCACAGAAGCTGTGGCTGTCCCATCCCTGGAAAAGTTCCAGGGCAGCCTGGGATAGTGGAAGGTGTTCCTGCCCATGGCAGGGTGGTGGAATTAGACGGTTTCAAAGGTCCCTTCCAACCCAAGCCTTTCTATGATTTTATGAATTGTTCCAAATTTTCGCAGCTGGAAAGTGACAGAGGTGTTTCAAAGCCCAGGAGAAATCAGAAAGCACCATCATTTCTTGAAAAATCTACATTTTACACCAGGTAGATACTATAAGGCACAAAAGAACTGCATTTTGTGTTACATTCTTTTGCTGACTGTTGCCATTAATAAGGTACAACCTCTTAAAAATCAGAAGGAACAGAGAAGAGCCCAGATATAAAAGGGCAATGAAACGAGAGATATCCTCTCTTCCTTCACCCACAGGTGCCAGTCTGTTTGAAGTCTGACCCAGCTGGGCTTGCAAGACAATGGTGAATGTTACACTGCCTCCACATCCTCTGCAGATAATCATCACTCTCCATTACTGCTAATATGCAGGTGCCAAAATAGATATTACGCAAATATAAGCTTTAGAAATGCAGGCAGACAGAAAGAGTGTGACACTCTCGGTCAGCAGGAAGCCATTTTAGAACTTGCACAGTTTAAACAATTATTTTAAATCCTTTCTCACTATAACTGATATATAGAATGATAAAAGAGTGAGTGTACCTGGGTGTCTTTCATGGATTATTTCTTTTTGTTCACCCTCACCACAGAAATAAGAAACAACATGTTCCAGTGACATCTGACTCCTTTGATACCTTTAAATGCTTCCTCAGACAATACATTATTGTATTTGTAACATCTTCCCTGTGGTTCCCACAGCAGCTCCAGAAACATTGCAGTTTGTTGACAAAACAAATGAGCCTGAGACATTGTGATGAAGGACACTCTTCCCTGGAGTTTTCATCCAGAAAGGATCACTGCAGTAGCCATAGAAAAGCTGTTTAAAGCAGAGGCAAGATAAGAATTCTGGACAATTTGATCGGCTATACATGAGGACTCAGAATCTTATTTGACTGCAAAATACCTAATTGACCTTGAAGCTGAAACAACTTGTCAGGGGATCTGTTGCTTCAGTTGCTCTCTGTCAGTTCCTCAGCTAGCTCTTCCTTTCAGATTCCAGCTAAAAAACCCCAGACTGGTGGAAGTGTGACAGCACTGGGCCAGGGTGAAAAGGACTGGATGTTCAAATAGGAGAAAAGTGTATTCACAGTATTTGCTTTAATTTTTGCATTACATTTTATGCAAAATCTAGTGACAGCTATTGAATCAAAATATATGCAAAACATGAAAAGGAGGTTAAAAAAATCTCAAAAGCAATGCTGTGGCAAAAGGTGGCCAGGCCTATTAGACATGGATTTAAATGAGTAAGCAGTTAATACAAAGACATTTATGATTATGGAACAATACAGAAAGCTAGAGGTAAGTTCAGTTAACTTTGCAACAGAATCTGAGGTGTTATTTACAATATACAGTATACTACTGCATGGATTAGCTTCATTTCATAAGATTTTTTTTGAGATTTTGTGTATATGGCTGCTGGGTACTTCAGGTGTCTCCTTTCATCCTTGCAAAAGTAGGAGTATTCATATATCATTCCTGTGGTCTGGGTAGACCACTGGTTTTAGCACTCTGGAACCCTTTTTTACCCTGGCCCAAGATTTTAACACAGGAGGCTCAAAAATTTCCAAAATGTTCTCTTCCATGGCATTTTTATCTTCACTGACACAAGTTTCAATAACTCTCATTTTAACTTTTTTTGCCGAAATTATATGCTGTCCTACCTGTCAGAGATGTCAAGTATGCATCATTTCTTCTTCCTCAGCAGCAGTCTCAGGAAGACTAAGGAAGAATGTGTGACCAGTATCAGCAGTACCCCCAGGATATCTTCTCTAGACTAAATAACCTGAATCCCTTCAATCTTTCTGCTTAGGTCATTTTTCCAGAGCCCTTCTGACATCCCTTCCTGATTATGTTTTCTGAATACTCAGACCATGTTTTTCTTGAAGTGATGTGTTTAAAACTGCTCAAGAGCCTGCAGATAGTAGAAGACATCCTATCAATATTAATATTTTTTAATTTTGATCATTACAAAGTACCCTTATGACATAAAGAATTGATTAATCTACTGCAGAGAAGTTTCTTTTTCCTGTCCCAAAACCAAGGAAGCTGCACAATGTCAAGCATTTTAACAATAGAAATTAATTTAACTTGAAATAAAAAATCAAGTCCATCCACTAAGGTATTCCTTCAAATCTACTTAAAAATTTTAAATGGTGTAACCTCAGAGCAAATTGTCAAATGACCCTAGTGAGAGTTTGAAGAATGCAGTGTACTTAGATACCCAGCTTCAAAAATGCTTGAACAGAGGTGAGGTGAGATTTACCTTTAGCCACTGTTTTAGCCACTGTGGGTTTTTTTGTGGTGTTGCAGAGCAGTAGAAAATACCTGGACACTTCCATGTACCAAAACAAATTTTCTTCCCTAAACTTCATTGTTTGTTTTTTTTCTGATTTTTTTACAAGAAACTCCAAGAGTTGAAACTCATGTTTAAGTTACTATATCTTAATTATTACCACACGTCCTCTGAGCCACAGTCTACTGTCTGAGCAACTTGGTCCAGTGGAAGGTGTCCCTGTTCATGACGGAGGGCTTGAGATGATCTTTAATGTCCCTTCTAACCCAAGACATTCTATGATTCTGTAATCATATGATGATACTTTTAACTGCAGCACATAAGAGGTAATTTAATTTACCACATATGGGAAGGAGTTAATGCCAGTTGAAGAACTTGAAGTTCACTGACGTTAAAAACTATATATAAGGTACAGGCAACAAGTTGAAATTACAGAATGAGGATTCTGTAAACTGAAGACACTTTGTCAAAAAGCTTATATAAAGGAGGATTCTATTTCCTGAAGTTATTCTTCCCCAGTGTTTTTCATTATTCCAAGGAAACAGCTAAAAGATAACAGTCGACCAATTAGCAAATTAATTTTGGTAATAAAAGTGGTTTGGTATTAGTGGTTAGTCACAATAACTCCCACTTAATGACATCATTGCTGTGACATGTCTTTGTATTAAATTCAGATACCATCAAAGGGAACATGGTCACCTACTTTTTTCTCATTAGGGTAAATTTTGGAGGCAGTCAGGGCACTATAATCTCTGAAAGCTAGTACAATTTTCTAGACTAAACAGGGTGTCTGCCACCTAATCCTTACATGATTGCTTTTCAAACAGAGGAAGGGACTGCACCTTATATAATGTTAAGAAAATGATTTTTGAGGAGAGATAGTGCTTGTAGTGAAAGAATAAGAAAACTTCTTTCTCCACCTGAAAGTAGTTCAAGAGATTTCCTTTGGGATGTCTAACCACCTATGTCCAGATATGATCATTCAGGTTTCTCCCTTGAAAATTTGATTGGTAAGAGATGTCCAACAACATACAATTAATGACCTACAAATTTAAAGTTATGTGATGGATTTTCAACCTTTAAAAATGCATAGAAATAGCAGGAAACACCCACCATTTCTACCATGCCCTCTCTAGTCTGGCAGCCAAAGTCAGACCAGAAGGGAATTGCATTTGAAGTATATTGTCTGTTTTAAGGAGCTTTAAGGGGGAACTTTAACAGACTAGTAAATTGTTCATGGACTAGTATGACCACTGTTTCAACACTGTATATGTTTTATAAGAAATAAGCAACATGAAGATTACATTTCTGAAAAATCTCCTTCAGGAGTAGAGTTTTGCTATTCCAGTAGTGGAGTAGAAACCAGTGCTGGCTATGGAGTGTCACTGTTGGAGTTATGGGAGTCAGAGCTTCTACTGCAAGACTGTGATCTTTAAAAGGTGTAACTGCACTGCAGTGGGTACACTTTGCCTCTGAAAGCCACAGAGATCCTCCTGTGGCTGAACCCTGCTGAGATTTCTGTGTGCGAATTGAAGCACAAAAGTTATACAAAGGGACTGAGAGACTTTAGAAATATAAGCAGGAAAGAGTGAAAAAAGATTCAGCCTGGAACACTGGAAAAAAATCTACCATCTAATGCCTCTGGAGAGAGGTGTGTAAAGAGGTAATCTGAAGCAGACATTTGGCAAACAGAAGATGTGATATTTAGGTTGCAACAGTGAAGGAAACCTGTGGGGTGCTATTTCTCTGGTAGTAAAACACAGGCAAAGGGAATAGCAGAGTGTCAATGTGCTTTTGGGGAATCCTTCAAGGGAACATGACATCATGGCTCAGAGAGGAGTCACAAGTTGTGTCACTCAGCCATGTTGGGATTATAATGATTCAAAACTATTGTTATAATAAAAATAATGGGGACAAATAGTTGTTTTAAGAAAAAAAATATTGAAAAGCAGAAAGTGTTTTGGGGAGAAGTGTCTTCATCAGACAATCAAGAAGCAAGAGGGGGAATAATAATTGTCAGCACAATGTGGAAAGCTGTTGGTACCGTGAAGGAAGGAGAATTATTAAGGGTGGTCTAGGGGGACCAGGCAGGAGAAATAGAAGAAACTAAGCACACAAAAAAAAAATTAGGCTGAATGAAGCAATTAACAGTTCTTAATAGAGAAGTCTATTAGATGAGGAAATGTTCTCCTAAGAGACACAGCTGTAAGTTCTTCAGTGCAGGCACCATGACTTGCTTATATGTTTGCACTGCACCCAGCACAGTTGGGATCCTGATTTTTATTTGATCCTGTGGGTTCTGCGGCAATAGAAATAACAAACAGCAATAATTACACACTGTGGTACAGCCGTAGGGGACACAAGCTGAGGCTGAGCTCTCCTCTTAACTACACTCAGCTGAGGTCAATGGGATTGTTTGGATACAGGCTGGTGGTGCTAACAGGACCATTTCACCTGGTTCATCTGTAAAAATAGAATATGCATGGTTTCCGCCCCAAAATCTACCTAATTATTCTTTGCTGTAGAGCCACGCTGGCTGGGCATTGTCCAGTTACACAATGGGGTATATTTCATGACCAAAGAACTCATGTGGTAGGGCTCACTGGTAGATGTGCAGAGACAGAGCCTGGAATGCTAGCAAGTGTTTCTTCAGAGCAATAAAATTTCCTAGAAGCTGCAAAGCAGAAATTAGCTCCTTCAGGACAGAGAGGGTACAGCCTTTCTTCCCCATCACCTGCATTTCAAATAAAACATTGTTGAATGTCTGATTCCTTCCTCAACAGACAGGAGGGAATTAAGAGAGCAGACCCAGAGATAAGTCCTTTGACTCCTGTAGAAGCAAGGGTCCTAGAGACCATGCAGAAAAGGCACCCTGGCAGTGCAGTAGCTTGGGAGCAGTGGGTTGGAGACATTTCTGCGGTAGATTGCACAGAGATGATAGCCTTCACTGACAAGAACATGGTACTTTTCTCTCTAAAATACTGCCTTGTTTTTCTCTGGATGCATTATGATTGTTGTTGTTGTTATTATTATTATTATTATTATTATTACTCTTTTAATGGCTTAAAGCTGAAAAGAACTTGGGCTTGCCAGAAAACTGAGCAATTGATGAAATAGCAGTTGATGACAGAAGTCCAATTCTAATAATTTCCTGTCTTACTTTGTTGGTATTGTGGTGTACTTTAGTAAAATGACTGCAATAAGTGATGCATTTTCCTTCAGCTTTATCCCTGACTCTTGTGCATCTGAGAAAGACCCAGCAGTGGGTTTGTCAGATAAAGTGTCAGGAACTACCATTATGAAATGCAGAAAGTCAATTTGAATGTCAACAGGAAAGGCATGGGATGCAAGTTTTAAAGAGCTCCACTTTTAGAAAATGAGGGCACCACATTGTGTATCCCTGACTAACTGCTCATGTTTCAAGCTGTAGAACAATGCCACGTTTTCATAGCTTTTTATTTCACATTGATTTCTGTTATTTTAGACTACAGAACTCCCCAAGCTTCTTGCTGAAGTCAGAAGCAAAGGCTGCCCAAAACCCATGAATTCAGTGAACATCCAAATTTTATTGTGTAAGCTTTCTCATTTGTTTGGAAATAAACTGCATTCTGTCATTATTAGAGGGGAAAAAGTCCAGCTGGCATATAGTACTAGTAAATACTAATTTTTTTTTTTTTAAGAAGAAGTTACTGGGCAGAAATGAAAGAATTGTTATCTTACTTTTTGAGGCTGTAAACACAGTGAGCAGAGAGATGAAGTAACCTGACTGGATTGTAGGAGTCATGGGACACCACTTCAGCTTGGCTTTGGTCTTTTTGATAAATCACCAGAAAGAAAAGAAAAAATAATGAACAACAAATGGTGTTAAAATCGATCACTAAACCCAGTGAAGTTCTCTGCATCTCACTTAGTTCAAATCATGTTGTGATACTGGAGAGATGTGTCGTACATAACGATCTGCCTTACGAGGAGGCAGATGCATACAGGTCATTGATTAAACAGTGGTTTTTATCATTAATGCTGAAACCAATACCAAAGTGAGCACCTTTATTCCTGACTCAGAGATGATGCTCTGGCTCCTGGGTTTTCAAACCAGTTGACATGTGACCATAAAGAAGTCATTTGTGTGGGGTTTTCTGTCTCTACTTACCTGTATGTCCACAAATACCCTTCTCCTGCGGTGCTGCCACTCAGTAACTTCCAAGCTCTGATTTCCTTCCTGATATCAGCCCTGTGTTTCCATCATTTCCTCTCACTGCCTCCACAAAACAGACACTGTTGAGGCATGATTCATCCACATTTGAAATGTCTGTTTTAGGATGGGGTGAATCATGCTTGTTTCTCTCCATTGACTATAAAGGGAGACAAGGGTGACTAATCGAGATGTAGATGTCTGTAGTGCAGACATCTAGCATTAAATGAGATGTATGCCACTCTCAGAGCCAGCTCATGTCTGACAGAAATGGTGACAGCCAGCTGGGTCCACCAGAGCTTCGGCTCTGGCACAGCAGTATGTAAAAGAAAACTGTTTCCAATGTTATTTCAAGACCAGATAACCCTCTTATGGTGTTCAGAGCCCAAGTTAATTAGCACGGAGGACACAAGCCAGCCCCATGCAGAACCAGGGTGTCTCTGCATGTTTCTCTTGAATTAAGTAGTTCGGGGGAGTTTGGTACAGGGACAAAGTGTAGTGACTCGGGTTTAACATCATTTTTGTGCTCAACCATAGCACTGACCTTGCTGTGCTTGAGCTGGCTCCATGCAGAGATTCTTGTGGATGTCTTTCCATGTTTTAAAGCATCAGTGATGCTCAATGCATTTCCACAGCAAATCATCTGTAAAGTCACACTTGCTTCTTGAATCTGTAGAAAATTTATAGAAATGTATTTTGTGACAATATGCTGAAGTCTGGAGGCATTACTTACTTTAATGTCCATTTTCTCTGTTATTTATTTATATTGTGACAGGCCTTATTATATAAAACTCCTGTCTGAATAGCCTGAATGGTCCAGTTTTAAAATCATTTACCCTCAGAGAAATGATTTTGTTTCATTTCTTTCCTTGTCAGAGAAAGAAGTACTATGGGTAATTCAACTAGTCACAACCAGAATATTACTTTCTACATGAAACTCAAGAAAACTTAAAGTAGATTGTTTGGGCATGGAATAAAATCACTGAAATTGTGTAATGACTGAGAAATAGTCACATCTAATCTCTTCTTAGGGTCCACAGACTCATTAGCTGGACTAAAGGACTGCAAAACATGATGGAAATGACCATTGCCTAGTTTTTCTAATTGTGTAGTTACTGGGGTAATGACTTTTCCATCTTACTTGTACATCATCTAGTGCTGAAAGTATGCAAGCTGAATTTCAGGGATGCCAGAACATCGCTGAATTGTCTAAAAAAAAGTATTACCTCCATTTCCAGAGAACATAATTTGGTTCCTGAAACTCTCTTTATCATGACACCTCATCTTAATCAAGCTTTTGAGGGAACTGAAGAATCCACAGATAAAATTTACAAGGCAAAAAAACCAACACCAAACACACACACGCACACACACACACACGCGCACACACACACACACACAAAGAGAAAAAAAAGTCAAATTCATAGCAAATACATACCCCTACTCAACAGTAAATGCCATTTTTAAAGAATGATCTTTTGGAGGCTGTTTATCTCCATAATTTTGAACAATGTTACTGCCCAAACATATAACTTGCCCAAGAGTGAACACTGAATTTTGAAAAAGTGATAGAACTAAAATCTTCTTAGTGTATTTTGTTCTGAAAAATGTTAGCTGCACCATAAATATGTCAGGAAATTAAAAATAAAAACAAAACATGAATAATGTTTCACTTTTGCTGGCATTTTTGTATGAGTCAGTCATTGAAAACCCCAAACTTACAAAGTTTAATTTTCTTGCGTATTTAACTGCTAAGCAAACTTGGAGGGGATTGGTCAGCCAAGCCACATCTTCTGTTCTCCACCTCTTATTTGTTTAGCTTGTGAACAAAACAGGAATCAATTTATGTTTTCAGTAAAAATATGAGAATAAATATTTTATTCCTATAGACAACTCTGTCTTAGGTTAAACACATTTTTCACCAAAGGCAACATTTCAAGTGAAAATGTACACAGAATAAACATGTTGTTACACAAAGTCTGAGCAGAGGGTAAGATGAATGATTGCTTGTGTAGGGTGATGGGAAGAACCAACAAGGAGAGCAGAATAGTAATTGGTGGAAGTGTTGACTAAACCAGTACTATTTCTAGCAATAAAGGTAGAAGGAAAAACAAAGACATATTTAGAAGATATTAAAAAGACATAAAAGACAGGATTTGGACTCTGAATGTGGAGTTCTCCTGTAAGAACACATTGGCTTTTGAATTAAGCCATCCATCAGTGTGGTGTCTTCATAAGAAAATGAAGAAAAAGCTACTTCATATGCATCTTCTCACTAACAAAATTATAGATCATCACAACCCAGGAAACAGATCGTCGGCTGACAGATCAGTTACAAGGAGAGTTTCCCACAGCACTGACTACAATCAAGGAAAAAAATAAAACATGTGCTAAAGTTCATCCATCCGTCAGAGAAACAGACCTAAATAACCTCAGTGAGAGAGTAACTTAGTAGCTACAAATTTTTATGTATTTGTCCTCTCTATCATGCAGTTGGCAGTGCCATCTATTATCCCTGATATACGGGAGGGAGCTTAAACACATATAGATTAGGTTTCTAGTTCTTTTCTTTTGAGGGTCTGGGGCTGTAGATCTGGACAGTGCAGTGAAGAACGACGCAGAGAGACCTGAACCACTCAGGTTTAGCCAGCTCAGCCCGCTTATGAGCAAGGCTTGTTAGCATGGGCACAGCATCATCCTAACACTGTGGGGATGCTGCCAGCCCTGAAACAGAGCATCCTGAAGAACTGTGGGGTCATTCTTCTCATGGACACCCACAGGATAATTTGAACTAGGAGATCAATGGCATCCACAGTGTAGATTTAGTTATTTTTATACTGGTCACCCATCAGTTCTCCAGAACTCAGTAAGACTGAATCCAGATCTATTGTTGCCTAATATCAAAAGAAAAAACTCTTGTGAAAGTGTTAAAATAGTAAGATAAAGACAGAGTCTTTATTTGGAACTTCCAGGTGACTCCATGGTGGTTATGGGCACTCCTGGCATTGGATTCCTACAGTTTTTATAAGTCTTAACAACTTCGCACATGTAACAAATATTGTCCAATTAGAAGGGCAGTTGGTTTGGTAATTTTCCGCCAGCTACCATCCCTCTGGGGTTGCTCTGGGGGCTTCTTTGTCCCATTTCTTTTTGTGTCCTCTCAGATTCTCTTTGGGAAACAAAATTCCTTTGTGGATGTCCTGTTGAAAATAAGACTAAACAGTATTTCAGGAATGTGTTAGAAGGTTAGCTTACTATTCTAAAATTAAAATAAAAGGGTAGAGAAAACACCAGGAGCTACACAACCATGTATTAACAGTTTACAAAGCTACAAATATATGAAAAATTTATAGAAAGCAAAAATCTTTTGGCATCATTATGATTTCAACACTATTATCCTAATGGATGGAGTTTTTAGTTTTGACAGTTCTATGTATGTATTTGTTCCTTGCTTTTATGCTGTTTTATATAAGTTGTAGTGGTTTGTTCCTTGTACCCCCATGTTAACCCCTCCGTGGTTTACCCCAGTTACTGTTATTTGTCAATCATTATGTTATGTAAACCCTGGGTCCTGTCAGTCACTTCAGGATCTCTCCCTGCGTCTGGAAAGTTCCAGGGAGAGCATCGAGTGATGGGTCAGGGTCCCAGTTGTTCCCTCCTTTCCCTCCAGGGTTGGTCCCTGGAGAAGTTCCTCATCTGCAGAGCCACCCCCAGATTTGTTCCTATTGGTCTCATGCCTAACCCTTCCCCTTGCTCCACCTCTGCATTTAAGATGCTGCACAAAGATGATCTGTGCTGTGTTGGGCAGACTCTCTGGTGGTGAGGTGGTCCCTCATGACATCAATAAACCCCAGCTGCTGTTCACCTCTCAGAGTCCTTCCTTCATTCCTCATCATCACTCATGCTCTGGTTGTGGCAGACCTCACAGGATCAGGAAGGTATCCCCGGATACAGGACTGTACCTCGCGCTGCGGCCAGTGTCAGAGCTAGCCAGGCAAAGTGGGACGAGACTTCCGAGACACCGCGACCACTGTGACTTGTGTCCAAGGAGCTGGATAGAGAGTACCTTTGGCTTTAACAGGCTTACCCATGTCCATGATCAGAGGTGCATGTTCCCAGCTTCTTGTTGTAACTGGGGATGAGACATGGAATTGCAGAATACATGAGTTGAAAGGGACTTACATGGATCACCAGGTTGTTACTACAGGTAGGGATTCCTGGGAAACTGAACCAAAACAGAAGAAAAAATTGTTGAACTTCTAGAAACACAGAAAATTCAATGACACAACACAAAAACCAAAACCCAACCAAATAACAAACCACAACAACTACCGCATTTTCTTTTCTCCTTTTTTTAAAACTTGTGATTAACTCTAGACACAAACTCTAGAATACCATTTCAGCTAACAACAACACATTAGACAGGAGTCAAACATTACATTGCAGCCCTCAGTGATCAACAACTGACTTGAGCATTAATGAACTAACTTTTCCATTAGGTAACAGCCAATAGATTGCTGCACTCTTATATTGTCTCTGTGTTCCAATGTCCTAGTTTTCTCCAACTGCTAATTTAAAATGCTTTTCACTGTTGCAAAGAGTGTAGTTAACTGCTATAGAACAGTTTTACTGCCCTAAAACAGTAATATATTTGCATTCATTACTATGAGTCTTAAAACCTATTACTGATATAAAAGACAGGATAACAACATGAAGGGTTTGAAGGGCAGTAGATAATAGTCTGGAAAGGGCTCTGAAATGCCTGAAGTATCAGACATAAAAAAGCAATGATAAACAAGCTCGTTATTTGTTAGTGATGGTTATGCTGGGAGGAACATTTTTTATATCATTTTTCTCCTTTTTAAAGTTTTATGGGGAATATATTTCAGTCCTAAGCTGAGTATAAATTAAACATGTTTTACCCAGCTGTTCTGTTAAGAAATAGCAAGAACTAATGAGCTATATAGTGGCAAAGCTGTTAAGGCAATCCTAAAGGACTCTATAGGGCAATCTCTGAAGTATAAAAGAGAGAAAAGTCTCGTCTCTGTAGTCATTTACTCCTTCTCAGACATTTGGGTTGAGCTCAGCTCCACACCACCTTGAGCTATATGTGATCAGCAGAGACAGTCCTGTCTTGTCTGTTTTGCCACCTATAAGAGGAAAACATAACTGTCATGTGAAGGGACATTCCTTAACTAAAAAGTAAACTTCTAAATCTTTTGGGATGAAAAATTTTAGGTCAGTTTTCAGGGCCTAATTTTTGAAGTGCTGACCATTTTTAAATTTTTAAAGTGCTGACCAGATATTGCTCTCAGATTTTCTTAAAGATAGAGGTGAGCTGCCCAGCTTCTCCAGAAAACAAGCCAGTAAGGGCATCTGGCCTGTTGAAAAGCCGGTTGTATTTAAAGGCAATATTTCCCTTGAAGTACCTTTGCACATATTGGTAGGTTTGAGACCATGTTTGATAGTCAGACGCACCTTCTTCCTTGTCTTGAAATTTTCTTCCTCAAATATTAGCTGATTTATTCTTTTAGCAATAACTACTGATGAAAGCTTGGGATTTCCACACAAACTGTTTTAAACATAAGAACCAACACAAAGAACAGCTTGCAGGTGGACATTTTCATTGCAGAATAGACATTTTCATTGCTTTCTTTACTGATCCAGTGTGAAAGGTTGAATTCTGCTTATTTTATTCTCTCTAACAGTTAAGATTGGGCAGTTACCTAAGCTATTTCCTTTAACTGTTGCACAACATTACTTCTCAAATGGTTGCAGCTTTTAAATCAATAATGGAACCAGTCCTTACATATCCCCAGGTTCTGAAACCATAAACACTGAAATAACCCAATCCTCTCAGGTCCCTCTGGGAAGAAGCTGAAAATACAAGTTTACAAGAGCACCTCCTCTTGAAGGATGCTCTGTAGATATGGGCAGAGGACTTATGAATTACTCACCTCAAGATTACGTATCGAGAGTTTTGCCATTACAAACCTAAATGGGACCAGGGAATTTATCAAATGATTGCAAATATGTACTCCACTTCTCTTCCCTTTCTGAAACATGAAGAAAAAACTCACATTTTTTGTATGTATGTGGGTTGGTTTTTCAAAATCTGATTTAGCTTAGCATGTTTGATAAACCTCCAAAGTTTCTATGATATCTAACACAATTGGATCCAGACTGCATAAAATTATTAAATAGGTAGCACTGGATTTTCTCTTCATCATTATCATTACTGTTGTCATTATCATCATTCATATTAATATTGTTGCAGTTGTCATTGTGATTAAAGCATCCTTATTCCAAAACAAAGTTTCATCAGCATAAAAAACTTATTAGGAAAGGATAAATATGTGCTTAGTTCGTGCTTGACCTAAATTTTAGTCTCTTTTTATAGCTGATGAAGAGAAATTCACCTGGCTGGGTTTATAAATCCACTTTAAAATGTGGTGAATTTGTCCCCAACAAGTTTGGAGACAGCAGTCTCCACTGTAGATGTTTCTTTTGGATGACAACTGCCAGTTTTAGAGGATGGTCTGTTTCCAAAGCAATCAGGCATGGTTTTTTTTTAAACCCCACATAAAACGCACCCAAGAATTTTTTTATAGTGTTAGCAGAATGCAAAAACCTGTTCCACAGTGATTTTGATTTAATAAACTGTATCTGTCACAGAACAGCCCTGTGAATCTGTAGTTCTGCAGTCAGCAGTGAGGAGAGGAAGTTATGAGGGGCCTTCCTCTCCCATTAAACAAAAATAGCCATGCAGTGAAGGTTAATGAGAATTGTGGTGAAAGAGAATAGACAAGTAAAAAAAAATAAGAAGAGTGAAGAAAAAGGAAAAAAGCAAGGAAAAAAGACAAAAAGAGAGAAAGAAGGAGAAAGAGAGAGAAAGAGAAAAAAATAAAGAAGGAAAAGGCAAAGGAAAATAATTACTGTAAAAGAGGAAAAAGAAAAAGAAATTGCTGTGTTGAATTTCAGTGGTAGTTTTTATACAGTTGTGCTCAAGCATCTGAACCCACCAATCTGCACTATATTTTGGACACCTGGGGGTTTGCTTTGGCTTTATACATGTTAAGCCTGTTTTTTAAAAATCATTGACAGAACAAAAGAAAGTTAATTAAATACAGGTAGAGTAGAAAAAAAAATACAGCCCAAAACTTCCATAAATATTATTCAATGTTTGTATTACTGTAATGTTACAGTTGCTAGGGTATTTCTGTTGTCTTCAGACCTAGAACTGATTTATTTTAATTTTTTTTAAACTGAAAATAAATTTAGTAATTGCATAATGGTAAAGAGAAAGCAGCTGTGAATGGTGTGTATGAAACACCATGAATTTAATAGACGCTGACATGACCTCAGGTGAGTCGTCAGCTGATCATTTTGTGTTAATCAATTTCACTGTAGTAATGATCAGGTTCAAATCATTGCCTAACTCCTTTAAAAGGACAAAAGGTTTCAGAGAGATCCAAACATTGCTAAGGAATCAGACAGACTCTCCAGGCAGGGCACCAGGGGTTAAAGTGTGTGGGATGCAGTCATGGTGCGTAATGTGGTGGGACTGAGGCTAACACAGTCATAGATGGATCACCTAGTCTGCAAATGGTGATTCCTCATAAATCATTATGAAAAATAGACTGACTCTGCCAGTTCATAAATTCAAGGCAAGTGTCTATTTCCATAAGGCCCAAGCAGACAGGCAGTGTTAGGGATGCAAACATGCCACCACCACATGCAGTAGTTAATGTGTTAGCATTTTAACAAATTGAGCCACTTCACTGGCCTATTTATCAGTTCAAGCTATTTAGAAATGTTGTTACCATATGTTGTCCATTGAAATGAATGCTAAACACTGCATTTATAAATGGTAATTTATGACTCATAAACGTCTCAGCTATTAGAGTCATTCTGCCACTGTGACTGGAATTGATAGCAGTTTCTGCACTTCATGTTTTTTTTTTTCATTACCCTCATTTCAGGAATATCGTTGATATTAAAGCTTTAGTGCCTCATAGAGGGTGTTATTTAAAAGACTATTTGTATCAGAAAGAGGTTATTTTTGTGTGCTATTGACCCCATAAATTGGTTTCAACTTTTGGGTAAACTTCTAGGACTAGATATTTTAAAATGGTTCTCTGGAGTATGATAAGTTTGTAGTTATAATAAACCTGGTTTAAAAGCAATTTATGCCCTTTTTACCTTCCCTGCAAAGCCTTTTCCCAATCTATATTTACCTTGGGAGAGAGGAGATGCGCATGAAGTTACAATCCTTTAAATCCCTCCTGTGACATAGTGCAAGGAGGACATAACATCAAGCAGGTTTGATGTTACATAGCCTTGAAATTAACTTTTGGTGAAAATTCTTGACTGGATATTTTTAATATACATTATGAAAATATTATCTATGTGTTTTCCTGTGAATGCTGTTTCCTAGTGATAAAGAGGCATAGACAGTCTTGTTGAAAACTGAACTTATCAGAAAGGGTCATTTTTACCAAGTAGGTTGATTACAAATTTCTAGGTGCTTTAAAGGTTAAATTTACAGAGAGCCTTTGGAGTGCCACTCCAAAGTGGAAATAATCTGCAAGTTTCACGTCCAGAAGTTTGGTGAGTATAATTTTTTATCACAAAGAACATCTTGACAGGTCAGTTCATTCTGTTCAGTTCAGAGAGATCTTCACATGGCTTGAATGTCTCTTAAGAGGGGACTAAGGAAGAAGCCTTATGAGTTCATTTAAACCAAATACTTGATTTTTAAATAAGTCTAATTACACAGGTGGGATTTCACTTATGGGAACCACGCTTATATATTTCTTATGCTTCTGTACAAATATCAAAAGGCATCCAAAGAAACTAAGAAGGTCTAGAAGGACTGTCTCAAAACTCATCAACAGTCAGCAAATATAAATCTCATGCAGTGAACATAGATACACAGCTCACTACTCTTTCTGAAAATTTCCCCAGAATATAGAGATGATTTCTGTAGAGCTGGCAGTGTTAAGTATACTGATGAAATGTGTATCGCTGTATGTCACCAGTCAGATTTGAGACATCCCTTATGAAGGCATGCTGCACTGATACAAACAGTTTTGTTTTAGTGCTCAGAGATGAATTTTGTACAGAATGTAGTCCCTAGTCAACATGAGTCAAGTTGTAACAATGCAAATCCTCCAACCAGCATCTTGGTGTAGGAACATGACTTACACCTTGGTTTTAAATGTGTTTTGGGGACATTATCTATCTAAAAACTTCCAAATAACTATTCATGGAAATCTTCCTTTCTTTTCCTGGCTGCTAAGCAAGCTGGGTTAAAATGGATAAGAATAGATTTTACCTTTTTTCTCCTTCTTTAGTAGGTATGGCCCATGTGACTACAGACAAGGCTTTTGGCCCACCATATTTTATTCTCTGGAGGAGAGACAATTTATTGTTCTCAGATTTTTTGTAAAGGAAATAAGCTATACTTGAGTACAGCATACCCAAATGGCATGAATGTGATGCTCAAGGCAAAGGATAGAGAGAAAATCATTCAACATAAAATAATAGGAATTTTAGGTCAGATATTAACCTCAGAGAGAATCTAGTTCTCAGCTTAAAGAGATTGATAGTATTGTCTGAAAAAACACCTACCTCAGGATCTTGAAATCTCTTCATGTCTATAATAATACTTTCAAGTAGCCTCTGTTATTACAATGAAATTAAAAAAGATTATATCTGCTCTTTGGGGTTTCAAGTACAGAGGATGTTGAAAAGGAGCCTTCATTAAAAACAGGATGTATGGAACTGGTAACATGAAAAGCAGCTATTGAACGGATTTGTTACCAGTAGCAATAATACTAAGAAGTCCTATTACAATAGTTACAAGGAAATATCTTCTGCAAACATTAATTCAATCTAAAAATTAAACCTCTGCAAACCAAAAAAAAAAATTTTCAGTGGAATGCAAGGAAACAAAATTACTTGCTTCACACACTGATGTTCAGAATACAAAATCCAGAGCAGAAGGCAAGACTGGAGCTCCCTCTTGCCCAATTTTAACAAGCATTTTGGGATATTATATGTTAAGCTTCTGGCTTTTGCTGTGAGTGTTACAGATTTTACAGCTGACAGGGAGTCCTGTGTGGTCAGCAGATGAGTGAGAGTGTTGAAGGAAATAGATATGGTATCATGCAGCTTTATTTCCTCTTTTTGAGTGTTGTTAATTGTGCTGTAAAAATGCCAGTCGGGTTGTTTCTTCAGGTTTTTTTGAGAAACCTTTTCTTTTCCACCCTCATATCGACGTAAATAGAATTTTTGAATTCCAGCAGAAAAAAGTAGAATGTTGTGATTCCCATTGAAATGGTTCCTCTAGAGTCTATGTTTTATTTATTTTTTATTCAAAACAACATCTGTTTGTTTGTTTGTTTTAATGCCTGTGAAATGCCAAAACAATTCATCTATTTATTTTGCAAAGGCCAAATTAAATTCAGACTTGAGAGATTGACTTTCAGTAGTGCAGGTCACTTGCTGCTCTGGCTAAAGTTAAAATCACATTCATGCACTCAACACCTCTGACTCATGAAAATGTTGCTTAGAAATGTTTGACTTTGCTTTAATAAGTCCATTAAAATATTTGCATGCAGGAACTGAAAAAAAGAAAAAAATCTGCTTTCTGGAGAACAAGTTAGAATTCTGGTCTGTTATGTATTCCTAAATTCTAGCGTCAGTCCTTTACAACAAGTGCCATTTTCATTCAAAGTCAATAAAAATTAAAACCAACAGATGGCAGATGTTAAAAAATATTATCTGGCAAAGAAATTGCTTTTTGGCTGAATAGAAAATTTGGAGATCTTATTTATTTTACTTTTCATTTGGACCTGCTCTTAACTCCTACTGCAACTACCTTTTTTGTGGTCCTACTATTTATGTGTATGAGGACAAAAGATCCCTGCTGTATTATTGAAATGAGGTAAAACACTAAATTACTAAGAGTAATTCCAATACAAATTGCTTTTTTTTTCTACTCAATATTTTATGCTTATTTTTCCAGTGGTAGTACCACATAAAAATACAGACAATAAATTAAATATTAGGTTTTCAAAGTGAAGTTGTTTCATTCTGAGCAAGGTGTCAAGGGATAAAACACATGTTTGAGTATGCTACATTGACTTGTGATGTCTAATAAAGTCAATGGGGAGAAGTGGGCATTTGAAAAGAAATATTAATTTGAACCATCTTCAGTGTCCTGAGACCAAGAGTTGAACTGTGCTTTAGTCCGACTCTTCCCAAATGACAGCAGAGAGAGCCTAAGGTGTCTAACACAGACATATGATCTGGAGTTTAATATTTTTCCTTTTTATATACTAAACTCCAGAAAGAAAGGTGTTTCACATCTTTGATGATTCTCCCAATAGTCATAAGTAACAGAAGCATCCAGGGCAACACTGAAAAAACTTAGACTTCCTTTAGAATGATAAAAATCCATGAAATTTCAATCACAGGATCACAGGTAGTTTTGGGTTGAAAGGGATTTTAAAGTTCATTTTGTTCCAAACACCTGCCGCAGGCAGGGACATCTTCCCAGGTTTCTCCAGTCCTGGATCTGAACACTTACAGGGATGGAACATTTAGCTTCTCTGGACAACCTGTTCCAGTGCCTTACCACCTGCACAGTAAAGAATCTGACTTTAAAGTTACTAAAAAATTGAATAAATAATAAAATAATAATAACAACAAAAAGGAAGATAAAATGACATGAGTGAAATGCAAGTGTCAGTGAGGGTTTTTTGAAATATTGCTCCTCAAGAAAATTATCTGTTTTGTAGATAGGTATAAGCTTCAGGGCATCTGTTGTGGTACAGCCATTCACAAAACTGGAAATAGTACAGTCAGCTCAGAAAAGAGGAGCCCACTCAAACCTCAAACTGTGTTGTAACAGCTTCTGAATTCTATTGCCAACTCCACAGGGAGCCTCTAAGTTGTTGACAAATTTTAGAGTATACACACAGGCTTCTAAATATGGATTTATAAGTTTAATTTTAGGGTTTTTTTTCATCCTATGTTTTGAATCCCAGCAGGATGATGATATAGTATTGACTTTCTTTCCACAGCCAACAGAATTAAGTCTTTTTTTATCCTTTTTGCAAAGAATTGACTAAAGAGTGATCTGTAAATATTCTCTGTTATTAATGCAAATTTCCCAATATGATTATTCACTATAATAGTCTTAATGAATGACAAGAAACTGTGGCAGCCAGAAAATGAAAGAGAACACATTGTTATATCTTTTCAAGAAAATATTTCTCACTCTTCTCTGATATTGGAATGACTGAAATTATCAATTTTCAAAAGCTGTGGCTGTGTTCCAAGGTGACATCAAATCTCAAAAACATGAAGGCAAAGATCTGTCCCACATCAGTTTGTCTCTGGGGCAAATACTGGCTTTTCAGAAGCTTTTTGCATTCTCTTTGAATCACCCCTTAGTAGTCATATGAATAATCATTCTATTCCATCTGGCCATTGTCACCAACAATTACTGGAAACCAGAAACCTAGGGATGGGCTAAAAGACAAGGTAGAGACTTTCCTCAATGAGTCAAACTCTGTAAAAAACTTAGAAACTTCAGTGCCTGGAATTCTTTGACCCAAGTATTTGTATTTAATAGAGAGAGAATCTGCAGATTTTGTGAAACCTAGTTTGTCCTTGAGCTGATATCCACCTGTAGCACCCACAGCATCCCATGGCACCTTAAATACATGTTGTGAAAAGCTGAAATTGCTCTTATTTCTCCAAAAGCTACCCTCTGGCAGGCTCTTTTGATACCCATGAATCTTGTATTATAGGACACAGTAGAAATCTTCCCACTCTTGCTTCTCCATGTCACAGGTTTACAGACCCCTGTCCCAGTTTCCCTCAACTGGAATTTTTCAGGTTGGATATTTCAAAGTATCACAGTCATCCCATAAGTAAAATACATTTTCCTCTTTCCACCTGTTTGACCACTGTTCTCTGTCCATCTTTGACTGACACACTGAAAGCAATGAGATTTCGGTACATAGACTCAATGCTGGTAGTCCAGCCCAGTTTATAGAGGTCTCTCTAGCCACGTCAAGCTGTGCTAATCTGTAGCTGATGGCTGACAGAATTTTCATCACAAACATTTTCAGTTCAGGGATTGCTAATACACTCACTGGAAAACTGTGCCACAGATAAGTATACCCCTGAATCAGAACTGTGTCCCTGAAAGTTCATTAATTTAATTTGTTTTACTTCAATAAGAAAAACTGAGAAAGAAAAAGGGAACAAACCTTACGAAATAAATTTGAAATCACCTTGTTGGTTATAGCCTTGCCTCTCTATCAATGGGTGAGCGAGAGACTGAATAGTTTCTTTCCACACACAAAAAATGTGTGCTCTTTCTTGGGATTTGAGGCCATATCAGATAAAAATAATTGTTTCCTCAAGTCTTTTGGTTCTTTCTTGTTTGGCTAAGGAAAAATGGTTCTGTCTCAGTCACAGTAAGGTATCTCTATTTGTAATCTCATTGTGATAGTTTAGTTTGACTGCCAAATACAAAAAGTAGTAACAGCCTGTCATGGTATGGATGCACTGGTGCTATGGTCCTCTACACTGGCAGATGTTTAGAGAGCACACCAATGAATGTAGAGACAGAAGAGTGATTAATTTTGGCTCAGAAGATACAACAATGGAGGAGGTAATAAATAGAGAGGTTTACATGGGAATGTGTAATTTTCTTTATGGTCCTTTGACTTTCTCCGTAGTTGCAAAATCCACACAGACTTATAGGACACAAATCACAGATTCAGAGGTGCGTGGAAAGGACTTCTGTAAGTCTTTAGTTCAAACCACAACCAATTAGGTGAGGTTGTATAGTCAAGGTTTGAACACCCCCAAAAAAGGAGATTTCACCCAGACAACCCACTAAAGTGCTTCACCCCGCTCGTAAACATCTAGATTTTTTTCCAAATACATAGCCAAAATTTCCCACCTCTAACTTTCACCTGCAACTCCAGCTTCCCTAGACACGGGTAGCTGCACACAGCAGTAAGAACCAGCTAATTCTTATCCTAAAGTGAAACTTCCACTTTCTCCTTATGTCTCTCAAGATCTGTCCCCCTGATCATCTCCTGCTCACGCAGCCCTGAATGATGCTGGCCACCTCTATGACACAAGAATACTGGTGACTCCTGCTCAGCCTCTTGGCCATCAGAATTCCCAGCTAATTTTTGGCAAAGCTGCATCCTGTTAACTCAGCCCTCTCATCCTAACAAATAATTAGATTGGGACAGATTGCTCCCACAAGAAGATATTTTTTCTTCATAAACTGCAAAGGCAATCTAGAACTATTAGCACAAACGTGGTTATTGATACTGAAAATACATAAATGTCCAAATTCCTGCACTTGATTGACAAAGAAGTATGATTCTGTGGAAAATATGTTAATAATATTAAATTAGAATTATGGAGAGATACCACAGAGGGACATCAAGGAGCAAGAATACATAAAAACATAGGGAAAGATTGCCCTCTTTTTTGAGCTCTTGCTTAGATTTATCTATGAACGTTAAATTGCTTCCTAGAAACCTCACACAGGGCTAAGATTCCAAGAAGAATAGATTATCTAGCCTGCTGTTTGACCATTTTATGCCAGGCTTGTAAATAAAACAAATTACACTTAGAATACATATAAATTCCTTACCAGGGATTTCTTTCTTATTCCTCTTAGGAAACAAACATGTTTATGTGACAATGACATCAAACTAAACAGTGAAATATGGAGGTATAGTGAAACAATATTTTAACTTCCTTTTAACTTCAGTTTCCCCTGCTCATTTTCCTGCATTTATTGCAAACTTCTTTCTTTTCTCCCAGTTCTTGGCTGTGAACCAAAGAGGAGTGCACTGAGGAAAGACAGCCCACTTCCAATTGAAAGCAGCTGGTTTAAGAACAGTCAGACAATTTGCTACCATAAAGATTCACCCGACACTTCTGTGAAGTTCATTTTGTTTCATTCAAAATCACTTTAGTTTCACAGTGGTGTAGTGGTTATGGCAGAACAATAACCTTTTTAAATATTCAGCAGGTTCCTACCTAGTGAAAAACTTCTTAAACATCAGTTAAAGAAATAGGCATATATTTTCTGTGAAAGATTTTTTCCTCCATCTTTTCAGATCGTTCATTTTCCAACTAAACTATCACCAAGCTTGGTATTTTAGGGGGAAAAAAAGCTGTATTTAAAAAAAAAGAAGTGAAAAACCTCCCGTCACTTTGTGACTTACTGAACTGGGAAACAGATGATTCTGCTTAACACAACAGCTATGTGGGATGTGTCAGCGTTGCAACACAGTGGTCACTTCAGTTTGGATTAAGGCACTTTTTTCTTACTTCTTAATGTAGAATGAGATCAGAAGTAGTAGAGCTCACTCTTAGTCATGATGAAATTACAGTCCATGGAAACTTTTACTCAGCTCTGTTAGAGCAGGATAGATAATAGGGGCAGACAGAGGAGTGTAAACAAGGTCTCAGAGGAGCTGTCATTGTCACAGATGTGTTTGCAACAGCACTAGAGCCAGTCCTGGAGTGAACAGTGCAAATACTGCTCAGCAAACACCCCTGAAACCCACCTGGAAGGGACTGGGTATTTTCCAGGTAGCTTTGCCATTAACTTGGTGGACGCAGTAATGTCCAGGAAAAATAAGGGGTAACAGCATAAAGTTCCTGACCAACAAATGTAACTAAACTCTGCATTGATGGAGTGGTTTAGCAGTGGCAGCATCTCAATCTCCAAAAATATTTGGAGCTTTGGTGGTCAAAATTAAGTTAGTTATCCAATACTCTTTCTATAACCGGAAGAAAAAAAAAGAAAAAAAAAATGAGGAAATGTTTTGCTTGTTTAAAGACAGGCATATGGCATGGGCCAAATAGTAAGCCTGTGTTGGCATGTTGAGTCTCTTCAGCTGGATGAAAGGTGTGCAACCTAGTAAATAGGTCTAGTTCGAGCAAGTTCTAGTTAATAGTTAATCTAGTTCTAGTCTAGTGCAAGGTGACCTTGTCCATGGTAGGGAGGTGGAAATGAGATTAAATGTAAGGGCCCTTCCAGCTCAAACTCTACCATGATTCTGTGAAACTGTGGTGAAAGCGATGTGTGAATACTCAGCTGAGATACAGCAGCCAAAACCTTGGTTTCCCTGAGTCTCCATGTCCCAGAGGGTTGTGCAGTCCTTCAGAAGGGCCTCAGCATAGTGGAGAGGTGGGCAGAGAAGAACCTGCTGAAATTCAACAGAGCGGAGGCAGGTCCTGCACCTGTTGAGGAACAACCCCAGGCTCCAGCAGAGGCTGGGGGTGACCTGCTGCAGCAGCTCTGAGGAGAAGGACCTGGGGATCCTTGTGGACAACATGCTGGCCATGAGCCAGCAATACCCTGGGGGCGAAGAAGGACAATGGAATCCTGGGTGCCAGCAGATCAGGGAAAGGATCCTGCCCCTCTGCTCGACCCTGGTGAGGCACATTTGGAGTGTCCAGGTCTGGGCTCCTCAGGACAAGAGAGGCAGGGAACTCCTGGAGTGGGTCTAGGATGAGGAAGGGCCTGGAGCATCTCCTTTATGAGGAAGGGCTGAGGGGGCTGAGGCTGCTCGGTCTCCAGAGGAGCCCTAGCTGAGGGGGACCTCATCCCTGTGTGTCCCTGTCTGTAGGGAGGGCCAGAGCAGGGCCCAGGCTCAGCTCCGGGGCCCAGCAATGGCACCAGAGGAAGGGGCAGGGACTGAGCCCTGAAAGTTCCACCTGGACATGAGAAAGAACTTCTGTCCTGGGCAGTGACTGAACCCTGAACAGATTGTCCAGAGAGGGTGTGGAGTGTCCCTCACTGGAGATATTCCAGACCCCTCTGGACACAATCCTGTGCCCTGTGCTCTGGGATGGCCCTTCTAGAGCAGGGAAGTGAGATCAGATGACCCCACTCGGGTCCCTTCCAGCTGACCCATTATGTGATTCTGTGATATTGCAATTATAAATAGACTTTGAGAGTGAACTGTTTCATGAGGGTTAATTCCTAAGTCTTTTGAGAAAGTGTAGGTTTCACCCAAGGCTTAAATGACTGCATCTGACAAACCTCCATAGGGAAGAAATAGAGGGGATACAACATTTTATCCATTATGGGGATGTGTATCTTTGTAATGCGCTGACTTAAATTCATTTTTAGAGCTCTTCATTGTGTCTTCAAGTTACCCATAGGAAATTAGTTAAGGTTTGGGCAGGATGCTAGTGCTGAGTATTCAGTGAAAGTGTATCTTCAGAGCAGTAAGAAATGGCCACACTAACAGAAAGTTAATAATATTCTTTCTGCATCCCAATTGGTCCACCCAGGGCTGGCTAAGGTACCATCATGTTATGTGCCTCTTTTACTTTGTGCCTCTAGGAACATAATCTCATAAAATGTATTCATAATGATGCCCCTGGTAGTCTATGTCTTGGCATCTGGATTCTTTTGAAGGCTTGGTACTAATTGTACATCTAAAACACAGCCACTAACTCAAAATAATTTTTTATTCTCAAATTTACATTATTTTCAACAAACTGACTGGATTTTTCTTTTCCTCTTTGTTGGCAAACAAAATAATGTATTTGTGGAAGAAGTTCCGAAAGAACTACTTTAACTTTGCTTTGTAGTGCATATCACTCTTTGCTGTTCATTTAACCTTTGCATTTCATTTGTCTCCTCAAACCTCTCTTTTTTCTTCAGCCATGCCTCATACATATTGCTTTCCTACCCCTCCCATTAAACCCTATCCTGAAACCCTCAAAGCTGAGCGGGCAGCTTTAATTTCAATTTGCATTGATTTCCTTTTATAATAATAAACCACCCACAAACACAGGCAAAATTTTAACTTGATTTAAAGCCAGCTTTTTGATGTGTCTCCAGCTTTGCCTTCTGACTTTCTGTCTGTGCAGATGTAAATTATTCAGCGAGGGGTGTTGTAGACATGCCTCCTTTATTAACATCAGTGGGACTTGTGAGGCTGAAGGAAAATCTACCCTCCACACAGGCATCTCATGTTGGAAATTTACACTTTATGACTGTGTAGAGGGACCATATATTGCCCCACTCTTCATAACTGTTATTCACTCTCTGGAAGGGAAAAAAAAATAAAAAGAGAAAAATAAAAAGAGAAAAAAAGGATAGGAAAAAGAGAGAAAGAAAGAGAGAAAGAAAGAGAGAAAGAAAGAAAGAAAGAAAGAAAGAAAGAAAGAAAGAAAGAAAGAAATGAAAGAAAGAAAAAGAAAGAAAGAAAGAAAAAGAAAGAAAGAAAGAAAGAAAGAAAGAAAGAAAGAAAGAAAGAAAGAAAGAAAGAAAGAAAGAAAGAAAGAAAGAAAGAAAGAAAGAAAGAAAGAAAGAAAGAAAGGCTACAAGAAAAGGAAAGCTGTAGTGTTCTTTGCATTATACACATCTTTGCCACATTAAAAGGGAAAAAGAACACAAAAGTAAAAGGTACTCTGCTAGTTTACCACTCAGTACATTCCAAACATGAAAGGCAAGCAAGTTCCCAAAAGTAGGTTTCATTTGTGATGCTGTAATTAATTGCACATAGTTGATTACTGTCTGTGTAGTACCTACTGAGTGATTTTGTAAAGCATGTTTCACCCAGATATGATCCAGTTGGTGCCTTGCAGCTTTTCCTAGATTTCACTGCAGAGTAGATTGTTAGTCGAGACACTGACAGCCCACCACCAGAATACTGTGTGATCCACACTGAAGCATTATTTGGCCCATGGGTAGAATAGTATCATCATTGTTGCAAAGCACAGAATAATAAGGCAGAGACATATACTAACAGTTTGGGATAGCCAGATTCATCTGATTCATTTTAATGAGCAAGCAGGCCAGCAAAGCAAACCCAGCCATCTGTGCTGCAAAGACACTGAATGCTGGAATTTTCTTCCCCTTCATCGTCATATTGCTCTATCAGCACATGTGCTAACTTCAAACCTTTCCCATAACACATGTGCTCCAATTGCAATCATTTGGATGCAATTTGGTTTATGCTTCCATTTCCCCCCTGTTGATACGATCGGGGCGGTTGCTGTTGCCATTGGAAATGCTTTGACATCTCTGTCTCCATTTCTTAATGTTCTTCTGTGTGACCTTGTCCAATCAAATCTAACAGGTACTGGCACAAGCTTTTGTGACTTTTATCTGAAAATATGCACAATTATGTGCTAGTTGTTTAGTGAATGGCAATTGATGGTGCTTAAAAAACATGCATAAATTTCCCATCGAGGTAAACAAAAAGGCAGGATCCCTAGTCCAAGATGTGAAAGTGCAGGAAAAGGCATCTTGCATGTTCTTTCATTGAATATTAAACTACTTGGCTTGAATTAAGACCAGCTGACCTGCAAGAAAGTGGAAGCAAATAAAAAGATCCTGGTCTCGTAGAAGAAATCAACAGCAGCCTTAGAGCTGGCAGCTCTTTCAGTCATTAGTGCCTTTTAATGGTAATTAAAAATTAAAAAACTCAGCTCATTTCCACTAGTTCACACCTCCAGTTTATGTGCTGTTCATCTCAGGCTTCCTTTGCAATTGTAAAGAGGAAGAGAAACAGTCACTTCAGAATGGCTGGGACGATGTCCTCCATTCAAGATATGACAGCCTCTGCACACTGCACAGTCCCTCCCTCCCTTTCCCATGGCATGAATGTGGGATGATTAAGTTCCCTGTCTCATATCTCACCTAAAACCTTTACTTCTGCAAGATGTGTGCAGAGGCATGAACAACCAGCCAGAAATGTAACCTTAGATGCATGCAGCATCTAACGGGGCAGACACTTTACTTGACAGTATGGGCAGCGTGACCTTTGGAGCTGGACACTCCTTGGCCACATCTGTGAGTCCTACCTGATAGAAACCTTAATTAATGAAGCTCCCCTGCTTTAGAGGCATAAACAAGTGCCTGTATGTGGCTTTTCACCCATTTGAGTGGATACATCAGCTCAACTGACACTAACTCAGGGATTTCTCCAATTGCTCGAGGCAGCCATAATCCTATTATTAAAATTATTATTGGCTTAAAACATGGCACGTGGAACAGTGTTGGAGGCACTGATTCATGATAATTGTGATAGCACCATTTCTCTCTGACAAGCCAGAGGCATTTGGAAGCTGATATTTGTTCCATTAACAGAAAGGATGTTACAGTGCTACCAGGTGAAGAATATTACAGCTGTTAAATGACTGGAGCGAACAGAGAACAGTGTCAATAGTTGAATAATTTTGATTATTAGCTTGTTCAGTTGAAGGTGGCAGGATAAAAAGCCTCCATGAGGGAATTATATGGTGGGGAAAAGAGGAAACTTAGATAATGGACAAAATGTGGTCATGTTTAAAAATAATGGCAACATTATGTCTTTGTGCTCCTTCTGTGGTGAGAGGATTAGGCGGTAACATTTACATGGATATGGCAGTGTTGTATGAGAAGTTTTAGGGAACATCCATAATTTAATTTGTGTTCCCAGAAGTCTCTCTACACTTATTCTGACATGAATTTTTCTGCTAATTTCTTAACCTACTGCCTTGGTTTCTGTTAGATAAAGCAGAGCTGTCTTCTGCATTTATTGAACACCAGTTGTGGTCTTGCATGCCTTCTACATAACCTTCTTCTTCACTTCTGTAAGCTATTTTACTCTTGCCCCTCTGAAATTTTATCTAAAAAATAATTGTTGCTGGGTTTTGTTTTTGCAGAAAAACATTGGTAAACTTATCATGGTTAATAGATATTAAAGTATAATAACATTGAAAAAACTTTATAATCCATTTTCCTCTGTATCATCAGCCTTGTAAGTTTTGGATACAAATAAAAGCTTTAGACAGAGAAGCCTGAAATGAGGTGTTCCAGGATAACCCTTTGTTCTCCCATCTAGACCTGGATGAAAGTTCCCATAAACTCCCCACCAACCCCTCCAAAACTGGCATATCTGAGTTAGCTGAAATCAAACTTCTGAGCAAAAAAAGACAATTCTCAAAGAAATCCACGATATGTTGTTTTATTGAGAGAATTGAAATGTTTTGTTTCACCACAACAGAGTAGACACCTGAACAGAGATGTCTAAATTAATTTTAAAATGTTGGAGTATCTGACATCTGCATGAGCCTGAAAAATGCACCAAGGAGCCACTGAAGATCAACAGGTTTGCAAAGTGACAGCTGGAGGCTGAGTGGGGAAGCCCACAGCATGCAGAAGGACAGGACAAACACAAGGTTTTACAGCATAATATCACCCAGAAAATCAAAGTTCTTGGTTTCACAGCATCCTTTTTAATTTTTGTTATTCTGGCGGTTTTTTGTTGGTTTTTTGTTTGTTTGTTGTTTTTTTTGGTTTTTTTCCCTGCATCTTGAAACCAATATATACGGAAAATATAAAAATGAAACACTTCAATGCATTTAAGGTCACTGAAGAATTTTGTCCTACTCAAGGGTATTTTGGGTGTTGAACTGAAAAAACACTCCCATCTCTCTCTACTTTCCGAAATCAAACAGAATAAAATATTTTTGTTTCCTCTCCCCTACCCAAATATTTGCAGTTTATTTTTTTACTTTGGGAGAAAATTGCCTAAGACCCTAAGCATTGTTTAATGAACTTGTGGCAGAAGTGACAAATCCACAGCAGAATAATTCAGCAATTTAGCTGATTATGTGGTAGATAAAAATTAATCCAAATAAGGATTTATATAGCTACAATATTATTATGAGTTTATAACTGTTTGCTAATTGGCATCATTAATGAAAATTAATGTGGGTACATGCACTTAAGTACTTCGTCTCTTAATGAGGAAATGGACAGTGATGTGAAATACTACTTATAATTAATACTAATATTTCCTAAGACAAATAGCACATCCAAGGCTTTGCCAAGAGAAGAAAATACAATTATCCAGCCTGTACGTGGTGGCCATGAGTTAGCATTCTAGCTAGAGTTGTTGAGAATAACCCTTCATGATACAGATACATCAGAAAGAGATCCCATACCACAAAAAAGGCAGCAATGTGGCAGAAGTTTCTAATATGTCATGTTGAATATTTTACTTTGCTATCTGTAATTCACACTTGCATTTGCAAATAAAAAGCACATAATTTCCCTCTTAGTGTGTGGTAAAAAATAGGCATACAGGCACAGGGAAGATGCTTTGGCAAAAGGGTTCCAAAACTGCCAGGGCAAGAGGCATCAAAGGACCTGCAGGTCTTATAGGTAGATCCTATAGCAACAGTAAAAGCTGAAATTCCATGTCAGCTACCCAGGATCCCTGCCCCGTGCATTCAGATCTGCTTCATATCAAAGGCATCCTGCATGCTTGGCTGAGAAGCATGAAAGACAAGAATACATCTTTGAGAACTCATCTTTTTCTGAATTTTAGACCTTTTGCTCAGTATTTAGAATCCACTGCAGCACTTCATGGTTAAAGTCCCAAATATTTCTCTATTTCTCTGGAACATATTTACTTACAACTACTTTTTTTTTTTTTTTTTTTTTTTTTTTTTTTTTTAAGGTATTCGAAATCTTTTTGTGACATACATATCAATTTTTGGTGATTTAAGAAAGCCCTAAAAAAAAAGAGTGGCCAAATTTTAATTTCCTTTTTTTTCTTATAATATTTCAAATGTTATCTCCATTTTCCTGGGAGAGCATGATAACAAAGAGAATAAGTGAGGAGTTTTTATCAGTTGGATGAAATAAAGAATCAAGAGTAAGAACTAGAGTCTATTTCTAGCTGGACATTCAAGGACATACACATTTACTCGCGTTTTATTCTTTTTCCTTGAGTCCAATTAATTAATATTTAATTCATGCCTATAAACTAAAATTATTTCAGAGTGTGGAATATTTGTATTCCATTTGTAAAATAGCATATAGGATACTTCCTTATTATGAATTAAGGAGGGCACATTCTTGGTGCCCTGTTGAAGCTTTCTCATTTAGCACAAAAAATTTTCAAGATTCCTCAGATGTAAGGAGGGAAAATAGATTAAATTCCTGCAGGGAGGAATTGAACATAGCTTTCCCAGTCCTGGAGGGCTTCTATAACCATGGTGTTACTGTTATAAAGACAGTTTCTATCATTACATTTTCAATCTTAGTCTCTGGAGGGAAGATAGATGAAAGACTTACAGACTGTAACTTGGATTCACTGTATGTACTCTTCTGAAATACAGCCATGAGATCCAGGGATTTTATTTTGTTCTTATTTATTTTGTTCTGGGCTACGAGTCCACCCAGAGATTAAATTGCTTTTATCAATTGTGTCTTGGGGTGACATAATGAGAATTAATTTCTATTTGTAAATGCAGTGATTTTTGATATATATTCCGTGGAATATGTGAAGTCTTTTATTGATGTAGCTTGTTTGACCATTTTCAGGCATTACATGGAGTAACTGGAAGTTAACTCCCTTGGGAATTAATTTACCTTTCCACTATCCAATGTACCTTGCATTCAGAAAAGCATCTAACCAGGCACCACTTTTTACTATGGTTTCTGCTCTCAAAATTGATTGAGAATTTATACATAGGATTGCTGAAGTTCCCTTACAAGCTGGAGACAAATCTTGCAGTAAAGGTTATCCTAGTGAAACATTGTATTTTTCATCGACTCTCCACTATTTCTCCTTTTACACCCAAAGCATTTTTAAAGAGCAAGTTTAAGCCATTGTTGTGGAGATGTATGACACCTTTTGCCTTGCCCTTGTTGTATGTGATTAAATTAACGCAATGAAAGGAATTGATTTGCACTGATTATTAAACACCATCAAAGGACTTATTTTTCCTCTCTGTCTTCCTCTGCCTTTGTGTTCTGAGTTTTATCCTTCTTCATGATGACTCACCTTGGTAGAATGTTTTCTCAAGGGATATTTGTCTAGTAGGTAAGTGATTTTATTTTGGATCTTGGTTAGAAGGTCACCTTTTGTCTGTTTACTTTGCTTTGCAGAGGTGTACTCATCTTTGTGCTCAAAAACCCTTTCCAGCATCCATCCCTCCTGTTTTCTGTTATATCCTGCTATATTATTACCAAAGTAAGCTGACTTGGACTATTGTATTAATTACACTTACTTTTTCAGCATCCAGCTTGTGGATGTTTCCATCTGGGCTCTTATAATAAGTGTTTTTGTTTTTTTTAAAAGCCCCAACCAAAACCGAACAAGAACTCCTGCCAAAACTATAGAAGGAAAATGTTTATTTAGGTTAAATATAATTTTTCTTTTTTACCATAAGGGTAGTAAGGCACTATCATGAGTTATTCAAAGAATCTGTAGCTGCCCCATCCCTGGTCCAAGGCCAGGTTGGAGAGGGCTTGGAGCAACCTGGGACAGTGGAAGGTGTCCCTGCCCATGGCAGGGGGCTGGAACTCGATCTTTATGGTCCTTTCCAACCCAAACCATACCATGATGCTAAGATTCTGTGAAAATGAAAATTTTAGAGTGAAGTTTATCTCATCTTGAATAAAAGCATTTAATGTAGGACAGAATAATCTCCCTTTAAAGCAATTTTTTTTTTTCATAGAGAGACAGTGATGAGTATCTCAGACAGAGACATCTGTATTGTAATTGTCTAAAGCTAAGGAAGATGAATCTCATCCAGGAAAGAGAACTAATAGTACTGTATCAAAGACCACAAGAGTATATTTCCTCTCTCTTCTCTTCTAGGCAGAGGGGAATGCAGTGGAGCTGCCCACACATCACAAATAAGATAAATGGCACAGCCAAAGTGAACAGATTAGCATAAAGACATATCTAGAATCTCCCAAAGCTGCTGACAAATAATGTTGAACTTCTAACAAAATGCTAAAATACAAAGCCTATTAAAAAAAAATGAAATAAATGGTGGAGGTGGGTACATGAAGGAGAATGGACTGGGGGGGAAGACAAGTGATATTCATTTAGTGAATTGTTCAGTGACAAGGTCTATAGCTTGTCCCTTGAGATTATTAAGTGTTCTCCTGTATTCAGCAGAACAGGAATGGTTAACATCACCCTTCCTATCAAAGAAATATTTGGGCTGCCTTCTCTCCAACCTACTTAACATCCTCATTTACATCCAGCTTTCTGACTTCTATTAAAACTGGGCTCCTACTCCACTGTCCTGCTCATGCTGCCATTCTCCAGTCCATCATTAAATTATTGCCTTTTCTTCTACACTTCCTCCTCCCTTTTTTTCTCTTCTTCTCCACCCTGCATCTCCCAAAGGTATTTGCATTTGTGTGGCAAATACTCTGATTCTTTTCACATGGTTTGCTCCAGCATGACATGAACTATTTAATTGTAAATTATTAAGTCATCTGTACTTTCCTGAAATGATTCACAGTGGAATGACAGGAAATTATTCCTAGTGGAGTGACAGGATATGATATGATGAAATCACGATTCACATGTAAATTGGATGTCTGCTGATAGAAATCTGAAGTCCACTGAGAAATCACAAAAAGAAAATGCTGCAAGGCTTATCCATTGGCTAGATAATTTATTAATGGATAGCCCTTGTTTTAATACTACCTACTCTTAGTTGTTGAAACCCCAGGGGGATGTTTTTTCCTTTCTTTAGTTGTAGCTTGATGTGAAAATTTTAGATAAGCAGCACTGTTTCTAGTTTTTATATACATTCATATATATATATAGTTTTTACCCTTAAGTATCTCAATTGTCAGCCAAATTCAAACACATTATCCATTTATAAATATAGCATAAACCTTAACTATATGTATATTTTAGATATATATATATAGAGAGAGACCGCTAGCTGGCATAATTCACTGTAGTTTCATTACTTGAATGGAATTATGCCGGTTTTATCCATGGTGATGTTCTGTAGACCACAGATTAAAGTGCACACAGACACTGTCATGCATCTTTATTTTTGTTCCTTCTACAAAGCTGTCTGCACAAATAATCTCTTTGCCTTCCTCTGATTCACTTTAAAAGTGTTACATTAATTTTAAATGTAAATTGCAATAATTAAATTTGACCTTATAAACTATCAGATGTGATGGGAATTTCCCTTCCTAATTTTTTTTTATCTTAAATTGGAAAGGAACCAGATCAAACAAGCAGGGAATTTCAAAGTCAAAACAAATACCATCCATGGCTAGGGACTCTGCTACAATAACAAAAAAGAAAACATATGTATGTATGTGTGTGTGTTGCGTGTGTATAATGTAGATGTTAACCACAAAGTATCCAACATCTTTAAATTTGTTTGTAAGACTGGCAGTAGCTCATCTTTTGTTGTTAAGGTGAAAAAAACCCTCACAATCAAAGTGACCCACATAGATATTGTACTTTTTTCTTTCTTTAATAATGGATACTTTCAGATACCTCCTAAGGTCCTATTCCTCCTGTCATGTTTAAAGGGTTTATTGTTTCCAGAAAAGCTTTTGCTGCTCCCTCTGGAGACTGAGCTGATCTAAGGTAATATTAATTCTGTGCCTCTCGCTTGTCGGAACTCGACTTCAAACGGAATAAATGAGATGAGAGCTGAAAGAGAGGTTATGCAAGCTGTCATCCTCCATTGTGTTGGAGGCATCAATGACTCTCAGAACAAATTAGGTGTCACTCTACTAAATCGCAGTCAGAAAGGCAAATCAGTTTATAGAAGACTTATTTGGTCTCCTGGAAAGCTCTTGCATTCAGAGCACAGTTAATCTTCCTTTTCTTTCAGTAAATTTAAAAATCCTCATTTTTTATTTCTTTTTAAATTGAGATGAAGCAGAATTTCCTCATGATGAGTCATAACGTTCCCCATACAATTTATGCTGATTACTTCAGTATAATTTCTCTTTTTTTAAAAGGAGAGAAAAAAAAAATCCCACAGAGGTTTGTTTCACTCCTAAAAGAGAAGTGACTACATATGTTTTATTAGATTTCTTGATTTGGAGATTGGGGCTTGGGAGAGAAGTCTGTGGGTGAAAAGAGTGTTTGAAGAAAGAAAGGAATATTTGTGAATCTTGCCAAGTATGTATTATTACAGTTTTGTAAATTTCACTGATTCTATTCATTCTTTATTAAGTGATTCTCAGCTTATAGAAAAGGGATAGCTAACTACCTGTTTAACAGTTTCTCTGGCACTTGATTTAACACATTTTATTTTATTAATTTTTCCCTCAGTAAAGAGGCTAAAGGGATTTTGCAATCTAGGTTGCACAAGAAACTTTTTTCTTTTACAGTCAAGTGATGTGCTGTCAGGCTTTCACAGAGAAAGGCATGCTCAGCCACTATTTGAGACAAGAGAATTGCCATATTTGCCACACTGCTGTCCTAGGGTGATATATGCCATACAGGTGTCCTAGGGGATACCTGTATCCCCAGTCATCTGTTCTGTATTCTGTGTCTTTAAGACTGCTTCTGAGAGTGAGCAGGGAAAGAAGAAGCACGCAGTTTATTTTGAAAAACAGTGTTCACTCCTCAGGATCTTCTCATGTCCTTGGGTCTGTGTGTTTTTCGTCAGATGCACGGACAGCAGCCAGGGAGAGAGTTTCTTGCCTTTTGTTAGTTTAGCTAGCTGAGGCAAAGAAGCTTTCCTGGACTGTTTTTTCCCTTTTTTTTTCTTGGGACTGTTTAAATCTGCTCTGGACTGAAAAAACCCAGAGGAGCACCGGGATCTTGCGCCCGTGGCCCACCGGGCCGGGACTCGGCATTTTCTAGCACCGAAGGGACTGGGACTGATAAACTCCTGACACGGACTCTCAGTTTTGCCATCTCTCTTCGGAGAGGCGAGAGGTTTTATTGTTTCAAATTATTATTATTGTTATTATTATTATTCATTCTTTATGCTTGTGGGCATTTTGTTTGTTAAATAGTTTTTTCCACTCTTCTCTGAGGGAGTTCTTTTCCCGGACTGGCTGGGGGGAGGGCCTGTTTGGATTTGCTTTCCAGAGGAACCCCATTTGGAGGATTCCTCGTAAATTTGCCCTAAACCAGGACAACTGCATTGTCAGGACAACTATGGAATGCACCTCACATAAAATGAGGTACCTATTCTAGTCCAAAAATTTGTCTATGCTAGGCAACAATATGGTATAAGAAGAGCACAAAAATTTTAAACAAATTTTTTTCAGATTATCTTTAGTCTAGACTTATGAATTGGGATGCAACAGGTGCTGCAGGACATCAAGTATATTTTTCAAGAGCATCTCGTAGTTTTGTTTGATTTAAAAGATTTGAGACCCCTCCATGCTGTGCAATAACTGGGAGAAACCAGATTTCCTCAAAAGTGTGCTCTTGACGAAAACTGGAGATGTGACATTGGTTTCTCATAAAGTTCAAGGTGAATGAAAAGCACAGATTCCTAAAACTAAATTGGCTCTCAGAAGTCATTATGTTACTTTGTGACTGAAATTGTGACTTGGGACCCCAGTGTAAATTTTCTGACAACAAGTATCGTTTAATTTTCTGAATTTTAGAGAAATCTTTAAACTTAGTCAGAGCTACAGTTATTTGGCTTTCTGTGGAAGACGCAGAGAGAGATAAGTGGATAAAACCGGGTTTAGGGAAGGCCTTAAGCTTATGTAAGGGGTCCTTAAACTTTTTAGTGGGAAATATGGAAGAAAACCTCTTAACTCCCCTTATCAATAACTCCCCTTATCAATTAACTCCCCTTATCAATAGTTATCTCAATAGCTAACCTTCTCCTCGAGCAGAACACGTGAAAAAAGACAACCCAAATGGAGAGGAACCAGAGATTATCTTTGTCCATTGCAAATGACAGAAAAACCATCTAAGGCACTCGATGAGTGAGGAGTTCTGTAACTGAAGGATCATCCTACTTACTTTGAAACAGAGACTTATAATCAGTTGTCTTACCTTTTTAGCAAAGTGCTGATACCATACAAAAATTGGATATTTGAAAATTAGGCTTTGTGGGTCACTAGCGTTGAACTGTTTCTGCATCAGGAGATAAGCAGTGTGCTTTTGAATCTCCTCAGGCACAGGGGGGATCTGAACTCACATGCTGGAAGGTGGATCTAAGACTTAAGACATAAAAACATAGTTAATTCCCTTCATTCCAACTTTAAAAATGATAATAAAAAAAGACTTTTGCCTGAGCTTGTTTGTTTGTTTTCATAAAGACGAGACAGAGGGATTATGTTTGAACATTCCAAATGGAAGAAAATTCCTCTTTACTGGCAATGTTAAGATGGAAAAGTTTGGAAGTGAGAGGAATATTTGTCAGCATTTCATAGAATCATAGATGTTTGGAAAAGATAACTAAGATCATTGAGTCCAACCTTTAACCCAGCACTGCCAGGACTACCACTAACCCATATCCTCTGCACCATTTCCCCATATTTTTTGAACACTTCCAAGACTGATGTTACCACCAATTCCCTGAAGATTGCCCCCAAAAATGGTACTAATTCTCTACCTCCCTCACACAAAATCCATTCTGTGGATCTTGCCACAGTGACTAGGAACCTAAAAAATTAATCTATGTGTTAATAAATGGATCAGAATCAAGGCGTCATCATATGAGAAGCCACATTCCCAGGGAACATCATAAAAACTCAATTCTTAAATGTTTATGGACTGTAAATTGCTATTGTAAAGTAAGATTTCCAAGATAAAAGGAGGAAGTAGGATCAATATCAGTGTCAGGTCTCTAATACTGGAATTTTGACATCTCCCTTTTTTCTCAGGACTGTGTGAATGTTCCTGAGCAGAGGTTCTAAACAGATAACTAAACATTTTTTATAAGTATTTCTTCCAAATAACAAACATGTTTGGGTTGACTGAACTCATACATTATTTATACTCCCTTTCTCTTGATATTTTGGCTTTTTAGATAACTGGAAAGATTCTTTGCAGAACCATCTCAATTTTAAGCTCATATTGCAAACTATTTGAAAAAAATATATGTTTCATATTCATTTTGGGGAGTAACCATGGTGTAGGAGTCACTTTGATGAGTTTGATGTACACAATAAAGTAGAGGAAGGAGCTTTCAGACAGTGAAGCAGCACAGGCCTGATCATCCAGAAGATAGTGAAGAGAGGGACATCCTTTCTAGCTGAAAGCTGTCTAATCTTATATTTGCCTCCTAAGATAGGGGGCAAAATCAAGGTTAACCTTTTATGCAAAAAAGATATGCTTTCACATGTGCTGATGTCTCTGGAGATAGGAGTAAAGTTCTCACAAAGGCAAGTGATGAAATATTTTTGCATGTAGTCCCCTAACTCTTAACTAGTCAGAGATAAAAATTACAGTCTTCCCACAGGTAGAAATTTGAAAATTCCTGAAAATTTTGAACTGTATACCTAATTATAAACATGTTTGTTTGTTTCTTTTTCTCAGACCGTGACAAAGTTTAGGTTTACCAAATGGAATTTCTAGAGAAGTTTGAAAGTTAATAAATAAATAAATACCCCAAGAAGAGGGGATTTCTTGGACAAAGGGAAAGAAAACACACTGTGTTTACCACACAAATTATATTCAAAGCATTGAGAAAAACTAGGCAAGCTGATGTTAAACCAGGCTTATGGTTTCACTTATTTGATGTGTTCATGGAATGCATCAAACATGGGCTGAAAATCGGTGAAAGATGGGAAACAAAGGAAAGAAATAAATAGTCAGTGGCACAAGGTGAACAGTGGGATGCCTCGCCTCATTGTTCTGCATTAGATCTCATGTTTGAAATCTGTATTAATGATCTTGAAAGAGGGTAATACTGAGGTTAGCAAAACTTGCAGATGACACAAAGTTATTTAGCAAGCACAGACCAGAGAGATCCGTGAGGAACTTCAAAGAGACTTAGCTAAACCATGTGGGGGCAAATGAAGTTCAATGCCAGTAAATGCAAAGTAAGGCATACTGAAGGGAAAAAAGTAAATTAAACTGCTTGTACATCTGACAGGGGTGTACATTCACTGTCTCAACCCAGGAAAAGGAATCTGGGTATCAATGAAGACAGATTTCTCTACCATATGCAACTGTAGTTTTAAGAAAAAAAATTCAAACAAGATGTGAGGCTTCATAAGAACTGAGATGGGGATTGATGCAGTAAATACTGCACAGCCAACCTATAAATCAAAATGTAGTCTCATCTGGAAAAATTTGTGAAGTATCATTTCACTACTGTAAAAACAAAATAATAAAATAAGGGAAAAATTGACAAATGAAAGTGATCCTCTGGGAAAAAAAAAAATGAGTTAAAAAATCTGTCATGTAGAATGATTGAAAAGATTGGGAAAAATTACCTTAGAAAGGAGAGGGACAAAAGGACATAATGAAAGGACAAAAATAAATGACTGAGGGAAGATAAATTAGGTGCTTCTCTTCTCAGCTAGTGGCAGGACAAGAGAATGTGCAATAAAATTAAGGAGGCTGGCAAGTTCAAAACAGATAAAAGGCAACAGTAGTCTTTTTTTTTTTTTCCTACAATGAGTGATTAAGCCAGGGAACCTTCTGCAACACCAAGAGTGATAACTAAAGGACACTTCAAATAAATATTTAAACAGATAACAAGAATTTCTAAAGTAGAAATAAAAAAGACAAAATGTTTTTTGGGAAGTATTTGAAAGATCTCTTTTTAAAGCCAGATTTCTTGAACTTTCCTTTGAAGAGCTCTTCTAGTCTTGTGTCCAAATCCCACAAACTTTGGAGGAAAAAGACCCTGAAGACTTAGTGGCTCGTACTGGGGTTAGCTCACATAATATATTTGAGCAGGCTTATCATCAGTCTTCACGCTCTGCATAGAATGTTACTTCAGATTTTCACCAAATATTTGTTTCCAGACATTCAGACAGGAGAAGTTCCTTGGCATTAGAATTACCATTTAGGAGGGACACCAAGGATCTGTGTGAGAGCTCATGTTTACTGCCCCAAATTCTTTCAGACACAAATCATAGAGGTGAGACACTGGGCTACAAGGATTCAGGATCAGTCCCAGCAGAGCAACACGTGCCTTGCTCTAAACTGTGCGTAGAGCCAGGATACCAACACTGGTACAGCCTCCTATTATTTGTCCTCCCCCTCTACTGGGCTGCTTGCTTCATCAAATCATCAACATTTATCTTTCAGACTGCAGGTTTGCCCAGTGAAGGTGTGATGAATGCCCTTGTGTTTGTCGGCTGTCTAACACAAAAGTGTTCCCACCTCATTGAAGCCTGAGGTTGTGAAACATGAGAAGCCTGAAGCAGTGTCAGTCCATCCTGGGGAAGAAGCAAAGGAGACATGTTCCTCCCTTCAATCGCGAATGCCAGCCTGAAGTACCCCAACATCTGACACTATGAGTGGTGACCCAAACCTCTGCTGTCTGGCAGCTCTCTGACACTCTTTGCAGTCATTTAAATGGAAATGGCATCTGACAGACATGAACATCATTTCACTTCCAGCTCCTCAATTATCTCTTCCTTTCCACTGCCCTCCCACTCTCTGTGTGGTGAGAGAAATGTGTTTTCAGAACTGTCATTTTAAAGAGTAAATACTTGAACCATCAATAACTGTGTGCACTTTGCCCCTGCTGAATGAAAACCTCCTTTGTGAGCATAGAAGCAAATGATGCACAGTTAAATAGAAAGAAGCTACCTGAATGTACTTATTTCAGCTAACTATTTCTGTATTATGATAGCCTGTTTCCAGTAGATCAAAGAAACCTGGCAGTGTTGTTTTTTTCACACAGTGAGAAGTACAAACATCATTTAAATGCCCCCTCAAAATATTCATGCATCAAAAATCCGTTGAAGGCTCAGTCTATTCCCAAGCTGGCTTTCAGCCAACATTGTTATGTTGTTGCTGCATCATGATGGAAATAGCAGACAGTAGAAAACAACAAACAGCAGAGAAGACAAGTCTTTTAAAACAAATACAAACAATTAAAAACAAAAAAGAAAAAGCATTTTAGCACTATTAAAAAAATTTAAATGACAGCAAAACTCATTGATAGTTGTTCAGTTATTGATTCAGTTTTACAAAATGAGATTTTAAATGCTGAATTTTAGGATCCTGTACTCAGAGTTTTTCTAACCCTCAGTCTGATGGTGTTTATTTTGTTCCGTAAAAATATATATGACACATGGATGCGTTTCTCGCTTGATGGAAATGCTGTAGCTTCACTGAAGCTGACAATTACCTCTTTCATAATGAAGGTCAAATAAGTAAGGAGATTAAAAGTAAATGGAATTTCTGAGTATCTGGTGAGCTTTTTCCAAGACAAAGGGTAAATAATCTTGCATCAAACCCACAGTGTGTTCATGACCTCATCTCTGAGAAAGCTAGGGAGTTTCTGTCTAGATTCTCAAGTAGATGGAGAATCTACTAAGTTATTCCAATGTTTAGTTGTCCTTAATTAATTTTATAATTTAAAAAAAACCCTCTCATAATAAACAGAGAAGAATTTTTAGAGAACACGAAGAGAAAATCTGTGGCACTGAATGCAAAAAACACCCCTTAGTTAAAATACTAGCATGTCCTTTGTTCTGCCTATCTGGTCCTGTATGTCTGTGATCCTAGGTTTTATCTACCTGACAGAGCTCCCATATACAGCCAGTGCACACACACTGACATTTCTCCTGATAAGTCCAAATCCCTCCATCCAAACCAACCATGTCGTCATCCCAGGAAGAAGCTGGGGAAACATCTAGGCTCTACTGAACCTGGTTTGACTCAAAGGTTTCTTGACAAAGATATTGGCAATCCCTGTCCTGTGTGTTGAAACTGAGGGACTGTGTATCCAGAACTGCAGCAGTACAGAGACCCTCAGAAGGGCAGCCTGGTTCAATTTCAACTGCATGGATGTAACATTCTGCATTTGCTTTTCAACCCTCATTTAATAATATATATGGGCATATACATGTATATGTATATATATGCATACCTGTGTATATAATATATACATATATGTCTTTTCTATTTCTATGATACAGGTCTATGCACATGTATAATCCTAACTCAGAATCATAAGGGCTGGAAAAGGTCTACAAGATCATCAAGTCCAACCAATTCAGTCTCAGATGGACTATCAGACTCAGATCAAGTTCAACATGAACGGCAGCATTCCCAGAACTGCTCCAGAGAACTGCTGGTGGGAGACAGACATTGATTTCATAGAATCATAGAATGGTTTGGGTTGGAAGGGACTTTAAGGCTCATCTCATTTCACCCTTTGCCACGGGCAGAGACACCTTCATGTCCCTTCAACTATCCAGGTTGCTCAGAGTCACATCCAGCCTGGCCTTGGACACTTCTAGGGATGGGGAATGTACAGCTTCTCTATGAAACCTGTGCCAGGCCCTCACCACTCTCGCAGTCATAAATTTCTTCTTAACATCTAATCTAAACCTACTCTCATTTTGAGCCCATTGCCCCCTGTTCTATCATTATGTCTTTATGATCATTAATAGAGATGTTCATGTAGAAATGTGGCTTTAGACTGAGTAGAAAAATGCCTCATAAGTTTAGATGCTCATGAGTTTTGGTGGTTGTGAAAAAACAAAACAAAACAAAACACACATATGAAATCATTTAGATTTATGCAGATCAGATTTCATCTAGACTTTGAGACATCTCCTTAGAAATTTTGTTTTCTCAGCTTCAGTTGTCCGTTCATGTTCTTCTCTGGGGACTTCCAACACCATTCTCTAACTTTTCTCCGTTCTTTGCAACCATGGTGCCCTGGAAGGCTCTGTGATTCTTGGAGTGCAGCACATAGGAACTCTGCAAACAAAAGCCATTTGACAAATCCTTCCTGTGAGCAGGATAGCCTGGACCACTTCACTCTCTGCCCTTCAACATTTTCACCACCAGTTCCTTGGCTCCCTTACAAAATTCATTGTTGGAGATCATCTCTCTGGTCTTGATGCCTTTTAGGCAAGGCAGGGCTGTCATTTTAGGCCTATGAACTATATTTGCTGGTTGATGGATGCCTCCATATTGCCAACTGAAAATCATCCAGAAGTCAGCTATAGCAGATGTGCCATGTAATTACACTGTCAAGGAAGAATTCCAGACATTGGCCTGGTAATTTTAAGAAGCCGTTTCTGTCCATCAGAACATTCCCAGTTATTTTTTCTTAGATATGAAGCATTTCAGCCTGGTGGTGTTTTTTTTTTTGTTTGTTTGTTTTTTTGGGTTTTTTGTTTGTTTGGTTGGTTGGTTTTTTGTTTGTTTTTTGTTTGTTTTGTTTGTTTTGGGGTTTTTTTGTTTGTTTGGTTTGGTTTGGTTTGGTTTGGTTTGGTTTTAACTGTGATGAAATATGTATTTCAACAGAATTATAAGACAGAAAAGCCAAGATAGGTCTCGTGATATTATGCCTATGGCTGACATATCTTGAGCTGGGAGCCTAATCACGCTAATCACCCTTCTTACTCTCCTAAAGGCATGTGAGACAGAGAGACTTTTTTGCAGTCCTTCAGAGCTGAGGTGGCAAGACTCACCCACTGGAGTGACGAAGTTTTACATCTGCTGGTAAGGAAGCTTACAGTTCAACTGGCCCTCTAATTTGGGGGCTTTATTTAACAGACTAAAAGCAGGAGAGCTGAAGCCACAGACAGTCAAGGGAGACCATTGCTTTTTTCTTTATTAGACCTCGGAGACAGAATGAATCAAAGCACGAGGTGTCAGAGTGCCAATGTTATAGCATCTGATATACTGTGCTTTGGGCACCCTCACATTCAGGACAGTTGCTTAGCAACTGGGATACAGGCTGAGGATGTAGAGAGTCTGGGATCTTTTCTCTGCCCAACACGATTAGCATGACTTGGATAAATTACTTCACCTTTCTGTATTCCTCTTTCCCTTTATACATTTATTTATTCTGTCTCCTACCAAATGCTTGAGTGACTCCTTTGAAGGTATCACAGCCTTCATGTAATGAAATTATTCATCTCCTATGAAGCTGCAGATCCTGGACAATGACTCTGATGTCACCTCCTTTTGCTACCTGTCTTTCACAGGTGATCACCTTCTCCTTAACTGTGTTCATCACTGACACAAAAGAGCTGCCATATCCACTACCTAGTAGTGAGAGCATTTCAGTAGGGAAGCGCTCTTAGTCCGTGTATGAAAATTTCTGAGCACAAACCATTTCCAAAAATCTAAGCTGGCATTTGGCAGAATGTCAGTAGACTTTATACAATAACACTATCCAACTAGACATATTAGCAGAACAGAATCTGCAAGACAGCATACTTTTGGCTCTGTTACATATTCATGCTACTGCCACAACCACTAGCACCAGAAAATAAAGACAGGTGGAAGTACAGTAGGGCTAGCATTAGACCTTTGTGAAGGCATTCTTTGCTTGACTGATGGTTTGTAGCTGCTCATCATGGACAGAGAGCTGCAAGGTTTGTCGTCCAAGTTAGGAGCTCTGGCTGATCGGCAGATGAATGAAGAGTTGGCTCCAAAGTCTGTAACCCTTTGATTTCATGGCTGTTTTCTACATCCTGATCTCTCTGCAGCTGCCACCTCAAAGAACAGGGTGAGAGTAATTGTGTTGGCTTGCCTCCAAAACCCGGAGGAGTAGTCATTTGCTACTCTCCCAGATTATCTGCCAGGCAAACAGAAAGGTTAATGATGTAGAGCTTGATTACTCTGGTAGAAAGAAAGCAGCCAGCTTGATCCAAAAATCTTTATTGTGTATGTAAGGGAGATGCATTAAAAGGACTCAGAACTGGAATACGTTTTCTCTTCCATTCTGTCTTTGAACATGGGAGTATTTGCCTTCTGGCACATATGGTCTTGTAAGTAATAGCTTTTTGCTGCACATACATCTTTTTGCCTGAAGCTTGTTGTTTAATTTTAAGACATTTACAATAGTTTTGTTGTTAAGAAAGCCAGTCTTCTTCAATATCAGCTGAATAAACATTTGAATGTATACGTCCCTGGAACAGATTGAACACCATTAGTTGAAGTATGTACATATAAATACATGTTTTTATATAAAAATACATACATAAATGTGTGTGTGAGACACTGTGTCTGTGTGTATACATGTATGTGTATACCATAAGCACATGATTTTTGGTATTCATCTCTGAGATAAATGTAAACAACGTATATCAAGTGAAATGCATCAACAACTCCAACAATCTCCCAGGGAAAAAAAAAAAAAGAAAAGAAAAGGAAAGGAAAAAGAAAAACAAAGTGATGAGAAGACAAAATAAAAGCAAGCAGAACCTGCCAACTGAACAAATGAACCACAACAAAACTACAGGATTTGGAAGATAGAGGAGACCTTACCATGGCTGGAGACAGTAAAGTTTGGTTAAGGTAAGGTGTTTGTAAAGCTTGTCTTCCTTTTTTAACAAGATTCTGCTTTGTGAAAATGTTTAATATTAAAAAGTAACAGAAAAGAAACTTTATGAACCCACATAAATTGAAATCTTTCAGCCTTTGATTGAAAACCAGAATACCCTGGCCCAGAATTGAAACACTGAAGCCAAAGCCCAATATATTTTCTTCCACAATGGTTTATGGAGTTCATAATTCAGAAGCATCTTTCTTACATTATTCCATGAGGATTTGATTTTTTTGGCAGAATCATGTGTTGCATGATACTTAGAGAAAAATTCTTTTGTTGCCCACACTTTACCCTACAGAGCCTCCTGAGAAATTTAAATTTTTCATAGAAAAAAAATTATCTTTGAGATTGGCTCTACATTTTACCTACCTTATGGTGAAGGACCTGGAGGAAAAAAAGTGTATAATAATTTGTTATCTCCCTTCTCCTGCTTATTTCTGTTTGCTCTAACACAGATTGTGATTTGCAACTAGTTTAAATGACTTTATCAAAGAAGTTCCCACTTTGCCTTTTTATATTATTCATATTCTAAACAGAATTTAATATAGTTATCTTTAAAATATAAACTCCAACAAAGATGTTTTTGTTGAGTTCTGGATGGGTTTCTCACTTCTGTTTAAGGTATTGTTTTGACTAGATTCTATTTAAATAATGATATTTATTAATTCCTCCTTGAGTTTATACTTCTGTTTTTGATGTCAGTTAAGGCCAGACCAGGGGTGCCTGTACTGTATTCCTCGAGGCAGCTGCAGGTCTAAGACGTGGGGACCAGGTCTCAGCCTCAGGGCAGGTGCGATCCCTGTCTTACCTGAGTTGGCTGCTCATCTTTGTCAGTTTCTGTCTTAAGATAAAATGCAATGAACGTCTACATGACTGTTTCAAGCACTCTTGGGGAGGAAAACCTCATTTAAAAGGAAGAAAGCATAGGAAAAATCAACAGAGCCTTAATGGGGAAAAGTGTGGTGCACACAGCCACTGGGAAAAGAGGAAGATTCTACAAGGCAAAGGCCTAAAACCTAAAACCTAAAAGATGAAAAGAACTCTATTCATAAGAAAGAGGGATATAAGTGGGAAAGGAGCGAGTGAAGGAAGAATTCAGGACAAATGTCTCAAAGCAGCTATGGAAAAAGCTCTTCAAAACCACAGAAAATGTTCGGAAAAGCTGAAGGGAGAGGAAGGATGCCACCAAAGTTGCCTGGAAGTCACAAGCTGACAAGTCAAGGTAGGATTTCAAAAATTAAAAAGTCAGGAAACGTCATTCTTCCTAAACATCTACTGAGGCCCTGGGGCACAACAAAGGAAATCCACTACAGCTGCATGGCAATTGGTAAATTCTTGTTATGATGCTATATGCCAAACTCCCTTCTCTTTTCTTCTCTAATTCATCTGTCAGCATGTAAGGGTAGTCCAGACACTGAAGGGACTTGTGTGCTAAAATGTCAATTGGGAGACAGCCCTCAGCCCTTGATGAGGAGATGAATTTATAAGAAGATCTCAATACAAAGTAGAGGAGCAAGGAACTTGGTTCTGGGAGAAAAAGATGGCAGAGAGTGGGCGAAAAAATGAGGCCAGTTTTCCAAAACACACAAGTTCAATAATTAGCCCTAGAGATATGGCTTTAAAGCAGACAGCAAAGACTAATATAATGCCATCTGAAATCAATTTAGTCCTATCATTTGGAGTAAATAATGCTTTGAGTTGCTACAAAACAGAGGCTCTACAGAAAAGCATTCATGATTTTAATTTTGAAAATATAAATGATGCAGTATGATGTGTGTTGAGGGAGGAGGATGAGTGTGTACGTGTGTGTGTGCATGAAAACTTTATCTTTTTATTTAACTGACAACAAATACAGTTCTGCTTGATCTCCAGAAGCCACAGAAAAGGATGCGTGGGCTTTCTGAGCTAGCTTACAGGCCACTGAAGAAACAGAGAGGAAAGGGAAAACAAAAAAATATTATCACTTTGCTTAGCCAGTGACAGCAAAATTCTCTCTGCTCCATTACCTGCTCATCTTTCTTCGCATAGCAACCATCGTATCTCTGGAATAAGACATAACTCTTTTCCAAACATTGTGGCTTGCTCTTGGCTGCTGAGAACCTTCCTGGTGGTCCAGGATTTAAGAAAATCCAGGCTTGGAGCTGGTGCTGATCTGTGGATGGGGGAGTTGGGAGCAGCTGGCACAGAGACTGCTGAGAGTGTGTGATGCTGCTCAGGGACCCTCCTCTGCCAGAGTCCTCCAGGGGCTGAACCAGCAGTTTTACAGGTGTTTTGGGCCTCTGAAGTGTCTTCCTTGTGCTTTCATGTGAGGCATACTTGCCTCTAGGGAGTAAGTCCTCCTTGAAGAGGGGGAGGAATTTGGTATTTGTATTCCTTCACTGTCTTTGTTATATCCCTGCTAATTGCACCACTGGAACAAAACTGAACAGAACATTAAACCACTTGTCCTTACATGAGAAGGGATTTGGGTAAATTAACCTGCCCAAAAGGTGTCTGCGAGGTATATTTACGTACATTTCCTTCTGGGGAACATCCACTCTGCTCCCTTGACTGAAGTGAAATACAGAAGATCACTAATATGAATGGGTTTTAAATATCAGTTTCCATTTGCAGCATTTGATGAGAATAGGGCAGGTTAATTTAGGTCTTAAAATAAGATGATAAACCAGTTACCTTTCCAAAGACTGACATTACTGTGAATCTCCTTTTTTTTCTCATTTTCATCCTCTCAATTTTAAAGGTGACAAATCCGATGCAGTATTTATTACTGCAAATGGCAATATGACATGCTTGAGAACAACCTATAAAAACAGGGAAAAGGAAAGAAAATACATGGGGTTTTGTTCATAAAATGGGGTTAAATAGATTTCAGGATTTCTGTTCACCTGAGACTGTTTCTTCTCTTATTTGTCTTTCCTCCATAAATTTACCACAGTGTCACTAAGTAGATATTTAAATGTGCCTCCAGCCATTACTCTACACCTAATAACCCTAAAGTAAATAGATTGTGTGATTGGTACAAAGAAAGAAAGACAGACTGCTTTTATTTAGAGTGGCATAAAAATCTCATGTAGATTTAAAAGGATAGAGCATTTTACTCCAGATGTCCACAGTTTCAATTATAGTAATGTTATCAGTAGCAGGTGGAGCATTCACGTACTAGAAACTTTAATAAGAAAAAGTTCACAAGATTGTTTTCAGATAACAAGAACAAAATAAAGATAATAACCCCCGTAATAGACTATAAGGCTTCTCACACACCTCTTCTAACAATAGTTTTCAGTTTCCTGCAAAACAAGTGACAATCCTTATGTTGGGTATGCATACTGGGAGATGGACGATGTTATTTTCACCACATAAGCCAGACAATATTTAAAATAAAGGACATTATTGCAATGAAAAGCAAAGATTACTCTAATTTTTCAGACCATAGTGTCTCTTCCCTTGCTCAGAGTCTCAGCAAATTCACATTGACGCCCTTGCTTGTTTAGACTACTGCTTTATTTTCACTAATAAAATAAATCATTAAACCCACCTTGTTGTCTTCTCTGCTGCTTAGCATGAAGTGACACCTGGGATGGCAGAGAGGGCACTGAGTGTCCATTGTGCAGCTCAGTAGAACAGGGTGACAGGTGATCACAAACCCAATTTCCAATCAGGAGCAAGCCAGCAGAGAAACCAAGTGAATCAAAGAGTGGTGGGAGGCTCTGGACAAAAGATCTGTGGGGGGAAGCTGAAGGTACTGGGAGAAAGGTTCAAGGGAACCTTCTTCCTCTCTACCACTACCTGAAGAGAGGTTGAAGCCACGTGACAGCTGGTCTTTTCTCCCAGGCAACAAGTGAGAAGAGGAAACTGCCCTTGAATGGCACCAGGAGGTTTAGATTGGATCTGAGGAAAACTTTCCACATGGAAAGAGGAGCTGGGCATTGAAACAGGCTCCCATCCACATCACTATTCCCAGAAGTGTTCAAATTATGAGTGGACATGGCACACTGTGATATGATTTAGTGGTCGTGGTGGTATTGGTTGAAGGTTGGACTTGATGATGTTGGGGCTAATTTCCAGCCTTAATGATTATATAATTCAGTACCTTTTCACTTGAATTGAGGTAAGGGTAGGAAGGATTATACCTACATTGGAACTAGTCAGATATTGGTCCAGGAAATCTTTTCACTGCACCATTTCACTGCAGATGAGCAATTGGATTTCCAATAAGTCTGTGATATTTTTTTTTTTTCACCTTCAACTGAGTAATTTGTGATGAACATGTTGATAAATGAGTCACATTTTTTAATAAAGTGAATAAAGTGGTCTGCTGCCTACTAGTCACAGTAGCTATCTAGATTTCTAATGAATGTTTTCCAAACCAAGGAGCAGGATGAATTCATTTGTGTGTGTGAGTAAAGATGACTGTTTTGCTTATTTTAGAATTTTTGGCTTGGACGCTGTAAATTGTACCATTCATACATGTTATGATCCTGAAGCACTTGAAGTCAACCACATACACATATGTGAAAATCTTCCCAAAGCTTCTAACTCAATCATTCTTGTCTTGCATTGTCTGGGGGTTTTCTTATTCTTGATCTGTAAGATCAGGAATCCCATATTTGATCTCTTGAACTGAGAGTTTGTTTGGAAACACTTCAAAGCAAAATAAAAAAAAAAACAACAAAACAACAAAACCAAGCAGAAAAAACAAAATGTTGGGCTTTAGTCAACAGACCATTAAAAAAACCAAAACAACCCAAACCTATAATTTTACAGAAAACAACAAGTTGGGCATACTCCTCTATCCACAAAGAGAAACCCAAATCCTTCCACAGTAAGGCAATATTCCTGTGCTTGTTCTCCCTAATAAGATTAGCCAGTCCTATAAAAGAACAATTACATCACTAAAAATCATTTTAGGTTTTAATCCTATGGATTCAACTGCTGGAGTCATAAAAGACCTTTAATTTTTTTTCTCGTGGGGTGTGTTTTTTGGAACCTTTTTTTATGACATGTCCAATTTGGGATGATGATAATGATATGTACCAAGTTTTAATACATGTAGCATGCATTTGTCTCTGAAGTCTGAGAGCATGTCAGTCATCATAATGGCTTCAGGTTGTAAGAAACATTGATGATGAAAACATTAAACCACAAAAACAAGTTGGCCTTATAATGGTTCATTTACTCTGGAGAAAAATTAATAACTAGATGAAATCTCTTCTAATAACAAGGAAGATTATTATTCATTTCATCTCGCAGACATTTGCAGGCTATCTCCTAGAAGATTATTATTCCTACATCTTTATTAATGGCTGTATACATTTATTATTCTGTTATTTACAGCCATGCTATGATTCACTTCAAGATTCACGGCAGGGAGTTCCGTAGACAAAAATTCTTGATATTTAACCATAGACAGATGGTGGGACAGAAATTAGAGGATGGTAAATAACAAGAAGTTTTATAACTGTATTCAAATCTATTAAAATCACCACAATAACACATTAACATTGTTTCCTTGGGGAATTAGAGCTCATCAATAACTGACCCTTGGAGGTTTGCTAGTTCTGGATGTGACTAATAATAACTCTGAGCCTTCCAAACAGCCACTTCAGAGAGTTTGTACTTTTTTGAAGCTAATATGATGTTTGCCAGAAATGGATCAATTTACAGATCAAGAACACAGTGAGGATTGGGGCTCAGCGTGTGCCAGGATGTGGATGACAATTATGAGGAGAGAATTCTTGGAATCAGCATATAATTCATTGATTTGGAGCTTACACATCTAACCTGTAACTGGAAATTTTGTTCCAAGAAGCAGTTTCCTGGCTACAGCACTTCTGAGCACTGTGTCTCAGAAACCCCTTTGGGTACATGCCACTCAGGATCATTTAGCAGCAAGTGCTGAAATAGCAGAGAATTTAGGTTTTCTTTCCCCAATAGGGATGTTGAGCTACAGAAATAGAAATACTTTGCTCTTTTGTCAGCAGTGGATAAAACATCATCCAGTGCAGTGAGAAATATTGTAAACAAACTGCAATTTTTATGCTATACCTTACGATGAAAGTCAGTTTGGCTTCTTAATAAGCTCACTCTAAAAAATCTATCATGAAAGACAAGTGACTACAGGTCTTATTAAAGAAACCTACCTTTAAAGTTGCTTTGGCAACTTTAGATATCCTCTTCAGGATTGAAATTCTTTCTGAAGAGCAGTATGATATTTTCTATATCCACAACAAATGTAGTGCACATTGTTAGGTAAAATGCTAAAAAAAACTACTGTTGATGCTGGCAAGCATAATTTCTGCTCATCTTTTCCTTAGGTGAATATTCACTTGTCTGTTTCTTTTATGAATCATCCCAATAAACATAGCATCATAGAATAGTTTTGGTTGGAGGGGATCTTAAAAATTGTGTGCCCCTGCCACATGGGCTGAGACACCTTCCACTAAGTCAGGTTGCTTCAAGCCTCATACAGCCTGGTCTTGAGCACTTCCAGGGATGGGACATCCACACCTTCTCTGCATAACCTGTTCCAGAGCCTTAACATCTTCACAGTCCAGAATTTATTCCTAATATTCAGTCTAAGAATGTGTCTCAAAGGGAAGAAGGGAAGAAACAGCCTTGTGAGTCAGTTCAGAGAGAGGGCTCTGCATCTAACACCTCACGGAGGGCATAGGACACCTGCGTGCGTGGGAGATTAATAGCAGCAAGAATCTGTTGGAAAAAGAGACAATGCAGAGATGTGGGCAGTTTTGCAGGGAGACCAAGTATTTATGGAAGGACTCAGTCAGTGCTCACTGGGGTTTTTTTTGTTTTGTTTTGTTTTGTTTTTTGTTGTTTGTTTGTTTTTTAGCTTGACATTCAGATCTGAATGCAATGAAATGATCTGCTATCTTAGTTTCTACAACACTTTAGAACAACCAGTCAGAACAACTTCTGCAGTAAAAGGAGTTTTTTCTAATCACTCTTGGAAAACAGGGAGGTCTAGATGGCTTAAAGAAGTAAAACCTAACAAGCACTTTTGAAAGGAATGAAAAGAGGATTTCGGAGAATATTAACATTGATTTGTCAAAGAAATGGTAGAAAAATTTGCAAATGAAAAAAAAGACAAGTTTACATTTTGGAGTAATAAGGAGACTAGAATTGTGGCAGATTTGGCAAAATATCAAATGATGTTCTTACAGGTAGAGAGAAGATAGGTGTCAAGTTTTGATTTTAATTGTTTTTAATTGTCTTTGTGGCATTCTCACAACCAAATAAGAACAATTCTAGTGCAGTTTAGCTGCACAACTGTTCTTCAACAATTGTATCCTTATATTCATCTATCAGTAGAAAAGTAACAGACTGTGAAGACATTGCATCCAGGAGTCTAATTGGAGTCTCTTTCAAGAGAAAATTTAATTTCATTATGAAGTACTTCAGTGATGGACACCCATGTAGGTGGTACAAGGAGCTCTGTGGAGAAATATAAAGCAAGTACTCTGTGTGATAGGATGAGAATTCAAGCTGATTTTGAGAACCTGTAAAAATTATATGAATTTAGATAACATTACTGGAGGAGAAATAAAGAGAGAAGTTTTTTAGCTTGAAGAAGAGGTTAATAGTTTTTTCAATAGCAAGAAGAAATCCCACAATTTTGTCTGTGTAGTCTTTTAAGGAAGCAAATCAGATTGAGTAATGAATAAAATGATCATAATTTCATAATTTTGTGTAGGTTAAGTAGGAACAGGGTACAGGCTACTTCTGTGTCTGTGTTTTTGGATGCTTTTAAGAAAAAGTGTAAGCCCTTGGGAAAGGTACGTTTGATCTTTTGCTTTGCTGGGGACAGAACACATTGGTCCCTTTTGGTCCCCTCCAGTTCTGTGTTCTTGTGACATTGTACATTTAGGGAGAGTCCCCTTGTACATGCTGAGGAAAACACGCAGGGATTTCTGTGTCTGTACCAGTAGCCAGTGGAGAAACTTCAACGGTAAAGAACAGATCCTGTGTCTGGCAAATGGAGCAACCTTATTGGGAAAGCTGAGAGGTGCAAAGGAAAGTTGAACAGGCGTGGAAGTTGTACCGACTCTTTTTCCCACTACACAGTTAAAGTATTATGCTGGTGAGGCCAGGTAATTTGGTGGTTTTAATTTGTAAATTGCAGAATGAGGTATTATGTAAGCTTACTGAAAACTGTGGAGTCAAGAGAGACGAATAAGAACTAGAAAAGATGACTTATATTTCTTGATTATAATGGATGTGCTGGGTGACTGCTGCAAATAACCCAGGCAAAGGATAAGAATGAAACAGAAGCAAACCTACAAGAGGGAACACCTTGAAGAAAAGAGGATAAAGCTGTGTATCCCTTCTAATTCGGTAAAAGAGTAAAGAATCTTTTCCCACGTAATGCATGAAAAGTTGCCATTATGAGCTGCACTGGAGAAACACAAGTAAAGAAGAAAACAACATGATCTTTTAATTAGTAAAGTAAGACTGTGAGCAAAGGTGCTGATCAGAGTGAATTCATGGTAACTCACATAAATGTAGAGTGCCAGTGAAGGAAACATTGAAGTTCTGTTCATGAAATGGAGAGAAGGACCTTTGGATAGCTAAGAATTGTCTGAGCTTTCAGCAGAGAGGCACAAGGCCCTTCCTTATGGTCTGGGCAAAACTGAAACACATATGCCTTATAGAAGACTTTATCCCCTCGCCTTTATGTGTGCATAGCATGAGGGATTGAGAACACAACTTCACAAAGGGTGTGAAACCACAAAATTAAATCTGAAGCAGACAGCAGGAGTCTCAAAACCTCTGTGGAGGTGGCACAGAGACTCGAGGAGTGGTACTTGGTTTAGAAAACTTCTCATTACCTGGGATAATTTAACTGTCATGCAAAATCTGCTTTGTTGTCTCATTCTGTCTTGCACAAGGAGCATTAAATCAATTTCCAACTGCTGCAGAACCTGTCAAATTAAGGTGAAATTTTGTATAATTAAAAATATCAGAGAGATTGCTCACATCTTTTCTTTTTTTTTTTTTTGGAAAGGGGTAAGACTCTCTGAAGTAAAGTCTTATGCTTTAGTAAGTGTCCATGAAACTCTTAACTCAGCCTATTTTATTCTGCTGTTTCAATGCCTTCTCTTCTGGGAAAGAATGGACCCATCACATATGACAATACATGTGTGTATATTCCTGTTTCTGCACATGTTCTGCCCTGAGCTGGAAGGTGAACTCAGAAGGTTGCAATGAGAAAAAATATTAACAAAACACCATTTTCCAAGAGGTGGAAAATGGTCTTACTAATAAAGAGTGGGATGAATATTTTGTCTGCAGCTGTTGGTGCTGGTCAGCCAGCACTGAGTGATACAGCCAAGGGAAGCAGGAGCTGGTGCAGCTGGGCTGGTGGAGACACAGAAATAACTCACAGAGCCTGGTTGGAGGTCCCTGCTCTATCTGTGCTTCACAAAACAGAGCTGGTATATTTTTAATACAAACACTGGAAATCCTCCCAACCAAATAAGTTTCTTTTCTACAGGTACATGCAATCCTACCCAGATGAGCTATACATAATGCAGGGCAGATTTTGGCTCTGTCTATCAATATTATTTTAACCCTTTGTAATAAAATTATACTACATAGAATGTTTACCTGCAGCTTACAGGAAAAATACAGACTGGGTGTCCAGTTTAGTTTGAAAATATTTACATGCTGTGCTGATAACCAGTCCTAAAAATGCAGCCTGAGCAGTCTTTTCTTTTCCTCTTCTGGAAACCACAGCCCTTTTCCATCCCTTGCCCCAAGGGTCTTGCTTAGCAGAATATGATTCGTGAACATTTCCAGTCCAATTCAGGAAGGAGCAACCTGCTCCTACAAGCTGCCTGGTTTATTTGGTCTTACAAAAAATACAGTCTTAACCTCAAAAGGAAACATCTCTACTATCATGTCTATTCATCCATGAATAGTGATGGTTAATTATTTATATAAATTTATACCAATTAAAGAGAGACCCCTTCAGCTAACAACAACCTGCCAAAGGATTTTGTTGTTTTTATTATCTCTAAAGGAATACAACCAGTTTCATCTTCTGCTCTCTCAAAGAGTCTACTTAAACAGGCTGCAGGTAGAGGCACCACTAAACGCATTAACATCTCTTTTTGTTTTGATATTACCATACACAGTTTTTCAACAGAATAAACTTTGGGGTCTTCTATATATTTCCAACTGGAGCCAAGGCATATTTATCAATTGCAGTTTTGGCATTTCTGTCATCTAAGGCAGTACTTTTATATGTGGTTTCATCTTTAATGCAGAAGGAAAAGACAGGAAGCATTTCCTTCAGGGAAAAAATGCCTTTGGTTGGACAGTACCCCAGGTAGAACAGCACCTTACATTCCTTCAGGAATTATTAGAAAACTCTTTCTGCCACTGCTGCTCTTCTTTTCACCTCTTTGGCTGGCTGATGCTTCCCTAAATGCCAGCTGACACTGAGAGGAATAACTTCTGATTTGGATGCTAAAATATGCTTTGATGTCCTTACACATTTTGTGTAGGCTCCAAGTCCTTTATGCCTCTCAGCAAAATCACAGCCAAGCACTATGCATTATGGAAATGTATGTAATTTTCTTCCTGATGTGCTCCTAGCATGATACTTCCTGGGAATATAATTTTTTTTTCCTGTTCATTTGCTTTTTCCATTCTAATTAAGAATATTTTTTGGGCTGGGCTGGGCCGCTATTTTGAGGTGACACATTTTCTTTTGTTTTTCCTTTCCCCAGCAACAAAAGAAATAATTGTTTGACTTCTTCCATGCTCTTTTTTTCTAAAACATTTAAGAATAACATCTTTTAAAACTTGTTATTTTTTTTTGGTTCTTTCCTAAAAATAACCCACACATTGTAGCTGAACTGCTTTTAAGACCATAATTTTTGACCTATTAGATTGGAATCTTACAATATTATTAGACTTGAATATACAATTCCAAGCTTTGAATGAATATAGTACATGTTGCCTGAGTTCTTGAGCTTCAAATCTTCCTTGAAATAGCTTACAACAAGCTGAGAACTAAATATTTTCCCATTGCTACTTGGAGTTTAGAAGAAAAAAAGGTTTCAAGTCCTTACTCCATTGAGAAGAAAATTTTAGTGTGTCCCAGACTCTATCCATCAAAGAAAACTCTGTTTTATGTATCTATACACAGAGACATTTCCCATTGAAGTCACTCTGTACGTGATCAAGTCTTTTTTGCAAGCTTAACATTTTATTTAATTATTTCAATAAAGGTTTCACTTTCCAACTTCAGCAGCTTATTAAAAAAACCCCCAAAATTGGCCTAAGAAGCTTGTGCCTACCCAAGATTAGAGACCCATAAACTCATTATTTAAACCATTCCCCTCCTCATGACAAAATTCTGCTCCTACTGCCAGACTGACAGCTCTGCAGACTGGATCTAACTTTGCTGTGCAAGGTCTGTAGCTCTCAGTAGGCAACCAGGCATCATCAGCTCTGTCTTTTCCATGTGCTACTCTGGGGGAAAACTGATTATCATAAACATATTTTTTGCAAGAGGTTTTTTTACTTTTTGATTTTCTCCAAAACCCTTCCACCATACAAGTTATTCTTGGTTCCACTATTGCATGCAGGAAGTTGCACTGCTAATACGAAATATATAAGCACAGCAAATTCTTTCCTTTGCTTAGTGTTGGGTTGATTTACACAAGAGTCATGTGGAAAGAAATCATCATAGAATCCTGGAATGGTTGCAAGCAACTTTAATGTTCATCTCATTCCACTCCCTGCCATGGGCAGGGACATCTTCCACTATCCCAGGTTGCTCCAAGCCCTGTCCAGCCTGGCCTTGGACACTTCCAGGGATGGGGCAGCCACAGCTTCTCTGGGCAACTCATTCCACTGATAAAAGACTATTTAATTTGTAGCTGCAAACTAATCAAACCTGGATTAGTTTTAAATTCATTACAAGATATTACCTGATGGCTCAGAGACTGATTGGATTGGTTGATACCTTATCATTGCCTGACTGCAGTTTTCTGTATTTTCTGTATATTTTCCAAATACTCTTTGGAAATTCTTTTACTTTACAAGAGATAAAAAGTCATGAGACTTGCCTAGTCCTGGAAATAAATACTGGCGTACTTCAGAATTCTAACAGGAGAAGGGGGCAAGAGAAAAACCTTTGGTGATCATTATAATACAAAATGTCACTCAGAAATGACTGGGGTCTATTTTCACTCATTTTGTGTAGTGGATGTTTCAGTGGTTTTATATATACAGAATTACACCCACAAATACCTGTTTAATGACCTGCAGCTAATGAAAATTGAAGCAATGAAGATGTCATCCCTGATCCTTCCAAGCTTACATAACAGAAATGTTTTTCAATCCTATACTGCTTCTCTGAAGGAATATGTTAGTGATTTCTCAGAGTCCAAGCAGGAAGCAGTGATGAGGCCTGTTCTCATGGGTGTACTTCTCTTATCATCACTTTTACTGCACTGTTGTTTCATACACTGCCATGGAGGCTGGTGGTGTCCTCAGGAGGGCAGTGTGAAATACTGCACCATCCAACAGAGAGTGTTTCACTCCTGTTTCATTTGGATGGGAAAAAAGGTTGAGACCTCATACAGCAGGAAGCTTTGGGTACAGTAATTTAATAGAGCTTAAGAACAAGAACATTTGCAAACTGCAGGCACTGCCTTAAATACTCACCTGGGAGGTGAGCACCTCATGATCTTTAATGTATTTAACTCCACAACACCCCTGAAAAGCAGGGAAGTGCTGTTATCACTAGTCTATGCTTGAAGAACTAAAATAACTTAGTCTAGAAAAGATATTGTACCATCAGGCAGGGGTAGATTTTTGGGTAGAAAATCTCATGCTTTCTTCCCCTGCCCCACGCCCCCCCCCCTCCACAACATAAAGGGAAAAAAAATGTGAATATAGGCACACACAGATTAATGAGGTGACTTGCTTGACATTGTCAGTGCTGTTTGAATGAGATAGGATGCAACTGCAGACCTGACTGGCACTGTCACCACAGGACCATTTTGGTCCTTCCTTTGGGCTTCTTTATCCCAAAACATAAAAGCTATTTTGTCCTCAGGTCACCTTTTACTTTCAATTTTTTTTCTCCTAGTGACCATGTCTGACTATCAAAGGACGAATTTCAATTTATGAATGAGTTCAAAGTACTCCCACAGTGGTTATATCTGTTCCTGTAAGTGCAAGGGGTCTACTGGATTCCTTTCTGCCAGGACTGTGGCCTTGCTCTGTATTTTGGAGAGAGGCCAATGTATAGAGGACAAAATAAAAATACTTGGAAGACAGGAACAGTCAAAAATGAATTTAAAACAAACAAAAAAGGGACCTGAAAGGGTGTTTGATATGGGCTTAACAGCTGGAGTAGGAAGTGAAGGCAGCAAGGGGAAACTTTTCCAAGATATAAACCTGAAAACTTTACAGACTCAGTAAGATGGAGACATATAGTGTAGTCAGCATTTACACCTGCCCAACGGAGATATGAAAATTCAGGTACCAAGGTTGCTTTGTGGGAGACTACAGCAAGAGAGATAGTGAGACTGTCTCAGAAACATGATTGTCGCTAAACTTGTAGGACTGTAACAGTCCACAAGGCTGGCAGCATCACTGTTAGAAGTAACAGGGTAATTTTTTGCCTTTACTCAATGTCAGTATCCAGCAGGATGGAACGAAGCCTGATTCCGTCAAAATACCATGGAAAAAAACAGCCATGAGCATGATATAGCCATGGACAGACAAAAGTACGGAGTTTGCAGAGTATAGCACTTATCAGGACACTCATAGGTGCCCTGTGGAGGAAAATTATGCTCAGCAGATTCACTCATCCTCTACTCAGATGAACATGTGCTTCAGGTTTCCTAGATCTTGGCAAAAATACCTCAATCTGTACGTTTAAAGTGATACCAAGAATGGCATACCATTCTTATGAAACCTGGACATCAACAAAGATTTGAAGCATTCTGGCTCTGTGCACCCCCCAAAAAAACCCCCAAATTACCAGTACAGGCTAATATTGAGAAGGAAAATGTTTTTGCTTTAGCTTTTATAAAGTATAAAACAAGCATGAAGGTGAAAGCAAAAGCAGGAGGATGGGTTAAGCACTAAAGAGCTGGTGTAGAGTGTGTTGGGAAAGGAGTCTTTGCAGGGCACATCCTTGTTTTTCAACATCTCTGATATCCTTGACAAACATTGCTAGCAACTTAGGATGCTTTCAACATGAGGGTCTTCAGGCTTGTTTGGTCTCTGCTTTGTGTTTAACTCTGCCTTCTATTAAAACTGTGGAGGGAAGAGTCTGTGCTGCTGGCTACTTCCCTATAAGCTCGGCGCTTATTAATGCAATTTTGTGTGATTGTTTGTGGTTTTTGGGGTGAACAATTTGAAAATAGCTGTTATGTAACCTATGTTTATGAAATGGACAATTTTCTTGCACACTTAAAGACACCTTGGCTTCCTATACTCAGTTTGTGGAAAATTGATTGAGTGAGACCAGGATCAAACACCCTTGTCCTTGCCACAGAATTCCTGATGCTGCCTCAGATTATCTCTGTATCCACACCAACACTGTAAAAATACAGCATTTATTTTTGAGACAGGCTTCTCTGTATTCCAATGAACTATTTCAAAACCTTGCTTCTTGATTCAGTCCCACTCCAAACCTTTAAAATATCTGAAGAATTGCCCTTATGAATATGTAAAGAATTATAAAATTATTTTAAAAATGGGGCCAAGACCAGAAACAACATCATGAACACTGAGTTTTAAGAGAACTTATCTTAAAAACCACAGAGGAAAAACATGAAAAACTCAATGTCTAATGAATGTTCAGCACAGCCTTCCTGATGTTCCATCAAGTAGCAGCTGCTAACACCTCAACACATTTGTGTTTCCTCATTCAGTTGGTTGCATTCATTAAAAGAACCCTGAAGGAAGATAGTTACTGCTCAAATGTTCTTATGCTTCTTTGGGAATTATATTATTTCACTGTCCCTGAAAGATGAACAAAGGCAGGGATCTCCAAGAGCTTCAAGGACTCAAATCTTCTGGCCAGTAAAGGGTTATGGAAAGGTTTTCATGAAATAGATGCATTGAAATAAATGTCCTGGCAGCATTTCAGCATCCTGAAATATGTTTGTTTCCCTGGCAATTTCAACCTCAGTGTTTCTTTTAAGTTTGATGTGGCATTTTTTCTTTCCTGAAGAGTTTAGGTGAGAACACTCTGGACATCTCAGACAAGTCTCACTGGAGGTGGTGAAACTTTGCACAGGACCAACTCAATACTTTAATCTAGTGCAGGATCATCACCTGTCCTTGCTGTCTACAGGGTCCATGTAAAAGTACCACTGAGCAGGGTCCCAGAAATTACAAGACTGGTGTGAATTTGTACGTGTAGTCAAATAGAGGTAAGTTTTTTCTTTATCCATGAGGTCTAACTGCTGCAACAAACCCTTCTTGTCCACAGAGGAGCCATAATGGAAAAGCCTTGGTAGTACCTGTTGGCTGGTGCAGAGGAAGAGAGTGGTTACACAAACTGACCTAACAGTTCATGATAGCACAATAAAAAGTGACTCATGCAGATGCTTAATGAACAGAGAAGACAAAAATGTCAAATCATTTACCCAAAGTCACCCCACTTAATTTATTTCTAATGTAGAATTTAGTTATACAGAAAAATTATGTGTGGGATTCTCAGCTCAAAAAAGACACAAACCTGTTGGACCAAGCCCCGAGGTCACCACAGAGATCTTCCAAGGGATGGAGCTATTAGAGACAGGCTGAGAGAGTTGGGGCTTTTTGGCCTGGAGAAAAGAAGGCTCAAAGGAGACCTTAAAGACCCTTCCAGTTCCTGAAAGTAGCTTATAAAAAAGATGGAGAGTGATTTTTTCATAAGCACATAGTGATGGGACAATGGGAACAGTTTAAAAGTGAAAAAGAAGAGATTTTTAGCAGATGTTAGGAAGAAATTCTTTGCCCAGAGGGTGGCAAGTCCCTGGCACAGGTTGCACAGAGAAGCTGTGGCTGCCCCATTCCTGTAAGTGCTCCAGGACAGGTTGGAGGGGGCTTGGAACAACCTGGGATAGTGGAAGATGTCTCTGCCCATGGCAGGGGGTGGAATGCAATAAGCTTTAGTGTCATTTCCAATCCAAACCATTCCATGATTCTATGAAATAAGTACTCCCAGAATATGATGAATTTCACTGAAGAGCTAAGCTGCCAAATGGAGGTATCTCACTACCATTTCCCATGCAAGCAGTTGCCAGTGAGTGATATCCTCATTTAGGTTATTCAGCTGGGAGTATAAGCATTGGCAGGACAAATACTTTTTGTTTGGTTGGTTTGAGTTTTTGGTAATTTATTTTGGGGGTTTCTTTTGTTTGTTTTTTTGTTGGTTGGTTGGGTTTTGTTTGCTTTTTTGTTTTTCGTTTCCAGGAAATTTCTTGTCTTTTTCATATTTATTTGCTTACGTCTTTCACTTGTATTTCCATCATGAGGTCTTTTGAGTTTCACAGCAGTGTCCCACGAAGACCAGCTGGGAAGACACTTGATTTCTCAAATGTGTCCCTTAAATAAATTCACACTGGATTTGGTTTATAATGAAACAATAAACTCCTCGGATGGCAAATACAGACATGAAACAGACCACCACACCCATGAGCTCACAGACTTGGGATCATATGGATGCAAGCCAGTCTATGCCATTTAAGCTAAGAACAAAGATACTATTAAAGATGTGGATAACAAAGATGGCTCAGGCATAACTAGCCTGTCCCAGACTCAGTAGACTCTGGATTTTAGAATCATATGTGGTAGATCTTCTCTGTATTTGTGTGAAGAGAAGGAAATAGGGAAGATACATAAATGAAGAAAATGTTGAAGAAAAAGTCCTGAAGTCAAGTGTTTTATACTTACCTGCTGCATCTTTTGAAGTTGTCTTGTTATTTTCTTGCATTGCTGCTACGAGAAGATTTATTTGAATGAAAGAAAACCCAAGGTACTATTATCAGGTAAATCCCCTCTGTGTTTATTTTTTAAAATAAAGATTAAACACATGCAACTTTTAAATTTTAATGACTTTGGGTCTGTTCTAGGTGGGTTGATTTGCTATCCCAAATCCTTATGGCATCATATTAATGACTGCTTGCATCAAGGGGCACACAGGGTAATCCCCCATCTCTGGAAATGTCAGTTCTGCAGTGATTGCTGTGAAATTAATCAGAGACCGCTGCTGGAATGAGGGCATTGTAGTCTAATGCATAATGAAACTTATTAATGATGTCCTGCATAATTTATGGGATCTAACTGTACTAGTGTAGGTACAACATATAAACAGTTTTCTTTCCTTAAGTCTATGAACTAGCATGCCATGAGAAACTAAGGGCTGAGATCTTTAATTTTTCCAGGTGTTGTTGAATTGACCCATTCTAGCAGATGTACAGGAGTAATTGATTTCCTGTAAAACCCTAAAAGCAGCCACCCTTAGGAAGAATATTTGCAAACATTCTGTTCTATGGTATTTGCGTTCCCATTATTCTTTGTCTGACTGAGGTTTAAAATTCCACTGGGACAAGCACTGTACAAACATCAGTGAAGAGCAACTCCTACCCCAAGTAGATGACGTTTTATAAAGACAAAAAGGAGCCAAGAAAAGGAGACATTATTTTATTCCTCAGTCTCTTAAGTAAAGTTTTGAAGGCAGGTACTGAAGAACAGAAAAATTAATAACCAGATGCAGAAAAATATTTATCCTGGTACCTTTCCTAGTTGACTATTTCTGTTGAATTTCTCAGGTCTTGGAGTTACACATATACTTAATTATGTGACCAAAAACCAAAATAGCAGATTTATGGTTAGGATCACAGTAAAGAGAAAAAATACAATTTAAACTGGCATCTTTTTAATCCCAAAGTATTCACTCTAGGAATAAACAAATAATTTTTCTTTATAAGTGATTTTGAAAGTGAGGTTTTGAAGACTGAAGTTAGATACAAATATGTGCAGCCACAAGCACCCCCATGACCGGTTAAAGGAAAAAAAATTACTCCAAACCAAGATCAGGGATGCCAAATTTCAGCTTTGCTTTAATTTTTATGGTTGTCGCTATGAACACCTGAATATAGTGGTTTATAATGGCTCCTCTGACAGGCTGTTATAACTTCAATGGTACTAACAATACTACTATAATTAGTGACTTTTGTATTGTATTAACAAATGCCAGAGTGTGCTACCAGTCTTCCAGATGACTTATCCAGGTTTTAATTAGTGTCTATCTTTCTTTTCTTTTCTTTGTAGAGACATACACTTACTAAAATGACTCAATACTTTGCACCATGTACAGGTCAAAATATCCACCTGTCAAGTGGGTTTAGAGCTGCATGGAAGGAGGAAACGACTTGCAACATTTTATTAATGGAACAGATTGCATATTTCTCTAAATAGAAATGGAGGGAATTGTGTGACAGATGGATCAAAACCTTCCCGTTGTTAAAAACCAACAGATGAGACAGACTTCTCTTATGACACTAGCTGGATAGCAAGATGCTGATTAACCAGACCTGAACAAATCTTCTGCCCCTTGTCTCAGAGTGTTCATGAGACACTTAAGTACAGGGAGACTTTTCTACATCATATTTTGCATCTGAGAATATGGATGCGGTGTGTGGGTATGTACACATTTGCACTTATATACATGTATAAATATCAATACAGGCATACACATTAAAGTAGGACTCTAAAAGATTTTCAATTTCCATAAGGAATTGATTCATAATCAATGTTTATGTTGCCTTTTACTAATTCTGGACAATGTCCAGTGTCAATACACTTATGTGTTTATAATATTGCCTAATTTAGTAGGAAGTCCTACCTATTAGACATTTTGAGCCTTCATTACAAGGCTATCGACTTCATGTTACCGAAAAGAATTTACCAGTTTTTGAACCATCTCCTATGGCACAGTAGCTATTTTATAGCATGAGAAGAGCAGTCAATAACAGGATTCCTTTGAACAGGTTGTTAGCCACATATTAATCATTACAGTTTCCATCCCACTAAGAGTTACACAGTACTTCATCTACTGGATGTCATTACTAAGATATGGAAATGCCACTCTTCACTGTTGTCTCCATGAGTGCAGAAAGCTTTACCTGTTCCAGCACAGATTTCAAAAAGGCACTGCTTCCATGGCCTAATGATAAAAGATGCTTTTAGCTGTTTGTTTTATTACTTTTTCTAAAAACTTTTTAAATGTAAATTGCAGATGCCATGTGTGAAGATCTGTCTTTTACTCATAAAAGAGCACATCAAGACTTTTGTTGTCACTTAAATAGGAGAAGCTCAAAGAAGCTGCTGATGCAATAATATACATTAAGGAAGTAATCATGGGTGAAGGAGGACAGGTACAAAATCCCCCAGCCTCCAGGAGGAATCTATCAGATGAATCTGAGCGTGAGGATTGATCCCTAGGTGTGTTCCCAGGAAGAGCAATAGAAGTGATAAAGGCACTGAAACAGTTCACACACTCTGCACAGGAAGATGAATTACATGCATAATATGTGCTTTTAGCACAGTCAAGTTAAGGGCTTGACACTTTGTAAGAAACCAATGTCTTGTTACACGGAAGTCATAATAGTTCCTCCTGGTCCTAAAATCTCCACATCTGGCATTTATTCCTAGAGAACGACTCTTATGGGATGTGTGTTTCTATTTCTGTAACAGAGAGAAGATGGTGAAGGAAAGCAGTTCATTGCCAACCTGAGAGTTCACAGGGCAATTTTCATAAATACAAATCAGTACCAGGAAGACTTTAGCAGTTTTACTCTTTATCTGACCATAGTAGAGCTCTTTGGAGGAGATCTGATAGAGGATTTATTAGACTTTACAACCCAGGAAATACTACCATGCTTAAAGAAGACGCTCTCATGACTCACAAAATGCTGTGCTGCCTCCAGTAATATTTGGGACTTTGTGGAATACTGCAAGACAACATCCATTTGCAGGATCATGAATTTCATCTCAAACTATCTTTGTGTTAAGTTCTATCACAGTGACAAAGGATTTTGTGGTATCTGGTTACAAGGCAATTCCTGGGACAAAAAAATGTTAACCCGATGGAATATTGCAGATATGTTAACAGGCACTAGCACAGCAATAACTTGTTACTGCACTCTAAATTGTGTGAAATAGTTTATAAAAGTTATACTCAAACTGCTACGCTGCCTTAGAAAATAAGAAATTAATTATGAGCACCCTATTTAATGCTGAAGGAGTACAGTGTCCACTGTTTCTTTAAAGCATCAGAGAGGTAATTTCACTGCTGCCAATTGAACAGTTATATAGAACACATCTAAATGTGCTCAGTCAATGAATCCTTGGAGTGTTTCTGCTTCATTAGCTGTTTACATGGTGACCTCAGTAGAACGGCTTTAGCCTGATGAAATGCCTGCTTTGCATACTGCCGCAGGCAACAGCAGAATATCTGTTCCTGATTATTCATGATAGACTCAAAATTTAGGAGTAACTCATCAGCTTACCCAATACTGCCCCATCAGCTCTTGCTGTGTTAACCTCTCAACAGATTCTGTGAGGCTGTAATAGACAGCAACAATGTGCCCATCTCCCGTTCCCTCCATCTTCCGTAAAGCCAGTCTGGTATTTTTGCTGATGTTTCATGAGCATATTTCAAGTACTCTGAACCCTGGACTTTACATCTGAGTGGGATAACTATTTCACTAGTTTTAATGATGCTGTTATTTGTGTCATGAATCATAATTCAAAAGAAACCCAGATATTTAAATTTTATGGCACTGTCTTCCAAAGTAACAACTTTCTAACTCAGCACAAAGTGAAGAGGAGCAATTTACCTTACATGAACTGCTATTTGGTTGACAAAAATAACCCCCAGAAGAACACTGTCTATCCACATTATTACCTTGGATATCCCACCATGGGGCTGAGCAGAGCAAATAACACTCAGTCATCTTCTGTTCATGCACAGCAATGTGAATAAATAAATGGCATAAGTTTAAATTTCATGATAAGAAATAACATTTGGTAGATTCATTCCAACTACCTTGTAACTCACTTGAAAGTCAGAAATCCTGCACAATATTGCAGTGGCTTTACTCTGCAATCTAAAGACTAATGTCTGTTTTTGTTGATGAGATAAAGCTTTCATGGTCTCAGAACACAATAATGGCATAATAATTAAGCCTATGTAGTTGGCAAATGCTGTCTCTTCCCCTTTTCCATTAACTTTCATTAACTATCTACTGAGGGGAAAAGTGATCTCTATCTATATGTTCAGATTATATATAAAAATATACAGGAAATTTTAATCCCCACATTGTCTGTAAGGTAAGGAAAACTAGACTATACCAAATATCAAAAGGGAAACTTTGCTTTTGGCAGGCTGTATTAAGTATACATAATTATCTTAAAAAGCAAATAAAGACCCTCACTCAACACTTTACTTTGTTTTAAGTTGCCCACTGCATACTGCAAATTTTTTCCATTTCCCCTGAGATACTCTTGCAGTGTTAGCAGGGAAATTATGGGTTGCAACTGGAAAAGATGTACTTTAGTCCTCTGAAAGAATACCTTTGCTCCCTGGAGGACAGTTGCTAGTGATGTGTGTTGTCTGCTTTTAAAAGCCTTGGTTAAGGGTCTTCTGCTGCTTTTTAAAATGCAGCTTTGATACTGAGCAGGAGGAAGATGTACAGCAAAGCTAAATCATAAGGGTTCTGTGGCTATTTGCACAGCATGGATTTTGAAGTCCCCTGCATGGATACAGGGTCCTGTGTTACCATGCCCGTTTCTCAAGCCGGCTAGCCTCGGCACCGGTAACACTCCAGTGGGATCTTTTCCGCTCAGCTGCGCCCATGTGGCGATGGCTGGAGGATGAAAAAGGAGGGACTCCAGAACGGCTGGGTCACAGCAGGTTTATTGGAACTCTGGCGTGGGGTCCTCACCTCGGGTGTCAGCGTGTCCAGAGACCCCGACTGACTCTCAGGTGAGACCTTATAACTGGGAGTGTAACACAGAAAGGGAACCAATAAGGTTTAACAGGGAGGTGGCTCATATCATAAACAAACATGCAAAACAACCATACAATGAACATTAGAAGGTGACAATCAGGATTCTGTCCAATCACTTGATGCCTCTCTCAGAATCTTCCAGAAGTGGGGAACGACCCCAGAAATGATAGACAGCAACAGGAGGCTATCCATGAGGTGATGGACAGATAACTGTCTCTTGGGGGGGGGAGAATACAGAACCAATCACAGAACAGTCACTGGGGAAAAAACAGGGATAAATAAAAAGTGGGTAACAAAAAGGGTACAGAGAACAAACCATTTTACAAAAGAACATTAACTTATGAATTAAACTTAAAATTGAAAAACGCACTCCCACAGTCCTGGCTCAGAGGTCTCTTTGGCAGTCCTGCAGTGGGTCTGCAGCAGCTTTGACTCACTCACTGAAAGCTCCTCTTTTGTGGAAGAGTCTGTTTCCCCCTCAAGAGCCATATTTCTCAGAAAATCCACAACTCTGACAACTTCTAATACCACAGTTCCCTGCAGAACTTCCAGCACTGTGGTTGTTAAGGCTGTTAAAAGGAAGCTTTGCAATCCGGGACAAGTGAGTGGAGATGTGAAGACAAGTTGGACCGGATCTTTTGATGGCGAGAACTGACATGGTTCCATTTATTTTGATTCTGCAACATCAGATTCTGCAACTGCTGTCTAAGGGATCAGCCATGAAATAATAAAACTTGGGATTTATTTTAGAACTATCTTCCTTTTGCCTGTCATATTCCCTTTGTATTTTTAAAAGAAAACCTGTGGAGGGAAGGAATTTATGTTCTATAAACTTGATTTAAGTCAATAATATTCAATAAAGAAATAATTTCTTATTTAGGCAGTTATGTTTTTGGTAAATATTTATTGCCCAGTCTAAATATCAAGATTTGGTCAGAATGTTAGACTTTCCTGGATAAAGTTTTAAAAAAAATTTATCTAATTGCTTCATAAATGTATAAATGCAGAAAGTCTACATTTCTACAATGTCTACAATGTCTACATGTCTACAAAAGACATTTCTACATCTTTTACTCTCTCCTTAGTCAGAAATAGGACTTTAACATTCAGGGGTCTTCTAGGGATCACACAGCCAAATAAACCTACAAGCTTTTAACTTCTGTGAAAACACTGTACAAGAAATAGTGCAATTCCAAAGATTCCAAAATGGCAAGATCATTTTTCATTGTTTTGTAGGGTCATGTGATGCACTTACATACATAAATGCCATCCACTCAAAGCATGTAGATTTCTCTTCCATTTAATTTTGAGCAAAATATTTGGTTTTTTTTTCAAATACAGTGAATTTAAGTATATTTTGCCTTGATTTTTTTCAAGTTGGAGGGTTTTCTTCTAGTAATGTAAAATGTTTTCTAAAACCAGCCTAAATTAATTGATTGCAAATACTAGCAAGTGCCATTTGTTAAAAAATTAGGAAAAAGGAAAAATCAGTTTGAAAGAATATGTTGCTATGCTTCTGAGGCACCATCACTTTGGTCACAGTTATTATATTACAGATGGCACTTTCCATCTATCCTCTGACAAAGTGAAAATGAAGAATGTTTCATTTAGGTCTGCCATGTAGATGAAAAGTCAACAAACAGATTTTTTATTTTCTGTTAACTGTTAAAAATATACGGGGAGGGGACCCGTATATTTTTAACAGTTAACAGAAAATAAAAAATCTGTTTGTGGACTTTCCATCTATCCTTTTACAAAGT
>JANPWX010020150.1:1408298-1433408 GCA_024734555.1 Trochalopteron elliotii
GTTAGGAGAGGAGAGGAGAGGAGAGGAGAGGAGAGGAGAGGAGAGGAGAGGAGAGGAGAGGAGAGGAGAGGAGAGGAGAGGAGAGGAGAGGAGAGGAGAGGCCAGCTATTTTCTCATTTAAAAATTAAGGAATGTAGTGAAGAAAGTAAGTTTACAGAGATTTCAAACTTCATCAGCAGCATGGTTACTTTGTAACCAAAGTAAGTGTCAGGGTGTGTTTATTTGTCTATCTTCTGATTTGAAAAGATTCTCAAATGAGATTATAAATGTTTGAGTTTTTAATTTTCAGATACTCTGAAAGTTGAGTTCTTATTTCCATCAATTGAAAGTCACATAAATTCAATAATTGAGTTTTTAGTCTCATCCTGTGCAGGTATAAACAGAGTAGAAATAGAATAATAGAGACGGTGGATGTCACTCTTTTCAAGGCAATGAAACAAGAGGATGAGGTGGAAGTTTTGTCCCAGCTTTTATGTGGGACCTCGAGTGCTGGCACACTCCCCAGAAGCAGAGGAGACCCAATTTCATTTCCCTCTTACTTTCCAAACCACATCAGAATGGGACTGAAGGGGACATGGGTAACCAACTCTTTTCCCTGTAACTGCACAGAAGTGAATGATTTGTGTTATTCCCTTCATTAAAAAAGTGAACCATTTTTATTTTGAGTTAGGAACATTCAAACCCCATCCTGCCTAGCCTCAAATGCACCCTTGGCTTTTACATAATTCATGGTCATAGGAAGAATAAGAGCTTCTGTCTGGCATAATTTTCTTTACTGTAGGCAGTATGTATGCCTTAAGATTGCTCAGTGACTGAACACTTAAATTTGCTTAGGTTGCTATTACTAATTTTGCTACACTGAAGTCCTGGTTGGTGCAAAAAATGGCATTTTCAAAGTTTTGTGACCTGTTAATATTGCAAATGCAATTAAGAAAGGTAAATGGCAAAGGAAAAATGCAGCAAAAGTTGTGTTACCAAAAAGTGTAGTAGCTTTGTTTCCTGAAGAAATGAAAATATTAAGCTCTAACCTTCTGAGACCAAACTTTGACCACATTTTCTGATAGGTATTTAATATTGTTGTTAGTGTTTACATCTAGTGAGAATTTCACTCTGAAAACCAAAAAAAAAAAAAAAAAACCCAAAAAAAAACCCCCACAAAACACCAAAACAAAACAAAACAAAGCAAACACCAAAAAAAACAGCCCACAAAAAACCCAAACATAATCATCTCATCTAAATCTTATGACATTTAAAATTAATTTCAAATTGATATTATGATGGTTTTTAGGTAATTATAAAATTAGGGGTGTACTGCCACAATAACCTTGTTTTTCTATTGCAGTTTGTTCTCTCCCTATACCTGCAAAGTTATATTAAAAACACTTTGCTCTTTCTATCACCTGTCTTCTTTCTTTAGACAAAAAACCCTCTGAGACCAGTATTATGCCTCATTTTAGACTTGTGCAGTACTCAATATACATCTCCATCCAAAGGCTAGTTTTGACCATTATCCTCTATAGTCATATAAATAAAGGTGATAACAATGCAAATTGCAACACTAAAAATTATGCTTTCCATTATTTTTGCTTTTTGAACAAGCTAATGATATTTTTGTCTGTTTGTTTGTTTGTTGTTAATTCTGGTTTTATTTGTCAAAAAGACACACACTAGTTTTTTAAAATTAAATTTGTAGACCATAAATATTTATTTACTACTCTGTCCGTGGAACTTGCATAAAATTATTTATGAGAAGAAAAAAAAAAGCAAAGGGTTTTTTTTTCATTATCAGGGAAAGAAAACTAATTTCAACATACTGCCCCTGCCATTTAAATATGTATTCCTTGCATAAAACCCCACAGATATAAATTTAAAAAACCCATCCTTGTTAAAATTGGTGAATATGAGGTGCCTTTGATCTGGTCTTAGTCTAACTGTACTGAATTGTACCAACAGTGATGCAATCACTATAGTCAGTACCTTTTGCATCATTAATTTGACTTCCACAAACAATAAGGTTTTATGGGTCCCTACAGCGATTATCCTGTGAACAGATATGCAGCTAAGAGTGCTTTGTATCTAGATATTGAAACTATTAATTGCCTTGATGCCATCAAAGTCATAATGTGTCCCAGCAGAAGTGCCTGGGTATAATGTCCCTGTACTCCCCAGACACTTTAAAGCTTATTTTAAATGTGGATTAGTGCATCATATTTTCAGAGGTCAATGAAGATACAAGTATCAGGGAAAAATGATTTAAAATCGTAATCAAGGCTGAGAAGGTTACGTGCAGGAGCACAGTAAATAAGGATAATATTTAAAATTTTATAGAGATAATAATTGCCCTAAATTTTCTTCTATTTCTTTTTCTCCTGAGGAAATGTTCTGGAAACAACATAGTTGCAAAAGGTTGTCTAACAGAGCACTGATAGAACTGCTTTCACTGGAGAAAAATCTGTAGAAGGGCAGAAGTAGACTGTCTTCACCTCCAGAAGACAAACATTTTCCTATGGTCTCCAACACCTTGTTTGTCTCTAATGGCCCGAGGACATGCAGAGGAGCATTCTCACACCCTTTCCTGTGGCTGAAACTCATGAGTTATGAAGAACAGCTCCTTCCCTCTGACCCACAGCCTATGTTTTGGGTATTGTCACACAACTCAGTTATTTCCTATCTCGTATTTGCTCTCTGAAACTGATGTGGGTGATTATAAACTGATTTGAATTGTCCATAGCACTTTCACAGCAAAAAAATTGACTGTGTTGAACCCCAGCTTTCTTAGTTACTCTCTGAATAAACATTAGAAAACATAGTTGTAACATATAGCAAAAACCTGACAGTGACTGTATAACTTCCATGGTTAATCTACAACATTCCTTGTGACCAAACCAATCCATCTGTGTTAAGATCATTGCCCTTTGCATTGAGATTGTATCTTCCAGACACCTAATTTGGATTTCATACACCATTGATCCTACATTGCTGTAGGCACTATAGGTAAGAGAAAGATAGGAAACAGATATGGTCCTTTCGCAAGGAGAACGAGTAGGCACAATCACTGTTTCCATCACTTCTTAGCTGAAACTGATCTTCACACTGCCTAACACAGGCCTAGGAATGTCTGCTAGCATGGCTATTCCTGGAAGAGTAAGAATGACAATTATTTTTCCTTACAAGACCCTGTTAGAAATCATAAGGCTAAGAGTTTAGAGGTCTTTTGGGTTTCTTGACCTCCTTATGTCTAGGGGAGTGATGCAGTCACCTCCAGAATAGCAACAGCTTCTCCAGTGGCAGCTAGAAGACAGAGTGGTTCTTTTACTGTTCTAAATCAAGGGCTACACATGTGAGAACTTCTCTCTGAAGATATCCCTATCATATAGCTAACTTGGAAAACCTTTAGATAAGAGATAAGATTCACCTAAATTATTCCAGGGTTTTTCTGGGACATATTGAAAAACACCTGGAGGAGAAGAGAATCATCAGTCACAACCAACACAGATTCATTAGGGGAAAGTCCTGCTTGTTAAACCAGAATTCCTTCTACAACAAAGTAAACCACCTAGCTGATCTAGGAAAACCCAGAGATGTCACCATTTTGGACTTCCACAAAGCTTTTGGTACTGTCCCTCCCATTAGAGACCCTCCAAAGGGTGGGCAAAAGGAATGGTGAAGGTCCTTGAGGGGAAGCCTTATGTGGAGCAGCTGATGGTACTTGGTCTGTTCAGCTGGAGAGGGGGAGACTGAGACCTCATGGTGGTCTTCAACATTCTCAGGAGGTAAAGAGGAGGGGCAGGCACTCTGCTCTGTGGTGACCAGTGACAGGACTCAAGGGAATGACCTGAAGCTGAGTCAGGGGAGATTTAGGTTGAACATCAGAAAATGTTTTTTTACCCAAGTGTTTGGGTACTAGAACAGGCTCCTCAGAGCTGTGGTCACAGCACCACACTTGTCTGAAATCAAAAAACATTTGGACAATGCCCTTAGGCTCATGGTGGGATTGTTGGGGTGTCCTGTGCAGGGCTAGAAGTTGCTTTTGATCATGGCTGGTCCCCTTCCAACTTGACATATTCTATCATTCTGTGATTCTATGATTCTATGGTTTTGTGGTTCTATGATCCAACGGTTCCATGATTCTGTGGCTCAATGTTTCTATTCATCTGTGATTCCATGGTTCCATGATTCCATGATTCCATGATTTTATGACAAAATAACAGGAATTTCTTTGATGCAGGTGTCTGTCAGTGTAAGCTCCCTTCATCAGTAAAGGGATGTAGTCCTGGTTCGTGTTTGAGATATTTGGTTTTTTGAAATTCCTTTCCCACAGAATTTTCTGTAAGCGTTTTGGCAAGGGCAAATCTGTTTACATGTTTTCCCTAGGAGGGACTTCTTCTTTATGTGCCTCTGGTCTGACCAATGTAATTGAAGAAGTTTTTCTTGTCACCAATCGAATTGGTCTGTGTAAAATAGTATGAAAGGGAAAACACTTCCCAAGAATAAAGGAGTCATTTTCAGCTTTCTGAAGTCAGTCTTTGTGTCATTGTAGTGTACTACAGCACCAAAGGGGAGCTATTTGACACAGTCAGTGTGGCTTAGAAATCTCACTTGCAATTGTATAGGGAACGATGAGGCAATGACATCTAAGCCTGTTGCAATCTTCTATATCCAGGAATGGGGACAGAGGAATTACCATATGTACCTACTGATACAAATTTTGAAAGCTGTGCAAAGCACTGAAACATTGGTCCTAGCTGTAAGGCCTATAGTTACCCTCTTTGTCAATAAAGCTCGGCTGAGGTGTTCACCAAAGTTTTCCACGGGATTATTCCTGTTTTCCACAAAGACTCTTTCTCCCACCCATTGATGCCCCTTCCCTGAAAGTGTCAAGGCCAGGCTGGATGAGGCCTTGAGCAACCTGCTCTGGTAGAAGGTGTCCCTATCTGTGGCCAATGGTTTAAATGGTTTTTAAAATCCCTTCCAATCCAAACCTTTCTCTGATTCTACAACAGTGGCTTATCACCTTTGATTAGCAGGACTAGCAGTGGCCATACAGAGAGGGAAGCATTTTGAGAGTTAGATTTAGACAAGGATGAGAAGCACAGACATGATTAGAATTAGATTAGAATGATTAGAATAGTAGAACATGATTAACTGGAAAACCCCTTTTCTTGTCTGTTCTTCCTAAAGCTCATCAAGATGGATCTCTTCTAACTCAACATATTCCATGATTCTGTAACTCCCTTTTCACTGATTACCGCATTTACCTCCTGCCATTTCAGCAATACTTCTGTGTGCCAGCCAGGTCAATATGAACTAAAAAGTCTCAAATAATGGTGAGGTTAAAAGTAATAATAAAAAACATTCAAATCATAAATGTTCAAAATCACTCAGATGTAGTACCTGTGTGCTACAGAGGTAAAGTGCTAATGTAAGTGGAATATGCAGAGAAATTACAAAGAAAGCTCAACCATAAAATAAATTAAAAACTCCATAAAAACAAAAAACCCCACCAAATAACCCCCCACCAACCAACCAAACAAGAAAAATAATGTCAAAAAAATCCCCCAAATCCAAAACAAACCAGCTTCAACTCTATCTTCTTAAAATTCTTTATCCAGCAACTTATGAGAAATGTATTATTTAAGTCTTGGGAATGTATACAATATCAAGGTGAAAATAACATTTAATTACCCAAATGCTCTCTTCAATTGTAATGGAGAGTAATGCAGGTTTCCATATGCACTGCCTCTTTAATTTAAATAAATATTTGAGGGGAGAAGGAAAACATCAGTCAGAGTTATTCTGAGGATACAATCTATCAGGTCCTCTGTTGTAGCTTTTCAATTGATGCACTAGATATGCTGCAGGTTGACTCTTTCATAAGTCTAGAAAATAATAATGACATTATTTAGCATGGCATTTCCATACCTGTTGATTTGCTTCCATAGAAGCATTGATTCTTTGCAGGATTGTAATAACATGATGGATCCTGACCAGCCTCTACTCTGAGACCTGATTCAGGGTCTTTATTCAGGTCAAGTAATACTTTATACAACAAAAGTGAGTTGCAAAAGGATAGAAAACCCAGTTGTTTCAACACAGAGTCAATAGGTCTCCAGAAAAGATTCAAAAGTTTCTCCACTGTTGTTTTTTCACATCTCTCAGACTTTTTATGCCATCACATGTTGGGAGAGGGAACCCTAGTTTGAATTTCAGGCAGCTAAAAGCAAATGCCTCATTCATTGCTGATCAAATTTTAAGTTTTCTAGGGATATCTCTCTTTATTCTATTCTTGGACAGTGGCTCTCAGATTTCCATTCTGGCTTTCAGTAGTGAGGTAAGGCAAGAATTATAAGGGGAAATAGAAATCTTTCCTCATGTTTCAATACATGGTCTACATGTCCATCCGGTTCACAGTTTGAACCAATTTTAAATGATAACCCAAATTATTCTGCTCTCTTAAACATTTGCTGGTACTGAGAAAAATTTCTTCCTGTGGAACTCCCTTGATTTTGATTGGTTTTTGGCAGAGATAAGCCTGGCCCTGCATGTCTAACCTATGTCTTGGACAAGCAGCAGAATTAGAGAATTGAATAAATTTCCTTTATCTTCATTTGCAAACTGTACAATAATCTGCACATTTAATTCTATCCTTTGCCTATTATTTCGTGAGTAAGGACACAATTTGCTGCAGATGTGACATCTTTGTGACAGTGAGTCTGCAGCAGCACTGAAAAGAAAGGGAGAAGGAGCAGGGTCACAGAGAGGACAAAAGGAAAAAATAGCTGTCTAAATCATATATCATTAAAGTGATGCTCATTGAATTACCTCTCTTAGGGCCTGTCAAAACATGTGGTGCCCTTGCAATATGATGTGAATTAAATGCCTTCTGGCCCCTGAAATATTGTTTTCAAGGCCAAATGTGTACTTTCACAGCTTCTCTGTAGTAACTACTAAGAAATACTTGAAACACACTGATTGACTCCTATGATTGGCAAAACAACTCAGGAATACAACAATGTGAGCAATGTGTGGCAACAGGATTTCAAGAAGGAAAAAGAAGACGTGAGTGCTTGCCGGACTTTGGTGATGGTCACTGACAGCTCCATCTACTGACAAATTGGTCAACACAACTTAAAGTTGCCCCTGGGAGAGAAAATCTAAATGTCATAGATTCTTAGAATCATTTGGTTTAGAAAGGACATTAAAGACCATCTCTTTCCAACCCCCTGCCAGGGACAAGAACACCTTCCACTACACCAGGTTCCTGAGCAGTTGCTGGATCAGCATCAATAACATTAACTGGCTTAATCCTTTTAGTAATTGTAATCTTATTTTGCCCTCTGTAAGCAGGAAAGAGCTCTTATCTTTTTGGGAGGCCCCATGTAGACACCAGAGGGCCCTGAATGATGGCTGGGAGCCACTGCTTTCTGCTAGGTAGCAAGAGATAAGGGGAGAGAAAAAGGTCTCAAGTTTCACCAGGGCAGGTTTATACAAGATATTCGGAAAAATCTTTCCTGGAAGGGTGTTCAGGCACTGGAACTGGCTGCCCAGGGCAGTGGTGGACTCACTGTCTGTGGAGGTGTTCATAAAATGTGTGGATTGCTTTTGGACACTTGGTTTAATGGTGGTCCAGACAGTGTTGGGTTAAGAACTGAACTCCATGACCTCACAGGCCCTTTTCAATTGTATGATGGCATGATTCCATGATCCCATCTGCTTGAGGATGTGAGGCTCTTTGAGTCCTACAGCCACTGCCTTGGCAGACCTCACAGCACCACAACGCCACAACTCCTTGAAGTCTGGTTTCATCCCAGCCACTCAGACCATTGAGAATCAGAGGAATGGGCTTTTCCTCTTGCTTCCCACTGAATTTTGAGTTTTGGCTAATTCTGACGATCATGAATTTTGCCTGTATTCATTGCTGGTTTTATGTGGTGAAGTTGTTTGGTTCTGACCAGAATGCCAGACCTAATCTGCACAACTAGAAACAACTGGTACTCCTTTATTTTAAAAAAATTAATCGGCTCTGTCCATAAAGAGGAACAGTGGTTTCTTAATTACCGGGACGCTACAAGGATGTGTCAAGAAATTAGTGTCTGCAAACCAGGACAAATGCAGTTAATATGTGAAGAAGTGAAATCTCACATAAAATGATGTGCTGTCAAAAATCTGACTTTGTGGAGAAAAATTGCACCATTATTTGTCTTAGACATGAATATTTGCAGGGGGAGCTGGAGGGTGATCTCACTGCTAAATTCAAGTATTCAGAATTCATGACAAAAATGTCCCTACAAAGCATTCACATTTAGATTTTTAAACTTTTTTCAGCCTGCATTTCACATATCTATTATCCATGTCAGCTTTTCTCAAGATGATATTGACTAGAATTCTTCTTTTTTTAAAATTTGCTTCTCTTCCTGTTTTTTAGTGAAAATTGCAGGGGATAATATTTTTTCATTCTTGAAACCACAGTAATGAAGAAAATAAAAATATTGTGATGTTTGCAACAGAATTGCTAAAATCATCATCACATTTATTCCTGTTAATTATAACAGCTTCATGATTTCCAGAATAAAGATAGTTTTACATGCCAGAGTCATGGGATGAAAATCCATGTCTATAGATAATGTGAAAATCCTTTATGTGTAGAGGCTGCCTAAGAATTCTGTAAATCAGAATTATAATCTTTGATTCCTGAAGAAAACTTAAATAAATTGAAAAATAGAGAGATGACATGAGTCTTCTCAGAGAATATAGTGTGTCAGATAAAGATGTGGAGCTCAAATCAGTTGGATTCTAGTGCTTTTCTCAATCTAAAGTACCCAAGAATATTCCCCAAGGGCCCCTTAGGTGCCCCAAGCTCACCAATACATAATACAATAGTTTTTTTTAGTGAGCTATCTTTCTTAGCCCTACTGTAGGTTTAGTTTTGTTTTTTTTGTTTGTTTGCTCTTATGTTTATTTGTTTGTTTTTGGAGTTTGTTGGGTTTTTCTTGTTTTTTTTTTTCTTTCTTTATTTCTTTTTTTTTTCCTTTTTCTTTCTTTTTCTTGTTTTTGTTTTTTTTTTTTCCTTTGGGTCAAAGCTATACTCTGTATTTTAAGAAATGCAGGGTAATACTGACATCTTATGTATTTTGTGAGTCTTGCAAAGATCGTGCTCAGGATATGAAGGAGACATGGCAGGGCCAGGAGTCCTAGCACTTCTGAAGAAAATCTTTACCATATACCGCAACATCAGGGCAACACATGGAGAGGCCTCCACAAGAGAGAAGACTGATAAATGTTATTTTCTTACCCTTTTGTAATATCCCTCTAGAGGCTGGCAGCATCTTCAGCACAGAATGGTTGTCCTTAAATTCATCACCCTTTTATTTAGCAGTTACTAACGGCAATTGAGACTGTGTTCAGCACTTAAGAGCAATACCCATAAGGAACCTTCTTATTAATGAACAGTTGCACTTATTTTATGGTCCAGAAGATAATCTGTGTAAAACCTCTTTATATATTCCAGTTTTGGTAATATGAGTTCTATGGCAATTTTGTAGTGGAAGATTTTTTTTGCATGAAGAGGTTGAGACTTCAGCACAGGTATCTGTAGCCTTGATGCCAGCCCACACAGCTGTCTTGGGAAGAGCAAGGAAGATTTCTTGCTCTCCAGATCCTCAGCGCAGCCAGGTCTTGCTGCCTGCAGTCTTACTAGGTGTAAAGCATGACAGCCAGTCCTGACCCTCATCCTAGGTCATAGACAAAGTGTCAACAAACCAGGGGAGGAAGAGCACAAATGTTCTGGCACCTGGGCTGTCATTCCAGCCACTGCTCCTCACTGCCTCCTAAAATAAATGGTATTTCCTGGTTTTGGAAGGTAAGAAACTAACCTTCCTTGGTGGGGAACAAATTTTGGAGTGCTGACCTTGCATGAGTCCTGGCTAGTTCCTGTAAGTATAGCAGCAAAAATGTCACATGTTTTCATCCAGAATACCTGGGGTGTGTTCTGAGAGTTGGTATCTCACCTCTCTTGTCTTCATGCTGTGATCAGAGAGAGTGGTTGATTTTTCCATCTTCTGTAAGTCTTTGTTTTCTATTAGTGATTTTGAGGTGCTGAGCACTTCTGTGAGATGCTGAGCATCCTGAAGTTTCAGTGATTGCCAATTAGAGGTGTGCAGCATCCTTCAAGACTCATGAGACAATTGTGTTGAAAGGGAAAAGAACTCTTGTCCTGTTAATTACAGGTTCAATTAAAACACAGCCCAAATCCAGAGTATAACTCAAAAGGAAACTCAATGCACAGCACATATGAAATGTATGATACAAACAGGTCTTTTTATTGGTTTGAAGGTTAACATGTTCATTAGGTTGCATCAGTTCATTATGTAATTGTGCCTATGACTACAGTATGATATGTAGCAATCAACAGGAGCATTTCGAGGAAAAGAATGAAAAGGAAAAACTTAATTGTTGAGCATGAACAGTTAAAAAGATGAACCAGACAGAAAATTCATTTTTTCAGGCATGGTAGGCCCATTTCATCAAGGCAGAAAAAATAATTTTTTTGAAATGCAAATGAAATAGTAAAACAAGTTGGCTTAGAAGGCACAGAGATGCAAATTTGGGCTGACAATGTTTATGATGACCACAGCTTTCTTGTTTTCCCTCTTTACCCTAACATAATTACCTTCGACTGGGCAAATCATGCTGTTCTTGTTGTAATGTCGTTACGATTTATGATTCCATAAGGCACTTGAAAAGATTTTTTTGTTTTTATACACTTTGCATTTCACTTTAATGCCATCTAAGGAAATTGCATTCCTAAAGCTGTATGTGTTACTTTTTATTAAATACCAAATGATATAATCCTTTTTTTTTCTCTCACGTTTCTTGATTACAATCAAGATGTGTTTTAGATTTTATTACAGAATCACTTTCCTACTCAATTAGAGCCTTAAGGTTAATTTCCGCTTATACTTTGCATTAAATGTCAAGCTTAATGCATATTTTACATAAATGTAGAGGAACACCCATTCACAGGGGTTACATGAAGCCTTGTGGGAAGACTTACACACAGCACCAAAAAAGTAATTTCTGACCTAGTATGCAAGAAATGACACAGACTGCATGATGTCCATTGGGAGTTTCATAGCAATTTCAAGTGAGGTGTACTCAGGTACTGTGACAGTAGTAGAAAATTTTACCATTAAAATATGATATACAGATAAAATGTAGCTGAGGACTGATCTGCCAGCACCCAGTCTGTATAAAATTCACCAAGTGTGGGAAAACTGATATTTTATATAAGCCTTCCTCCCCCCGTCATGGCTCCCTGCAACAAAAGGAAGCATCCTGAGGATTCCTCTTGGACAATCAAAAGAAGTCAAAGGTCCCTATAGCTCCCATAGATTTAGATAATTATTATTTCTCCTACTTACTTGTATTAAAAGTTTGATCATTTTCCAAATAAAAATACATTAAAGGCTTAAGGGTCTAAGAAAGAAAAAATATCAAAATGCTTACAATGCTAAAATTTCTCATTAATGTCTTTGTAATGAATTATTTATTCTACAAATTAAAGCAGAATGTAAATAAGAAAACACTGATGTTACAGTCATTTTCTGAGCACAAAGGGTTTGGTATATCCAAAATCTTACAGATCTGTGAAATGAAATTGCAACACCTCTTGACAGCACATGGTATTTTCTTATGGAAGGTTTTGCATGGAAACTTCGAAATAGAATATTTTTTTATGGATAGTTCTGGTTAGAAAATCCATTTATTTTTTTTTAGATTATTTTTTATCTTCTTTGACTTTTCCTGCAGAAATTTCTTTTCTTTCTCCTTTTCTTCCCCCTATCTCTCTGAAAAGGAAACAGAGAAAAAAAAGATCAGAGCCTCAAAATTCCAACAGTTTTCATTTAAAGTTTAGTGAGGTCTACTCATGGGGGCAAAAAATGCTGCAATAGATATTGCTCTACATTTTTAATATTTTCACTCTTGCTTTATTAATAGAGAAATGCTCTTGATGCCTGTAAAAAGATGGGAATTTTAGCCTTGCATTTTTGAAAGGACATGACAAGCTAATGTGCAAGACAGGTACTGAGGGATTAAGGTGCCAACATGCAAGATTAAAACATATCCAGAAAAAATAAATTGTCACAGGCCTAATGAGCTATTAATGTATATCTTTATCTATTACAAGCAAAAAGTTCTGTAATAAAAAATAATATGCACACATAACCCTACATAAATATATACACATAAAGTTATAAAATAATAATTTATATGTGAAACCCAATGGGAAACTGGCCAAGATATTCAGATTTCACTGACAAGCAGTAGCTGCAAATCTTCTGATATATACCTAAGGGGCAACATTTTAGAAAAAAGATAACAAGAAGATATTATATTAATATTAATAAAGTTTTATTTCCAAAGGGAAAATATGATCAAGTACTTTGCTTTCTAGGCTGTCCTTTTTTCTTTTTTAGTTTTTAAATTTCTGTTAAAGTTGGAAACAAAATTATCCTAACTTAACCAGTTGCTCCTTTTTAATATAATCCTTTTAAATTATACATGAAAAAAAAATAAGGGGTGGTGAGCAATGAGGTTGACAGAGCCATATTCCTCAGATGATGTGTGATAAACAAGGCTCAATGCCAAACACTTTTAGCCAAGTCAAGTCAGTCTATTCATGTTCATGTACCATAAAATTTGCTTTTACAAGGGTAATGATAACATTTTCATTAGAAAGGAACACATGAAATCCTAAAGTCTTTGCATACATCCTGGGTACTTCTATAGCGATATATAAAATAAGAATGTGAATTCTAACTTTACATAAATCTTGGCCTCATAACTGATGAAATTTTATAATGGATTACATATTCTCAGGAGACTCAGGAAGTCAAGATCTGTTTCCTTTTGTTAACAACACCTAGGTCTTAGGCCAAGGACCAAATTTCACAGAATCACTGAATAAGCTGAGTTGGAAGAGACCCTCAGAGATCATTGAGTCCAACTGCTGGCCCTGCACAGGATCATGCCTGATAGTCACACTCTGTGCCCAAGAGTATTAGCCCAAATTTCGACATTTTCTCTCTTAATTTTATGTTAAATTAATTAAGAGAAATGGAAGGCTTGAATTTAGTTCAGGTCTGTTAATTTTCAACATGCCAGAAGCCTCTTTCTCATCAAGAAGTCCAGGCTACTTGAGGTATCACTAGGTGGTCAGATGAAAACTAGCTGGAAAACTTATTTAAAATGCTGTGAACTAGAAACATATCTACTTTTTCCTTTTCTTCTCCCTCTTTCTCTTGTTATCTCTAACTTCAGTCCAGGAGGAAAGATCCTGAAGTCCAGTAATTATGAATTGAGGAAGGAAAAGTTTGTTTTTTTTTAAGGTGGGTAAGGTGGGTTAAGCATTCCCAATAATATACATTATTAAAATTTGATTTTCTGGATCTCTTTCTTTTACTTGTATTTCAATTTCAGGGAAAAAAGGCAAACAGAGAAACTGAAATTTAAGAGAAAGAAGTAATTGCTTACACTAGGAATTTTCTGAACATAAATATTTATTTATTTTTTTATTTATTGTACAAAGTTTTGATTTAGGGCCACACAAGAAAACAACAAAAAAAACCCTACTGTTTTTTAAAAATATGATAATCAGATCTAAAGTATAAGTTTCCCATTCCCCTCATTTCTTCTCTGAGTACCTAAAATCTTCAGCTAAGTACTGATTTCATCTGCATCACGAAATTGAAATGACAGCATGCTTGATGAGCATATTAACTCTGAAATCTACAAGGCATATTGGTAAGCTTGATAATGAAGCCTTGAAATAAGGATAGTCAAGATGTTCCTGAATCCAGAAAAAAGGTGTGAGTGACACCTTGAAAGAGCATTAACATAGTTATCACCAAACAGCAAAGGGTGATCATCTGAATACACAGAAATTGCAGATGTTGCAGTCCAGGGCACGAGGAAAACCCCTCAAATTGCCCTAGGGGGTCCAGGACCCCAGGAAAACATTGCCTTTGACCTTAGTCCATGGGAAAAACTTCCAACACTTATGGATGAATTGAAAACAACAAAAATTTAAATTAGATAGTAGCTTAGTTTGTCACAGGGTGAAAATTGGTAGTTTTGGGTTTTTAGAATGGAAGTAGATAGGAGCAAGATGGAGAATTTGGGTGGTGTCTTAAGTTCTTCTTCGATTCCATGTTCTGCTGTGACATTGCCGCAAAGACATTGGTAGAATGTATGCGAGGTAGAAAATTGCATGTCTAGAATTGGTAGTGATTATTGGCACAAAACTGTAAATATAGTACATTTTAAGAGTTAATTGGACTAGAAGCCTTTAACAGACCTTGAGTACTAAGCCTCATGGTCTTCGCAGTGGTGTCTTCCAGTGCACTAAGCCTGTGTAGGGCAGTGCGCTGACCTTGAGATAGGAAAATTGAATAAACACCTTTTAAGACCGAAGCTGCAAGTTCTGCTAGTCTTTTAAACCCTGGCACAGGACTTTGTAAGCAAAATATGCCTAATTGGAGGATTCACAGACTCAAAATACAAGAGCAGAGATCTAAAGTGCATTTAACACAAGACCAGAGAATTTGGAATTGGAGAGCTCAGTAGATCATATGGTCCTCTTCCTCTTACACAGCATGTGTCAGTGATACCCACTGGGAAAGCTGTACACCCTCAGGAAAGTCAGACTAATATCTCCAGATCGCAGTCCTGCTTGTTGATATTCTGTCGACTCTTCGTGCTTGTCTTGATGTGTATAGTCCAAAGCTGCATCAAATATTTCACTTTATTACTCCAGAAGTGTAGAATAGACCAGAGTAATTATTTATGTTGCAGATATCATTTCTCTTTGTATGTTATGAAATTATATGCCACAATGACAATATCAGGAATTTTTTTTGTTATCTCCAATAGCTCTCAGTTCCTTTTTAGCAGAGATAATTCCCTATTAGCTATTTCCTGATCTTTAACTGAGCGATTCAACATTTCCACTTGCAAACAGAAATTCACATTTAACGCCCCTTATACAGAAATTGGTTTTAGCTTTTTGGGGTCATTCTCACTGAGCAGCAAAAATGTCATGCTTTGATCAGATTTGTCAACACAAATACACCTTCTTACATGCAGTCATATGAACCTCTCTGGTCCTATCCAATATACTGCTTCATTGGCCATCGACACCTTCCATGAGTCAGCCAAATCCTTCCCTACATATTTTCTTCCTATGCAATTAATTTCTCATTCCCAGCTCCCTCCATACTAACCTCTTAAAAGCAGATAGTACAGATCTCCTGCAGGAAATGCATACAGAGAGGTAGGTGACACGTTTTTTTGAGAGCATTCGTTTTTATATTCAAGGCAAGGAAAACATCCTGTAATTGTAGGTGTTCTTCAGAACTCTGTAAAAATTACTCCATGTACCTTCCTTTGGCAATTGAAACAAGAGTAGCAGAACTCAGGTTGTCTTATTTGCTTGTGTGTACACATTTAAACACAAACCATATTTTTACTTCCTTTCCTGCTGCTGATACCACACTTACAGGTCAGGTCAACTGTGTCTCTGAGGCCAGGGAAGCTCACTTCCACAAAAGAATAATCATTATTTAGAGAAGGCCATTAATTGTTCATTCAACTGCTAGTACACAGACTACTCTGAGACAAAAATCTTCTGAAAAAATAAAATATCTAAATGAAGAGATCAGTATTGTAATATTTTAGTCTATATTGTATTTTTTATTGCAAGGAACCCCAAAGAACTTCATAAACAACAAATACCAGAACCACAGAGAAGAGGGGTGTCTAAATTTAAATATGGTGTGACTGCTCATAACGGCTGTTTTATCCCAGATTTTTGAGCAAACACACTTACTTTCATTTACTCTAAATTATTGTGTGCATTGAGAAGAACACAAACCACAAATTTTCTTGTACTAACAGTTAGCATAAATCTCTAAACAAGACTGTCTGTCCTTTCACAGACGTCAACCCTCTGTTAGCTAGCACCCATGAACATTAGGACATGGTCAAAGGGTTACACTTTCTATAAAACAGAAATCTTCCCTATTAGCATTGTATAGACTGGGGTTGGTGGTTTTGTGCAGAGACAGGACTAAAGTGTAAGAAATATTAGTTTAGTTCAACAAAGGCAAGTGCTGGATTCTGCACCTGGGATGGAGCAACCCTGGCTGTATGGACAGACTGGGGAATAAGATGCTGGAAAGCAGTGCCGCAGAAAGGGACCTGGAGGCTCTGGTCAGTGGCAAGTTGAACAGGAGCCAGCAGTGCCCTGGCAGCCAGGAGGGACATCCCTGTCCTGGGGCATCAGGCCCAGCATTGCCAGCCGGACAAGGGAGGGGATTTTTCCTGCTCTGCTCTGGGGCAGCCTCACCTCCAGTGCTGGGGGCAGTTTTGTGTGTCTCAATATAAGAAAGGTCTTAAGACATTAGAGAGTGATCAAAGGAGGGCTGTGAGAATGGTGAAAGGCCTTGAGGGGAAGCTGTGTGAGGAGAGGCTGAGGGCACTGGGCCTGTTCAGCTGGAGAAAAGGAGACTGAGGGGAGACCTCAGTGCAGTTGCAGCTTCCTTGTGAGGGAAGAGCAGGGGCAGGCACTGATCTCTGCTCTGTGGTGACAGCAACAGGACCCCAGGGAATGGGCTGAAGCTGTCAGGGGAGGTTTAGGCTGGATATCAGGAAAAGGTTCTTCCCTCAGAGGGTGTTTGGCACTGGAACAGGCTCCCCAGAGAATGGGCACAGCACCAATCCTGACAGACTTCCAGGAGTGTCTGGACAATGCTCTCAGGGACATGGTGGGATTCTTGAGGTCCTTGTGAAGTGCCAGGTGTTGTACTCAGTGATCCCTGTGAGTCCCTTACAACTCAGAATATTCTATGAACTCTGAGTGCATTGTGTAATTCTGACCTGGGATTCATTCAGAGGAGCTCTCTGTGGTCCCTTCTCCTTTTGTCTCACCTTTTGTTGTAGTTTATTTGTAGAGGAAATTATTTCTGGTAAAAACTCTGAAGGAGAGAGGCCACTTGAGAGGTTTCAAACGCAGTCAATTACTGTTGCTCTTAAATAAATTGTAGGTTTGTAGGTTGTTACAGTGACATTTTTATGGTGTAATGTTTTGCACAAGAAGAAATGCAGGAAAAATGAGGAACAAACAGTGTCTGATAAAACTAAGGATATTAAAAAAAACCAAACTATTTTCCTCTTCTCTTGTACCAGTCATTGAAGATATAGAGAAGAGTTTGAACATGACAAAGTTTGTGAACTGGGTTGATACAATATTCATGTGCAGATGGAGTAATCATAAGAAAAATTATGTCTTTGATCAATCAAGAAATTTCTCTCTGAATGAGGCAATCACAAACTATTAGAGGCAAACAGACACATCTAATAGTAATGGGATAAGACACAGAGCAAAATTCTTCTCAACTGAAGGAAAAAGAAGTATTTCAGATAAAAATCTTGGTAGTTGAATACATCTCACAGGAGGAGTCACAAAACATTTTCTTTGGATCCTTAAAAAAGCAGTCTCAGCATAGGCTGTATATGTCAAGCTCCAGAAACTACTCTGCACTATTTTACTCTATTATTTCTGTCATCAGTGATCCATAGTACCTGCGCTAAAATTAACAAAGAGCTTTTTAAAAATGAGAGGTTTTCAAAAGTGCCAGATGTTCAGCAAGTTTTTGCCTTTATAATTGCATTCAGAAAATTATGGTTCCCAGGAAGGATCTGCAAACCGAAAAGGAGGAATCCAATATTTCCACTTTGAGATCAAGATTACTTCCTGGAGATACCTTTGTATTCACTCCTAGGGCTTTCCATTACTGGGGGTGGAAGTTATTTTCTTATGGGAACCATACTGTCTCTGTCAGCTGCTCAAATAAAACAGATTCTCTTGAATTGTCTCTGAGAAAGGTAACATTTCAGCTAGTTTTTTTCATACAGAGCTGCCTTTCAAAAAAATCAAGAAGGATTTCATTTTGTGTGCTAGGAAAAATTTTGAGAAATTGGAACTATTTTTAATGAGATTAGCAGGTACTAGTTAGGGCACCCTGATTCCCTTTATGTGATAATTCACTTGGATTAAACAAAACAGTCGGTAAATAAAGAAATCTGAAAAGCTCAGCTAGCCAAAAGAAGCAAGAAAATAAGAGTATAACAATCTTGGAATGAATATGATGTGATTTTAGCAAAGAATAACAATGAAAGAAAAGAAACAGGCAGGTTTCTGTCAGGTTTATTCTTCTGCCTTTACTAAGCTTGCATAACAGCTTACATTGAAGTAGTTCCTTTGCTCTAATTATACAGCAAATACTGCATTTGGAAAAATGCATTATTGTTACCTGGGTTTGGATCCATACATGGTGTACCTCAGGATTAAGTTTATTCAGTAACACGCTGTACAGATTCCTTCATAAAATCTTCCTTAAGATTTTTGATAATTAGTCCTTCACCATGTCATTCAGCAATATCTTTTTAGTATAACAGCTACATGATATCTGTTGAAGTCCTACCCTGGAGTGGAATCCAGAATAAGGCACATAAAGAAAAGACAGAGCTAAAGAGAAGGATACAAACTAACCCCATTCAGATAACTATTAAAAATGAGGGAGATAAGTTAATTTTTAATGCAAAATGGAGCTTTTCCTATTTGGAATCCAAAGATCTTGGGCAATATTTTTGTCACTCCCTTTTACAAGGGTCACACATTCTTCTCTCCTGTTTGAAGAATAGTCCCTGGAATGCCAGATCATGTCCTCTTTTAATTAATAGTTCTGTAGTAAGAGTTAGCAACTGTGTCTTGATAAGAGAGAGGCCTAAAATGGAGCTGTCATCTACCTCAGGCATGCCCTAAACATCAAGGTATAAAATTTTCTTGAGTACTCCAGTTTTAATTTTTTTTCCTCCCCTGAAGATGATCTGCTGTTCAGGACAGAGTGTGTAGGACCACAAAGCCTGAACAAGGGGGAGTTTGGGTCTGGTGCTCAGTGGCCCACTTTCTTTCTATTGTTCCCACAGCTGGTGTCAAATTAAAAGGCTATATGTGACATTTTCACAAAGAATTGGACATTATTTAAAATAAAAATAAAATAAAGTAAAATAAAATAAAATAATAAAAAATAAAAATATAAAATATAAAATATATAAAATAAAATAATAAAATAAAAGGCTCAGAAATTAAACCAATGCTTCTGACAATAGACTGTAGTTGAGTAGAGGTGTTCAGATGCATTGGTTTGGATTTAGACAGCTAAATTCCACACTCTTTCTATACTAGATTCTGATGTTCAAACAGGTTTTAGTTCTTAGTTCCTAATCACAAATCTATGACATATCCACACATAAACTGGATCATAAATTCATTTTCTAGATTTTGGAATTTAAGATCAACTGAAGGAAATATGATTATGTACTTGATAGGCAATTCACTTATTTCCAAGACGAGTACTCATATTATGCAAATTTTTGTTTAGGTATTACTGGAAAAAGAAACTTCATTACTGTGCACAGAATTTGTTAACCAATTACTTAATTAGTGTGAGCTCCCCCTCTTCATGGTATTTTGGGTCAGATATTATCTTTGAAGGGGAAATGTAAAATTCTTCTGAATTAATATTCATATAATTTTTCAAGCCAAAGTAAGGGGGGTTTGTCTTTTTTTTTGATAAATTTTATGCTGATATTTTTCTTCTTCAGTCTAAAAGTATTTGGGAGAGGAAGTCTTGCCAACTTCTATATGAATACACTTTATAATGTGTTCTGGTTAAATCTTACAGGAAAGGAGAGTGATACAGCAAAACACAGGACAGTCCTTCAGGTTAAAATCCACGAAAAAATCTTTGAGTGGGAAATTCTGTAATTTTTTAGAAAATTAATTCTAGAATGGAAATCAGTGAAAGATTTTTTTTTTTGCGCATACGAAAAGAAATTAGACAAATTAATAATCTTTAGTAATAATGCACATGATTTCAGGAAACCACCATCTGGGTATGTATTAAGGAATAAAACAAACACATAAATAAGATTATAATTATATAATTATGGAATCACAGATTTAAAACAAATACCTCCACACAACATCTGATAGGAATTTGTAAATAAGGGTTTTATCCTGGACATTCACAGTTGTACAATTCTAGGTCTTGGATATTCAAAAGGTTTCAAAGGCCCCATAAAATCTTTCTAAAATATAAACCCCATTTAAAGCAGCAGGATGAGAGATTTAAATACCTATTGAGTAACAAAATCATTTGGATTGTCAGTCTTTTAACTTTTGTAGATTAGGAGATTTAGAGGTACACCATATGTGCTGCCATAGGGAGCTAGGAAATTGATGTTGTTGGATCATATATAGCATTTTGTGGAACAATTTTTCTCCCATCTTACTTATACCTGAATTCAGGACGCCCCTCAACAAACAGGGTATTTGACTGGAAAATATTTCATTTTTGTTAAAGAATTTTTATGGATGAACTTGGACACTTATCAAAATCTAACTCTTTACTCCATAGAAATAAATATATATAAATTGCCTAAAAAAAATCTGCTTTGTGAAACATATCCCAAAACCTTTTTCTTCAAGTCAGTGATGTAAAGACTTTTGGTGGTGGAGAAATCAATACACATCTACAGGCCTTGCTTTCTAACAGCAAATTTCCTTCAATTTTCCTTAAAAAAAAAAGACCATCTTACATATTTTTTATCTGATGACGATTCAAATATTAGTTATATTTATTGAAGATCCACTTTTCATAGCTTTCTTATTCATGCTTGTGTATATAGGTTGCATTGAATCTCTATCTTTAAAAATTCTCCCGGATAAATTAAAGAATACTGAACTCCTTAAATCTCTCAAATTTAGGCATACTTTTTCCATTTCCTGATTTTTTTTAGTAGTTTTTCCTACATTTTCTGACTTTACAAAAAAACCCTGAAAATGCAAAAATTTCAAAATAATCCTCAGCGCTCATGCTCCCACCTTTCAATTCTCCTCCTGTCCCTGGCACAAGCTGGGAGTGACCCCATGGAATACCACGACTATTCTTTCTTCCCTGGAGATCTTCCAAGATGACTGCTTTATCCCTGAAGGTTTATGGTGTTGCAGGAAAAGGCCACGCTAAAAATGGCTGCCACCACTCACACCTTCCTCATGTAATCTTTGGTGAGAACAGAAGTAAATCCTGCTTCTCACACCTCCCTTCTGGCTCCACTCTTCCTGCCTTGGGAACTTCCTGCTAATTCTTCAGTTTCAGACAACTGAAAGTCGGGAAGAAGGGAAAGTTGGTTTCCTGAACTGCTGAGAAATCAGTTCAGTCTTGGCACTTCTTTGAACCCTCATTTTCTCAGGTATCAAAAATGGTGTTTTCTTCTCAGATAAACCATGGCACTGGTAGAGTATAATGAAATGGTCTGAACACCCTAACTTGGTGGAAGGTGCCCTTTTTCATGGTGTGTGGCTGGAACTAGTTGATCTTTAAGGTCTCTTCCAACTAAAACCATTCTAGGATTCTATATTATGCTTAGCTGGATTATGATCTGTCTTGTAATGACATCCTTGGTACCAACTTGATAACTGGCACCTCTCCAACTGTGATTTGGAATGTTTAGCAGACTGTCTCAATCTTAGGTATCAAAATTATCAAAGCTGACCAAAATTATCAGCTGGAATTACTTTAAATTCTACAGAGTAGCCTTCAGGTAATAATAATAATAATAATAATAATAATAATAATAATAATAATAATAATAATAATAATAATAATAATAATAATCTAGTCAAGTCAAATAATATGTACAGTACAGTAGGAAATTTCATTGTGTAGTTCTATCAAAATATGCAGAAATAACATATCTTGAAACATTACAAGATTCCTGTGCCACCAGCTTTCATATAGGGATGGGAGAGATGAAAACTTGTTCCTCAGAAACTGTACCTTAGAAGACTCATATCTTAGCAGAAAAATAAAATAACTAGAAGGCGTATCTGAAATCTAAAATTCTGATTTTTTGCCTTCTTGAGAACGTCAGTTGCAGTAATCCTTGAATATGCTCTGAAAACAGGCTGTGGGTCTGTATACAGAAGAACGTATTTCAAATATCAACTCTTCAAGAGATCTAAAACACTAATAAAGACTGACTTACAGCAATTTTTTTTTGAGAGTATTCTCTCTCTGTGTAGAATTGGGCCAATCAATCTGATGTGCAATTTTGCATTTTGTCTGATTGCCTTAGGGTTGTAAATATTTATTTCTCTGTTTGTTTGACTCAAATAACTTATAGCTGAAGATATTCCTCTTAGGGCAATTTTCACTTTAAAGAACAAGAATCCTTGACTTTGTCAATGTCTATTAAAGAATAGATCATCATGATCCTTCTCCTATAAGGGAAAGAATCTGTTGTAAAAGAACATGACAGACATGGCACCATGCATTGAAACCTCCTTATTATTGAAATATAAGCAACAAATTAGTTTAACTTGGCAGTGTGTATCTCTTAAAAAAGTTACATTCCCATATTTTTGAGTCATTTAGGATCATCTATTCCTTTCACAGTAAGGTGGTGGTTTTCTTCCTGTTTTTTTTTTGTTTGTTTTTGTTTTGTTTTGTTTTTTGTTTCCTTTTTTGCTTTGTTTTTGTTTTGGGGTTTTTTTGTTTTTTTTTTTTTTTTTGTTTGGTTTGGTTTGGTTTTTTTACATAAGCTATGACTCATGGCTGGGAAAATCAAATTTTAAGGTCAAAAGGTCAGAAACTGCAAGTTTCTCTCCATCAAATGTTCCTAAAAATATTGTTAGCATCAAAATATTATTATTTGTTTCAGAATGGAAAAAGAGAGTGGAAAGAATAAAAGATATATATTAAAAATTTAATGTATGGAATTTTTAGTAAGCTTTTTTCAGTAAGTTCTACCTAATATGTATGGAAAAAAGGATATACCTCATGTCTACCATTACTCCAGAATATTTCAAACATGAAGTGAGATGGGAGGGAGATATCATCTTCACACCAGTGAGAAGCAACTAAAAACAGCATCCAGAAATACTTAGAACCTTGAACTGATACTTACATAAAATGAATGTGCTTCTGAACAATTATGAAATTCTGAAAATCTATACTCTGGCACAACCTTAACAAGAGAGTGTGGAAGACTTCCCACCCCTCAGATTTATCTAGATGTGCCTTTCCTTGTAACTAAGTTAATCTTCTGCTGGAAGGGAGACAGTTTTGCACCATTTCATCTGTGGAGAAAACTGCTCTTTTCCTAGGAGAGTGCTCTATGGACTGCATGGGAGTGAGTCGCCTTCATCTGCATCCCTTCAGAGTTTATAAAGGAAGAAGTTTGAAACACACTGAGTGGTTTAGAAGGAAAAAACCCATAACTTCTGGTGAAGGTTGGGATTCGTGAAGAAATTAAACTATTCCTGGTTCTGGTACGAGAAAGATGTCTATCCAGCATCTAGTATCCCTGGGACATTTAAAGCTTCAGTTAGAGTGGCCCTTAGTAACTTGACTGTATTTAAAGAAGTCTGCACAAAACTGCAGAACCATTTAGGATTTACAGTGTCTCGAGCTAGTCATTTCTATTTTCATTTCATTTCCATATGTGCTCAGAACAGAGCATCTTGTAACAAGTCACTTCTCAGAGAGCAACTTCCAAATCTCTTTAATTTATACAGAGGGTCTGGTCCAAGAAACACTTGTACATTTAATTGACTTCATGTGAGTAACATGGCACTACAAAAGTCGAGTATAATTAAGAAAAACTGAAGACATGAATAATTACAAACTTGATCTTGTGAATTACAATATTAACTCATCTTTGAAATTTTATTTCCACATTCTGCTTTATAATGGCAAAGAATAAATAACCAGACAGAAGACAACTCACAGATCGTTCTGCTAAAAGTTGTTGACTAGATAAATGAATTTTTTTTTCTTTCTAGAAACTCCAGCTGGTGTTATCTTGGCCTTCAGTATCCACTAATTAAATGGAAAAATGTTTGAGATAAAAAGTTAATTTACTAATTAAATGACAAGTATGCTTTATAAATTGTCTCTTTGGCTTATTGTGCATTTAGAGAATTAATTAACAATACAATCAAGCTGCAGTTGTGAGATGCCAATACGGATGTGATTTGAAGATACTTTCACTTCTGTTTTCTACCTCAATTTTTACGACAGCTGCACCGTAATGAAGACACTTGACTCTTAATTTGTCTCTGTAAAATTAAAATGAGTTTGTGGTTTCTTGCTCGCTGGGACTGCAGACAAAATGGTGCATTTACCAGTACACTTCTGATCAGTCAACAGTCATGATGTTGCAGCAAGCTGCCATTTTTCTCTACAAATGGGGGCTAAAAGACCTGGTTTGAAATTAGGCTGTGTGGTTCTGGAAAAGTATTTTCAGTGGAACATAAAAATTAAAGTATAAATATAGTTTAAATGATATATTCTTTTAAAATTCATGTTAAATACTTGTAATTCATAAACAACATTAGCAAGTGACAGCCTTATTTTAAATCTGCATCAATAAGTCTTCTACATATGACTAAACAAATTAAAAAGTTAGTTTAGGAACTGCCAAAGCATAAGGGATAAGTTTGACTTTTGAATGTCATATACATGTAAATATTACATGTGTGGACCAGCCTGACTGATTTTGGGATTTGCCCCTTTTAGTGTGGGCGATTTTTTTGTTTGGTTTTGTTTCCTGATTGAAATTAAATACAAATATTAACTCAAAGTCAAATCTAAGTCAATCAGAATTTATTACCTGCTGCAACTCCTCCAACAATCAGAAGAGAATTTTGAAGAAGTGTAAAAAAAGGAAAAGAGAGGAAGAGGAAGAGGAAGAGGAAGAGGAAGAGGAAGAGGAAGAGGAAGAGGAAGAGGAAGAGGAAGAGGAAGAGGAAGAGGAAGAGGAAGAGGAAGAGGAAGAGGAAGAGGAAGAGGAAGAGGAAGAGGAAGAGGAAGAGGAAGAGGAAGAGGAAGAGGAAGAGGAAGAGGAAGAGGAAGAGGAAGAGGAAGAGGAAGAGGAAGAGGAAGAGGAAGAGGAAGAGGAAGAGGAAGAGGAAGAGGAAGAGGA
>JANPWX010020150.1:1433748-1520754 GCA_024734555.1 Trochalopteron elliotii
AAGAGAAGAGAAGAGAAGAGAAGAGAAGAGAAGAGAAGAGAAGAGAAGAGAAGAGAAGAGAAGAGAAGAGAAGAGAAGAGAAGAGAAGAGAAGAGAAGAGGAGAGACACCTGGACCTAATCAGGTCTTGAGCCACTGAGTAAACAAGCTGGTTTCTCTCCACTGGCAGCTGTAGCTTTTTGTTTGATTGGCACTTTTTATATTCACAAATAATCTTACTCCATTACACACTTTTATGTTGATATTTTTATGGGTTTTTTTTTCATTAACCAATTACTTTCACATTTTAACAAAATTTAGTGCATGGTTATAGATGTGTGTACAATCCCACTCTAAAGAAAGAAAACTGGTTACTTTGCATTCAATTTACTTTGATTTTTCAGTCTAGTCTGTTGGTGCCTATAGAAGAAAACAGTAATAAATCATTTATAAAATATACCCAATCCCTTCTGCAGAGAAATGCAGTGAGACAGACTGTCTCATAAATTGTTTAGAATAACGCAGCTCTCCAGTGATTTAGCCTGATTTGTTTTAAAAAATAAATAGAAAACTCACAAAACATGCAGATGGTGACTCCTGTCTTTTAAAAAAGAGGTAACAAAAGTGCTCACTTAAGGCAAAAACAATGAGCCAAAGTACTTTTAAGGCTCTTGCAGACAACGTAGACAACATCCCATTAGCAAACAGACCACGGGGCAGTGAAATTAGGGGGAAAAATGTATTGTGACATGGAAGAACTATGAATGAATTTTCTGTATTTATTGCAGAGATTTCACATGGGTTGTATGGTCTGAGCTTTCAGTTATAATAAGGGGTGAAAAAAGGGAAACTACTCTCATCAAACTGACCCAGCATCACAAATCTTTTGTTTGTCTTGTGTGAATCACTGACAGTGACAAAATGGTATTGTGTGCTGGCAGCTTGATTTCTGGCATTTACTGGACTGTATGAAAGACCACATCCCCAAACACTTCTGTCATATTGTCTTCCAGATTGTGGTATATTAAACTGAGGAAATAAGCCTATTTTTCTGGGGATCATAGATTCATCAAAATTAAAGATGGAAAAGACCTGTTAGTGTAAATCACTTACATTATCCCTCATCCAATGCAAGATTACTCCCTGTGGTGTGATTTCCAGCACTTTTTTCAGTCCACTTTGAAATGATTCATGCAACAGTTTCCACTGTTTCTCTCTAGAGATCAGTCTCCACTCTAATAGATCTCACGACCCTTGGTTTCAGCCTAGATTTTCCATTACTAATTTAGGGATTTTTTTTCCCTTTGACCATCTGGTAAGGTAGTCCATGCTGTCTCTCTTAGACCAAAAACTGAGCCCTTGGAGGCAAGTTAAGGGCCATCAGGAAGGTGGAAGGCAGTCACCAACTGGAAAGGACTTCAGCAAGTTTTCTAGTTTTTTGGTGCCACTGATCTATTGAGTTGTCATTTTGGTGCAGAGATGTATTCTGACTCCTGGTCTGATGATCTCTAATGATCTTTATACAAGGGGAGGTAACAGTAGGAAAAGAGGAGCAGAATGGCTTTATACCCAATAAGGGGTTAAATGAGATATTATGAGAAATTCTGTACTGTGAGGGTGGTGAAGCCCTAGGACAGAGAAGCTGTAGCTGCCTCATCCCTGGAAGTACGCAAGGCCAGCTTGGAGAGGGCTTGGAGCAACCTGGGATAGTGGAAGATGCCCATGGCAGGGCATGGAACAGAATGATCTTTGAGGTCACTTCTGACCTAAACCATGATTCTGTGATTCTGTGTTCTAAAGCCCTAACAGGAATTTGAAGTATTTTCTTGTTAATATGTACATGTATATCTTCTAGAGAGTTTGGGTATGCATTGTATGAGATTTTGGCCCCTTCTGGATCTGAACACAGTTAAAACACTGCAACAGTTAAAGGGGATCATAGCAGTAATGGAGAAGAGCAGTGCAGGTCCTTCCTCATAACCTAGCCTCACCTTTACATCCTGCAGATCAACACTTACATCTGTGTCTAATAAACTCCAAAGTAATTTTCATTTTTGCCTTGAGCATTTCTCCAGCACAGTGGATGGAGCTCAGCCTGGACTTGGATTATTTCTCAGCTACATGGGTCTGTACACAAGTTGGTTACCTAGGCTTCTGTTACAGTGAATAAAGTTAGTGCCCCAAGTTAAAGCAACAGCTTAGACAGAAAGTGGCTGTGTGTAGACTACACATAGACATATGTGCAGGTATGTAGCCTCTTGAAGCTAGGGTAAGCTGCATCCTTGCACCTGCACCTCCAATTTGGGCTGAACCCTCCACTCTAACAGCACTCCACCAAGGTGTGAAGGATGGCCTGCAAAGTCCATGGCAGGAGGAGGCTACAGCTTCAGCTTCAGAGCAGTTACCTGCACTGATGCCCCTGGTATTGCTGCCTCACCTTGAGCACCTCTAAAGGCAGAGAGCAGCTGCAGAGGTGATTTTCTTCAGCTTTTCCAAGATCTGGACTTACATGTTGTTAGTGCTTTCTGAAACACTGGTATAAAAACAATGTAGGGTTATAGGCATCCTGTGGTGGCAGAGGGAACATGGAAAATTTCAGCTTGTATCCAGTCCACAGAAATCCCATTTATATGTGTAACCCATGTAAGCTCACAAGCCCCTCATCAAAACCTTTACTGATAGTATGACATATTGTATGATGTTTAGTAGGCAAAGATAAAAGCAATCCTAGAGCACAAAATAAAAACAACAGCAAAAAAAAAAAAACCTAGGCAAAGTAAACTCAAATGGAAGAATGTGCTTTGGCTTTACTGTAGTATTGGAATACAGGGATAAATTGAATTTTCCGAGCTAAAGAGTCTGTAACACTGTCAGTAATTAAATTAGCTGTTCCAGATTCAAGGCTGGTATCCAAACTGCATCTGTCTTTTCAGTCTCAGCAGACCTTCTTCTTCCTTTTGATTGTTTCCTACTTCATTTCAGACTCACTTTTGAAAATTAGTTGCACTTCTTTATATATATACTTAGGAGGAAAACTGATGAAGACACCATCTGGAATAAAATTTTCTCTAGGATTACATGTATGGAAGGAGCATTTTGTTGCCTAAAGTCTAAAAATTGTCTCTTTTACAGAACCTGCTGGAGAAGAGATAAGTCCATAGTGAAAAATCAACAATTGCTTGATGATTAAACAAGAAACCAAATATTTGACAAAATATTGTGAGATTCTGGGGAGTCTTAAATTCGTGAAAGAGAAACTAATCAGACACAAACTGTTCCAGCATGGGTTGCCCTACGGGAATAGTAAAATACAAGTTACTAGGGAGCAGAGAGAGGAAATAGGAAATTCATATCAATCTTACAGCCTGAACAGTGATCAATCAGCAATAAAATATGCCATAAATTGTCCTGCATTCATTTAAATTTTTCCTGAAAGAATAAGTGTAAAAAAAATCCAGGCAAACAGTCCTGTAAAAAAGCATTGGAAAGGATTTATTTTGCTGAGTTGAGACACACAACAGAAACTTCAATTTTATGGGCCAAGAGAAGAAACACTCTTAAAATAAGTATGTGGGCTTCTGTTCAATTGGTGGAGAAGAGGCACCTCTGAAGTTCTCCAGTGGAAAATCCACCATGATCAGGATATAATGAACTCTGTAACCAGCAGAAATTTCTGTCACATTTTAATTCTCTTTTGGTAGGATTGTATGTTTAGAACTCACAGCATTTCACATATCCAGGAAGACAGAAGCATAAGAATCATTCCACAGTCTTCACCTTCCTGGAGGAACATTCACTGGACACGGTTTGTAATTGTGGTTTCCATGTGGTTCCCAAAGAGTTGGACAAACATGCCTAAAGCCACTGCAAGCCTTTCACCATACCTAGTTTCAGATTGCAAATTTGAGTTCCTGTTAAGCCAGATTTGAAAGGTAAAGGCATTTTACGTCTAGAACACCCTGAGACACTACATGTCATTATATTATGTATTTTTTTTTTTTTTTTAATGCTCAGTGGCATTTTTCCGATTGCTTTAACTGCCCTTTGATGAGCTTTATTCCCACATCTTTTTCCTCAGGTAATTGCACTACAAAACTACATTGCCACACTTATTTTTCACCCTTAGGCACTTACCTATAGGTGCATACTCATTGTTTAAATAGTTTCAGCACCCTTGACTTTGCCCAGATGCACTGAAGGCAAGTGAAAAACTAGAGGAAAAATTGCTGTGTCATTTAAGTTAATAGTTGCTTTGACAATGCCTATGCTGGAATCCTGCATCATTTATTTATGTCTCTTGCACACACTCTGAGACTTTTTTTGGCCATGCCTCCTAATATTGTTTGAGACACAATTTGGGGGTATTAGTGCTTAAGGATGATTTCTAATTGGTTGTATGGATAAGACACTGACATATTTTCTTGTTTATCTCTATACACTCCAATATTTCTAAAATAATTTTCTGGAAGAACCATGCATGTCCTCATGCCTCACCAAAAGGCAAGAAACAAAACCTCTATGTTTCATGCTGTGTAAGGCTCTCTCACCAACTGCAATTGAACCTTACACTGTCAAATATTTTGAGAAAAATTGTACAAAACCAGAATTATATAAAGAGCCATGATCGTTGGTCCTATCCAGGACACAGATCAGATGCAAAGAATAATTCTTTATAAATAGCTTCAGCCAAACTTTATCATTTCACCTCGAGATTAGAGAATGATCCCTTGCCTTCCTTTGTTTAATGATTTCACCCTAATTTTTGCTGATTGGTAAAAACCCATAAGGACAACAATACCAGATAATGTCTCCAACTACCTTAAAATAATAAAACCATTACTTAATAAAATTAAGGAATCATTACGAGAAGTTATGAATGCACTTAAAATTTACCTTTGTTTAACTTAGCCACCTAAGAGAGATCTGCTTGCTCTAAGTTGGTAATTTAAGTCTTTCTTCAGCAGAAAGCCTTCAGAGGGTGACTCATCTTAGGCATCTATCCTTAGATGTGATGAATCATTTTATGGCAGGGCTGGTCTCTCTGCAGCTACTAATGAGGTAGTCTAGTCAACTAATTTCTTAGGCTGACTTCCTAGGTTTTAGATGATCTTAAATAATCTATCTTTACAAATGCACGTGCTGTAAAATCTAAAGCAGGTTGATAGTGATTGAGAGAGGAATTCATCTCTCTAAATAAGGTAGCCATATGTAAGTTACATTTTATATATTCTATGGTATCCTAAAAATGTTAGATATGGACCTGGGACAAATAGGGACTCTGTCTTGACGGTTTCCTAGAGTTCAGGTGGCCAGATGATGGACTAGATTTTTGGCATAGGTAATTAGAGTAATCCCATCAAACACCTCTGTTTGAAAGAACTTTTCTCATTCTTTTCACTCCAATTATTTGAGTTGGGTTTTTTTTTCAACTGTTGTGTGGGTTAACTGAAGTTCTGCAACAAATTGTCCTCCTAAAATTTATCTTAAATCATTCCCAATGAGTCCTCTCAGATTAAAAATGGGATCAGCATATCAGATGTGATTAGCTGGAGCAAAGACTTCCTAAGTCACCCATCCTTTTATCTCCTGCTCTCATTTCCACTTCTGGAGCACAGCTTCTCCTGCATGCCCCTAGCTGTGGAACTGGGAGTTGGAGGGAGGGCATCTGAAGACTCCTGGTGCTCAGCCTCTTATCCTGAACACAAACTGACTTCATTCCCATGAAACTGAATTACACATGACCTCTTCACAAAGGACTGCATGAACATTTTGTGCTAATTGCAAAATTTCAAGGAGGTAATGGGAAGACAGTAAATAGATACACAGATAAAATTCAGTAGCATTTGGCATATATCCCATGTGTTATAAATGATACTTCTTTATAATCTGTTATTTTTTCTAGTTGGGTAATTTGTGCCTGTGAGCCTCAGCAATCCTTTTCTCTCTTATGCTCCCTGACACAACCTCAGATGTCACTGTCGCACCCAAACCACCATGACTTACACATGGAATAAATAAGAGGCCAAGGAGTTTGCATCCCTGTCTAATATTTAAAGGCAGTGGGAGTATGCTTAATGTGTTGTGACCACTTACTAGCAAAATGGTAAGACTCGTGTCACAAGTTTATCTAATTTCTATTGTTGCAGAGGTAATGTCACATAAATTGGGGGCACAGGCTATTCGTTTTGCAGCCGTCTTTTGCCTGGTGTATAATTATCATGGCTCATCTTTATTAAACACCAGCCTTATCTTTGTTTTGCTCTCTTTGTTGATAGATGTAACCTCAATACTGTTGCCATGGCTACAGTAACAGTAGCTGAGAAGATTTTGTTTGTTGTAAACAAACCGAGCTGTACAGGCACAGATCCTAGTGGAGCGTTTCCAGCCCCCTGCCTCATATTATGCTGATTAACACTGCCATCTCCCTCCTGCTACCCATTTCTTATTTTAATTAGCATTAATTTAAGTTGTATCAAAGAGTGTTTCCCCTTTTGGTGCTGTGGCACCCCTTTTCTGACAGTTTTTTTTTTCCCTATAGCGACAGCCATAGGTTAGGACTGCAGCCCTGCTGAGAGCATCCTCACAGCAAAGCCCTGCTGGCACAAAAATTAATCTCAATGTACACACTAGCTTAATGGCAAAAGATTGCTTTAATTTACTTCCTACATTCTCACCTCCAGGGGCAACTGAACTTGTTCTTATGTAGGAGCCACGGGGATCTGAAAATGTGTGACTAATTCTGGCTCTTATTTAGCTTCAAGCCAATTCCTCAAAATCAAGGACCAAATTCAGCACCTCACATAAGGAGATGCAACTCCTCAGTAAGAAACCATACCATAAATTCTTACCACTCTGTTGATTTAACCCATGATCTGCTACGTGCACAGAAATTACTGGAATAGGTTTCTAAACTTCCAACAGTACCAGTTTCTGTTAGTTTTATAGCCGATGTTTCTGTAGCAGGCATTGTTTTCTAATATTTTGGCTTGCCTCCCAAGTTTTATAATAATTTTATTCACTATATATGCCAATGTTAACAATGTCCAGTATATACCATATAGTTTTACTATTATTATTTTCATCTTGAAGAGTTTAGTCACTATCCCTGAGGAAAATATGTCTGCCTGTTTCAAGGGACTAGTACTATGCTCTCTGGGAAGGGCTCAGTAGCTTACCTATGTATATATACATATCACTGTTGTATTTTTAAAAATGCTATTAAACCTAAATTCTTTTATTTCACCTAGATAAAATTCAGTGTAAAGCACAATTTGGTGCAGGTTTATAACAACATGTAAACAGGGGAAGTGTTCCTACCTTGAAAGAGATGGATTGAAAGAGAGAGGGGTAAGCCAGGTGAGATGTGTCTGTACTGCAGCAGGACTGCAACTCAAAGTGATTGGACGCTGCTCTGATGTGACATCGTGTTACAATATTGACAATGAAACCAGTGTTGTTCCCTGCTTTGTGTGGTTTCTGTGCTGATTCTGTGGCCCTTCTGTGCCTCTGCTAAGGTCTCTCCTGCAGCTCTTTCACCTTGCACATCTGAAAGTGGTGCTGTCTGGAAGTCTTTGCTCAGCAATGCACAGATGGACAGCTTGATGCTCCTCTTTACCCCCCTCCTTCACAGGCTTCTCTGGCTGTATGTGCAGTGCCATCCAGAATGGAGTAAACCTGCAGACTCTGTATGAGGAATCAGGTTGTCCTGAGAACAAGGTAGCCTCTTGTAGAGTGCTGGACAAAAAGAGAGCACTGCCAGTGCTGCTCTGTGGTACTTCTAAAATGTAACACCAGGAAGGGGAAATTGTTCTGGAAACATTAATGTCAAAAGGGGAAAAAAAAGTCTTTCTCTTCACCCAAAACATCAAGAGACATTGTTGTTCATGGATTTGACAGTGCTGGATTCATGCTTGAATATGATCCTACAGGTCATTTCCAATCCTGATGATGCAATGAGATGGTTAGAAAGCTAATTGTATCACAATCTGCATTAAGGGAAATCTAGCATGTATAGGGCTAGATATACTTAATCCTTTGTGTGGAAACTACAGGACCATAAAGTGAACAGTGACAGCAGTACTTGGGAGGACAGAATCATCAGCAACATTCAGAACTCCAGCTAATAGCTCATTATGAGTGATGAGGGATGCTGGTACAGCATGAAGTAATTGAGCATTGGTACCCTTGGTCCTTGTCACTATCACCATCCAGAGCAGCTGTGGCTGTCCCATTCCTGGCAGTGTCCAAGGCCAGGCTGAGAAAGGCTTGGAGCAACCTGGGATAGTGGGAAATGTCCCAGCCCATGGGAGGATATTGGGATAAGGTAATCTCTAAAGTCCTTTTCAAACCAAACCATTATCTATGGCTCTGTCGTCAAGGCACTCCACAATTTCCTTATGATTGGATCTTGTTTTATCTAATCCTTTGACATGTAAGAAAGCAGATGATATTGCAGTGCTCAGTATCTTTCAGGTCTAGCCCTAATCTCTTCCTTTTTTTTTTCTTTTCTTTTTTTTTTTAAATATAACAAAACACAATGTAGGTAGAGATATGTTCTGTTTGAAGCCTCTTGGCAAAACTTTGCACATCAAAGCAACATCAGATGATGAGGTTGAGTCAAAGAAGAAATCACAACACTTGTGTGAATTTCCTTGGTTGCAAACCTTTATATTTCAATTTTTCATGCTATTTTAATATAATTTTACACATTAATCATGAACAAGGTGAGGCATTGACACTAGCAAACTTGATGAATGGGAAGAAAAAATTACCCCCATGTGAACTTGTGGAATAGTTCACACTCATTTTCAGCTTGAAAAGCTGTTATCTGTTCATACATCAGCTTTTAAAAGTGCAAATAGAAGCAATCCAGCATGCAGAGATATGTAGTAGTTTACAAATGTCTCTGTGATATCTAAAAATCAACCTGAAATATTGGAATAGCATAAATGCTTGGTGGACCCAACTTCTCCTTGTTTAATTATGTTTTACTAGACTGACAGTGCCATTGAAGGGTAGAATTTGGCAGCCCAGTTAAGAGAATTTTCACAGCCCTCCTTGCAACTTGTAATTCTTCTAGCACCAGGACCTAACTTGACATATCTCACCAGCACATCAAGTCAAAAGACTGCTATGAAGTTTGGATCCTCTTTCCCAGAGGACTAAAAAGCAGCTCTATCTTCAAATGAGTGAACACAGAAATGAAAACCAAGCCTGAAAGAAGTTGCACTGCAGGATATACTCTCTGTCTCACAGAAAGCATGAGTGTCATGAAAGGAAGGAACCTTGATGTAGCTGGCAATCCAACCACCTGAGAAAAGTCTGAAGTTTGATATACACCTGGAACACTGCAGTCTGGCATTTTCAGTTGATTTTTGTAGCTATATGTTTAGAAACCCTAGAAGAAATAATTTCCGCTCATGAAAAATGCTAATAGAAACATATATGGAAGGTTAGGGAGAAAGAATGCATCATTTATATTTTGAATATTTGTCGAATAATAGAATCACTGGGTGGTTTGAGTTGGAAGGAACCTCAAAGATCATCCAGTTTCACCCCTCTGCCATGGGCAGGGACACCTTCCACTATCCCAGGATACTCCAATCCCCATCCAACCTGGCCTTTGACATTTCCAGGGATGAGGCAGCCACAGCTGCTCTGGACACTCAGTGCACATCACTCTCACAGGGAAGAAGGGCTCCTTAATATCTAATCTAACAGGCCCCCTCTTTCAATTTAAACCCTTCTCCCCCTGTCCTATTATGATTCACCCATTTCCCTTCTTCTACATGAATTCTGTGGTAGATCTGGAAATCTGAACAAAGCCATATAAATCTGATGCTTTGTCCACATGTCCTACAGTAGATATTTTCTTATGTCCTTTAGTTACCCCCTGGTTAGTTTTTTTGTTCTTATAAAACATTTTCACCTCTAGACTGAGTCTGGAACATTAGCAAACACCAGAGAAGAAACACACTAAGAAGTGATCTCTACCTTGGTTGTAGTGGTTGGTGCTGAAGTCAAAGGTTATTTACTTAAATTCCAGACATACAGACCATGGCAGAATCTACACCCAGCAGAAAAGGTTTGGTAATACAGATGCTACCAGAAAGAATCTTACCTGAAGTGTCATGAAGGAGTTAAAGTCTGGATATTACTCACACTCCATTGCACATCAGAGAGGGAATTTAAACACAGGTAATAAAGCATTGGCAATAATGTATGTGCTTCAGCTATGATATGATAAATTATGTTTTCATGTCACTGCCTATATTGTCTATCAGTTCAATAAATAGAAAGACTGCTTAAAGTTGGTTTAAAATAGGTACCAATGCTACAGACTAACATATTAGTAAATTTTGTGTGCTGTTGCAGTTTTTTTTTTAGCTATGTGAGGCTATGTATGAGAAAGATGCTTTGAAAGTCTGACACTTTCTTGGACACAGTGCTAAAGAGGGATGAGATGAAAGACTGAGAAATCAGACAGTATTCATCCTACCACTTGCGAAAATATTATTGCTTCTTACAGTGTTAATCTACTGTTAACTTGAAGCAGAGGCTATTCCATACCAAATGGAAGTTGAGAAAATGATTTTTCATACCAGAATCATACTAGGAAAAGAGTGTGAAAAAGGAGAAAAAACGTCCTTGTGACCTTGCAGCCAGGCTTAATTAGAGAGATCAGTTGCACTGATCTATCATGGTGTACATGGCAGTCCTTCCCAGCTACATTTCTGTTGAACTGAATGAAAGTTTATCTTTTACTTCAATGATAGACAAAATAGACCTCAGTACAATATTTTAATTTAAATAGTTTTCTTGTTTAATTAAATATATGATACTCCTCTATTCCATTTTTAAGGAACTGTCTCATTGTACAGTGACATTTTTACCTGTGTTTTGTCGAGGTAGATGAATGGTGAGAACAAAGGACAGCACAAAAAATTTAGCAGGGTATTGCCATGTCCTTTTCTTCTAAGCAAGCTCATCATAAACAACAAGCTTGCAATTCACATTCATACTCCAGTAAGCTTATTTTATATTAAAGCATTCCTTAATATTACAGTAATCTAATTGGTTTGTATGGTTAAAGGAAGATAAAAATTCTCATATTTATTATGAGTTATTACTATAAATCTCCTTACTAAAATAAAAAGAAGCATTTATCCCATTCAAAAGGTATATGAACATCAATATTTATCTCTCTGATAATATCAAAACAGTGTTTCCAGTATTAAAGTTGTCTTAAGAATATGGAGAAAAACCCAAAATCCAAGCCTCTGTGAGTACAATTCCCTTCACATTTACTGGAGGATACATTGTTTTACTTGATGAATCCATTCAACCACGCATGCTATGCAGTGTTTTATAGTGAAAATCACTGCTGCAGCTGAAGCCTCTTTGGGAAGTGCACTCACACTGCCTGGGTTTTGTCGGCACCTCGGTCCTTAAAGCATGAGGCTCACTTTCTCAGGCTGGGGTGTTTGAGTTGGGGTCCTGTCAGTCATGACCTGTATGACTCTCCACTGATTGGATAGGGATCCTAGGGACTGGGATTTCTTTATTATTTTTCTGTGAATCTATCAGATATGTTTTGAAGTCAGGTGTTTTGTGTTGCTGCTTTGTCTGCACTCACAAGTGCTACTTGCTGTTTCTGAACGACTGCTTTATCTTGCATTTGAAAACTCTTATCATATTTGATATGAAGGCCTCCTGAAGCAGGCAAACCCACTGGGGGAATGAGGATTTCTGTTGTTGTTTCACTTTATTCAGTCCTACTGGAGGGTATTTTTACAAGAGCTTGTGGTGGTGGGACAATGGTGTCCTTAGCTGAAAAATGTTTAGAATAGATATTAGGGAAAAAAATCTGTACTATGAGGGTGGTGAGGCCCTGGCACAGGTTGCCCAGAGGCGCTGTGGCTGCCACATACCTGGCAGTGTCCAAGACCAGATTGGATGGAGCTTGGAGCAGCCTTGGATAGTGGAAGGTGTCCCTGCCCATGGTAGGGGATGACCTTTAAAGTCTCTTCCAATCCAAACCATTTTATGATTCTGTGAATTTCATATCTTAGCACTTTGTTTATTGAAGATCAGGGCAGGAGCTTTAAAAGAATAAAATGAATAAATAGTGTTTTGCTGATACGCAGTCTGAAGTTAGGTTTGGATTGTTGTTTAGAATACTCCTGAGGTTTTTCAGCATGAAATTTCCTTACTAACTTGGAAAAAAACCCTTACTCTTCACTGCTGGATGGTTTTCATACCACAGATATGCAGGTCGGCCCAGATACTGCTGTGACAATAAAGCAATCTGTTATCACACCTGTTCCAGATGAAGGTGATTATTCCAAGAATGGTATCTTATAGAAACTTTCTCTATCCTTTTATTTTTTTTTCATTTTTATTTTTTTATTTTCTTTTTTTGCTTTCATCCAACCAAAAATCATATTTGCTTTTCCTGTGGCTGCCAAATAATGAGCAGATATCTTAGTCAAACATTCTATGAGTTTCCAAATGTTTTAGATCCTCAGAGAATCCTGCAGCTTGAGAAACATATGAGAAGTTTACAGTACTTCTGTCTACAAGGATAACCTTGCTTGTATCCTGATTGAATTCCATCTGTCATAAGACAGCCCTACCTCCACAACATGTTGAAATTCACTGAAAAGTTCCACAGTCCTACAGTCCTCCAGAGTACTTAATAATATTACAATATGTGAGGAAACCATGGTACCAAAATTAGGCTTTTATTAAATGAGAAATATTTTCAAATAGAAGTACCAACCAAGTGAATTTTTACATAAATGTAGAAAAAACATGTGACTGCTGCATATAACACAGAGTATCTTTCATCCTCTAGTGTTTTAACGTCATTTTAAAAATATCATTCTTGGCTTAGTTTGAGAGGTTTTTTAAAGCAGGTTTATATATAGATTAGAATTCTTGGATTATTATTTTTTAATAGTAAAAATTTCTTTTTCCCCTCCATCTAGTACATTGTCCACCCACTTGCATTCTTTTTCTTGCATTCTTTTTTATAAAAAGATTTTTTTTTGTCATTGAAAATAATGCAAATAATAAATTGAGATTTTTTTCAAGCTTGAATGTGCCACTTTTCTATCTGGAATTTTTTTTTTGTGTGTGTGTGTGTTTCAAATCAATTCAAGTAAATATTTGATTGAATTTCAGCCATAATATGTAAAAATATCCAGGAAAATATTTATATATACTTTTTGTTCAGCAGAAACCTAATCTTTAATACCCTAAGTATATACTGTTGCTCTTGTGTGGGAGACTTGTGGCTTCTAAAAGGGACACTGCTGCCAGGAAAAGGTAGAGAGCATACTAAATCCTCTTTTCACACAAAAACATCCATTAGTTTGCATTAGTTGGGCAAGACATGTCAATCAGGAATTGAAAGTATTCAGGGATTCCTCAGTAGCTTGCAGAAATATCTCTACTATCTAGAATTTCAATTAAATTTAAATTTACATTTAATTGACTTTGTCTCCCTCATTTCCCTCTCCGTTCTCAGATGTATGTATAATTGCATTTATTCTAATTAATATTTACTGAATTTTAATCTACAATCCTGCACTGTCACTTAGCAGTTATTTTTCTGAACAGTTCTCAAAAAGACTCTTAATAATCCTTTTTGAGAATCCACACAATGTATGTTCCTTGAATTATCTTGAGGTGATTCTTTTTTTTTTTTCTGGATTTTTAGATAGCTTAAGATTTAGGACTAACATTTTCTTTTATGGAAATGTAAGCAGTTTGAGTCTTTTAAGGTATAGTTTTCCAAGTTCTGTGCTGTTTTTCTCTCAATTAGACTGTTAGGTTCCAAAAGAAAAAAGATGATTATCATTGGCTTGTTATGCACTGGGTAGCCCCAAATTGTCTTCCTAGAAGAAACCTGATGTGGACACACTGCCTGGTCCTCAGGAATGTTGGTTTGTGTCTATGAATAGACTCACCAGATATCTAGCTGTGGTTTGGACAAGGAAATTTGGATGGTGATTCTACCCTTAGAGAAAGTGCTTCAAAAGAGCTTATCTTCATCTCTAAATTCCCAAACATCTTCACAGCTATGTTTCTTAGAGATTCTCAAAGGTTCCTGGGGCTGAGCTATCTAATCATGACTTAATTGGGTACCCACAGCAAATGTTTTTCAATAGCTGTCTCTGCATGCACTTGGCAAGTACAAGGCAGTGCGATTTGTCTTAATCATCTTTGGTGATGCATTAAGCTATGCAAAATTACTTCATATTTTGCATAAACTAAGATTAAGCAATCAGACATTTACTCCAGATTGCTTGACACGCAGTGAATTTTTAAACCACAAGAATGCTCAGATGTCTGATCCCGTGGGCATTCATATGTCTCTTTACGGGTGTGTTTTCAGCACGCAGAGCTATCTCTGTCCTTTGAATTTCCCAGTTAGCCATTAAACTCACAGAAAGTATTTTTACAGCTCATAGATGATATTGTACTGGTGTTTCTCTAGTCTTCTTTTTCTTCTCATTTTAGACCTACTGGATCTGCCAGCTGGATTTTCCCATGCCCACAATACCAGCATGGCTTGATCACAGAATCATAGAATGGTTTGGGTTGGAAGGGTTGGTCACCCAGTTCCAGCTCCCATCTCTGTCTTATTCTGGCTAAAGAAATGCAAGTGCCTTGGTCATTCCCTTTCATGAAATCATCAACTGGGAATTTCTTTGTAGATGTAGGCTTTCTTCATTCATGATGCAGGGAGATAATTCAGCCATGTCCTGAAATTATTTTCTTATTCTGGATCACTGCTTTCAGTGGTCAGTTTTTCATCCTGGAAATCTAAATACCTCTGTTGTAGGACTGAATTCATACCTTTTAAATTTTTAATTTATTTTTTCATGTATCATAAGAAATAAGCACAGAGTAAAAAGCAGGTTTTCAGGGTTTTGTACATCTACCTTTAGAGACTGAAAGAACATACATGTTGTATAATGTATCAAATGTTATATTTCCATACAGTGCTCCTGATGTGGCAAAATTACTTTTTCATTTCAAAATTTTAGTTTATTACTTTAAATAACTGAAAACTAGAAAGGCCCAGACCTCAATCAATGACATCTTAAATTACTGAAAGAAAATATGTTGGTTGATTCAATGTACACTATTCCAGCTTATCAGCATGAACATTTCCAGTATTTCAGTTTTGCCTCAAAAACACTATGAGGCGAGAAAACTAGAGTGATAACTTTCCAAGAACATATCACATCTATCCATCTTCTGGGACTAAAAACCTCTGTGCTAGTTTTATGATATTTTAGGATATAGTGAAATTACTTTGTTTGAAATATTTCCCATACATATGAGTTTATAAGCAGTGTTACCGGCTGGCTGAAAGCCTGAATGCTTATACATAGAGATCTGAAATGGGGGTAGAAGCAGCCCTGTGATCATTACAGGCATTTTCCTTTCAGTAAAGTTCAAGTAATCTATTGCATCAAACATGCCAAGCCTGTTGAAAGTGGGCAAAGGTCGCCCTGGTGCTAGAGTTCACAGTTCTGCCCTGATAAGCAGATGGTTCCTAAGCAGATAAGATGTTAATAGATATCAACAGCTTCTGATGTAAGACGTGGGAAAAAAAGCAATGCCAAAGCATAGGTTCAAACTGTGTGCATCATTGAGAGATGGATCTTGACATTGTAAAGGTGTTTTTTCCAAGATCAGCCTTCAGAGCCTTGAGTTAGTTGTATCCTAACATGGAGGATATCCAAACCTACTTATCTTAAGTAATTATTTTGTAGAAACCTCCACATTAAGCCTGGTTTAGGTAAAACAAGCATGATAAAAGAATCATGACCCGAAGAAGAGAAAATAAAAGCCTGCTTTACATCTCCTAGCTATTCTTTGCACAGCACACACACACAAGTGCACACAGGTAAGGCACAGTTGCTTGACAGCCAATGGCATCTGGTTATCTGCAATCTCCTTTACAAGAGCCTTGCTCTCTGCAATGCAGCGGTGCCTCTGCTTTGTGTTAGATAAACATGGCAAACACAGATAGCAACAAGAAAGTGGTATCACAGGTCCTGCTTGCCAGCAGCAGCAGCTCTAGCAGCATCAGTGGGGGCTCAGCAAATCCCCCCACATCTGTTTGTTCATGGGCTCTGACAACCCAGGTGGGAAAGTTGCACAGGGAAAGAATTTATTACATTGGTGGGGGCTGGCTGGAAAGCTGCTCTCCCTTTTTATTTTAATGGTCGCTTAAATTACTTCTGCAGACTTTGACAGAGCTTTGATTAGCACACACAAATATCATCCACAAATTCAGACTGGATCTTTCATCCTAATAAACACGAGCCCAGACCTGCATTTGGATCCTGGATGCTGCTTCTGGGTACTCTCCAGATTTTCTGCCAAACACTGCCACCAAGTGTGAATCTTAGATTGTTTTACTAAACAGTCGAAAGTAAAAGAGACCCACCTGCCAGATCCTAGTCCTGATGACCTCAGCAGGCATTGGAGACCCACTGAACATCTTCCTCTCTATTTTCCCTGTTGAAAACAAGGCTGTGAAAGCTGTCGGACACTCATCTAACATTTAATTTCTGTCACAATAAACATCTAAAGTCATGGACAAATGATGGAGTCCCATCCCTGGTGTAAAAGAGTAAGACAGATGTGGAGAGAGAGGAGGTGCCTAATGCCTAAAAGAATAATAAAACAAAAGAAAGTACTGGAAAAAGATGTTGCTCTACATAATACAAATCCCCAGCTCATGAGCCTCAGAATAATACCTGAGTAACACGACTACCTTTGGTTTCTTTAGTTTTGTACCATAATAATCAATGTGATGTGAAATTAAGATGAGGAATAATATACTCTCAGTCTTAGGGAAGGAATATCTTCAGTCCTATTTCTAACAAGATTGTCCTGAGAATTTGTCTGCTCACCACACGGAAAGGTAAAGATAAATAATACAGAGAGATAAATTGAAATATTTGTAAGTGAAGCTGATCAGAACTCTGCACGAAGAAATAAAGTGACAAGAGTTCAAACAGCCTAACTTATTGGAGTATGAACTTTATTTCACAATGAGAGTGTTCAAACATCTATCTGGTTAACTTTCCATTCTTTATATTAAATGGACATAATATTTATACTTATCAGCTGTGCCTCTCTAAACCATCCCTAAGAAAGTCACTAATCAAAAGGGATGTTAAGAAAGCACAGGTCCCTGTAGTTAAAAAGAAAGAATGTGATTTGCAGCATGGATCTATTGCTCTTTGGTTGCAATGGGCTTGATAAAAAAGACTGTGGGGTGTAGCAGGCATTCCTGACCCTGTTTCTGTCAGCCATGTTTTCTGAATTCAGTGAGAGTAAGAATTTATAAGAATGCTATTTTATATAACTCTTACATGGTTCAGGCATAACCTCACGGTCCTGAGTAACAGCTCTGACCTTTAGCAAGTTTAAATCAACAAACATATGAACCAGAAGGACACACTCCAAGTGGGTCTCAACAGAGAGAATCCAAAATCATGGAAAAACACAAAATTTAATATAAGACTTAGGATTGCTATAGACAACAGACCTCAAGCCGCAATTCTGAAAACTCCACTTAACTAGAAATATGCTCCTCAGGCCATAAAGATCTGGGTTTCTATATTACTCAAAACCTTGAAATTTTTCCAGGTATGTTTAAATACTTCTGAGTTTGGATGCATATGCATCACTTCTCTTTGTTTAACAGGTTCTGCCCATACATATCACAGAACTAAACTCAGCCTTGGGCATTCATCAGCAGTTCTTGTAGCGGCACAACAAAGGATTAGTTAAATAATATATACTTTTCCTTAGGTAAATATGAGTAGCTGTGTAATGATTTCTCCTGCAGGCCTTAACAGCACCAGAAGAGTTGCTTTCCTCTATCAGGTAAATCTGATGCAGCTTTTAAATTGCTCTGTGTGCCAGAGTAGTTATTTTTCTTTTTTTCTTTTTTTTTTTTTTTAATTCTAGGTAGTCTAGCCTCACATCACCCAGAAAGGATTTACAGAGGCAAAACATATTAACTTTATTTGAAATCAGGTTTATAAATCCCCATATACTGATGAGAAACCAAACCCTTAAATAGCAATTCTAATTCTAATAGAGATCTGAATGCTCACTTGTCATAAATCACAGTATTACAGAATAGGAAGAAGGTAAAACCTACATTAAAGGCACATACAGAGCACTTCTTTCTGGGACAGACTGTAAACTTTTTAATTCTTCATCCAGTCTGGTTTGGAATTTTTCAAGTACCAAATCTTCTGTCAATCCCCTGAGGAAAATATTCTGTGTCCCCACAGAGCAAGCATTGTTAAGGGTTCTTTCTAGACATTCAGTTCAATTATTCATTTATTCACTTCTAATTATGCTCACCTCAATAAAAAAACTGTTCTCCTCAGAACCACACTCTGTTGGAGATACCTCCCCATGCCCCCTGCTATTATTTGGACCAAGTTAGTGATTCTATTATTCACTTGCCTCAAATGAAGCCTGTATGTCTGTCTTCGTGGGATTTCTCTGTGTTTCAATTCCCCAGCTCTATAATAAGTCTCACTTTCTCACATCCTTTATCTATTCTTCTAAAAGCTCTAACACAGGGTCAGCCTTTATTTGTGTACATTATCTACATGCAATACTCAGGGAGCCCAAGATCAGCTTCTCAAATATTCTGAGATAGGACAGGAAAACAGTAATAAGAAGAGGAAAAGTTGTAGATTATACTATTTATTTTTTGACATCCAATTGCTATTAGAGAATGATAACTGAAATAAATATCCCTTTATAAACCTATCTGGTTATCTCTGGCTCTGAATAAGTTTAGTTCCAAAAACAGATTGAGAGAATCTAACAGGAAGGGGTATCATCCTGTGTGTTTGAAAGTAGACAAAGTAACATTTACAATAATCCTATGAAAAATATCCATTTTGAAACAGATGTTTAAAAACAAAGGTGAGTTTTTCATGCATGTTACTAGAGATTTTTTTTTCCTCAGTGACAATAGGCCATGGCAAATGCTAGCCAACTTTAAATTTTAAATTTGGAATTGAACAATGTGTGTGTAGACTCAGAAAAAAAAAAGTCTCACTATTTTTTTTTCAGGTAGGATAAGAGTAAAAAAACAATGTTACAAAACAATTTTTAACTTCTCTAATATATATGGCTCTATGTTCCTTGGCTGCAGCAAGCAACTAAAATTTCAAGGGAATTTGATCAGTAATAAAGAGACCAAGACACCAATTGCAGCTCTCCTCATCTGCCTTTTAGATTCAATTGGCAGATTTTACCTGGCTGTTTCTTGCCTCAGTTCCTGCTTGTGATGTTCATTTAAACAATGATTGTGGAAGAGGAGTAAATGGCAATGTGTTTGTACGGTCCCTGACAATATAGACTCCTGGATTCATCTGTGGACAGCAGGCACGAACAGTACAATAATGGATACTACTTTCACCTGAAACTCCACAGAAAATACTTTGTAATTCTTCTGGTCTTTGACAATTAAAAAACCCAAACAAACTGATATTTAAATTATTGCCAAGCTCATTTTTTTTTCCTCAAAGAATTTTATATTACTACAAACCTGTCTGGACACATGTTGTGGTCCCAGGGTTAATAATCCCGGAAGTAATAATCTTGTCCTCAAAGTCAGACCCTAGATGTCCCAATCACCTTGCACTTTCTTCTGCTCATCCTTCATTTTTCTCATTTTCATCCTTTTTTAAAGAATATGTTTGTGCTCTCCATAAATAGATGAGAAGGTTTCCATGGAGGTGTCTCTTTGAAACTCCAAGTTCTAACCTAGACAATGACAATTCTGTTCGGGAAGAGGCCTTACCCCTTGGCAACAGGTAGTGACCAGCAGACACAGAGGTAAGAGCAGAATTTTTATTTTTGGTAGGACTTGGCTAACCTAATAGTTTCCAGAACAAATTTTAAACGTAGGAGACAGATTCATGTTCTTTTCCTGCAAGTGTCACATTGCTCATATTTGTGCTAGTGCCTTTTGTTGTTCCTGTTTAATTTATCTTTGGAATTGAGGGTTTGGACACAGGCAAAACTTGAAGGAAAATGTGTTCCCTATGGACCATTGAGTAGATGATGCCTAAGGTACCAGAGGACTATTGGACAAAGATATTTGCACCTGAAACGTTCAGAGATGGGCTCCAAATTATATTTTTCTTCAAATTAAGGAAATGTTTCCTTGCCCTGATTTTGCCACTGTTGCTTAGGACAATACTTTAATGAGTTCCAGCCTTCTGTGGACACAGAATATGGGATTTTAATTTGAAATCTGATCATATGTCTGGGTCCCCCTGGAAAATTTTATTAGCTCTTTTCTTCATAAATAACTTCTAGAAGATCAAAGGTCTGGCCATGAAACACCATGGCAAATTTGTCCCTAGATGATTTAGCAAAATCAATAGATTTATCAGAAATAAATTTGTCCTTATGTGTTTACCCCTACATAAAAATTCTATGTGATCATCAAATTTATTATGACATGACACAAGAAATCACAGCTATTCACAGTCTTCTTTGTCTGCCACACACTCCACAGCTAATTTTGTGTTACAGTGGAGAAAATAACTACTAAATATCAGCAGTCTCTTCTGCATATTCAGCATGAACCAGGGTCTGCCCTTGCCCCTTAATCTGTTCCAATATGAGACTGAGTCCTTAAAAAAAAAAATATATATATATATATAGAGAGAGAGAGAGAGAGAACATTTTAAATCTGATCTCAATAAATGCTTTATTTTTAGAAGTCAGGACTATTAATTTAAGCAGCATTTGTCTGGATTTTCGAATAGTTTCTCCACACCATGATAGTGATACAGTCTTAATTTTCTGAGAACTGGAATGCTAGAAGTGCAAGATATGCTCAGCACTGGAATGCCAGGGGAATGGTTTCCCTGGCAACAGCAAGCACATAAAAAGTATTCAGAGCAGTCCCTGATTTTCCTGTTTTAAGCCTCCATTGATAGGGGAATAAAATCTAGTTTGGATTTTTTTATTTAAGGTGAACTGCAGGGCAGAAACATATGGATGTGCTTTATTACATTTCGCCACCTTGTGGAGCAAACCTGTAGGAAGGGAATTTAGAAGATGTGGCCATGGAGCCCCAGAGAGGGCATATAGTCACTGGAGGGAAAAAAAGAATAAGCAACAGTTAAAAAACCAAAACAAACCAGGGCTTATTTTCAAATGGTGAATTTTCTAAGGTAATTTTTAAAATGAACCAGAGGGATTTCAGGGTTCAGCATAATGTTTGGTTCTGGTACTGCAAGACACTTGGATACACATTTACCTCTAACCTGAAGAGCAGATGTCGTGAATTGGAATTCAGATCCTCTGCTTTTTAGGCATTTGGACAATCCCATAGAAATTAGACACATGCTTCGATATCCTGCTGAACCATATCTTATATCATGTCACTTCAAGATCATTCCGATTAATTTCTGCCTTTTTTTAAAGGTATCTCAGTTGGGCTCCCACTGTAAAGTTGCCTTCAAGAGGAATGAAATAAAATTGAAATTTGTCTTCAGCTTACCACTGTTTTGCCTGCATTGACATTTTCAAGTGAGGACACGTGAGTTTAATTTGTCTGCAGCTTGACATGTTTTACTAGTCCTAGTTCTAGTTGTTTTGCATACAGGGAATGAAATTTAAATGCTAGGCTAAAAAAGTTGAGAATATGATTGGTCTCTCATGAACATTTGATACCCATAGTTTTTAGTTTAGAAGGAGATAGAGCTGAAATTTTGGGGGTTTGTTACTGTGCAATTTCTCATGGAGCAGCCTAAAAATATGAATATGATAAAAATATGAAAATGACTCAACCCTTGAACATTTTGACCCCTCAAATATAACAGACATAAATAATTTGGCTATGGAAAATATTGTACAGAAAAAAAAGTCTCCTACTATTATGTATTTATTACATAGACTTATGAATTCTGGATTATTTGCAAAGTGGGAAAATATTTTTTAAAATGCAGTACCCCACAAACTCAGTGGTTTGGACAGAACAAATTATACATTAAAAAAACAGAATTTGTATCTTTATCCACACAATGAATGTGACTTGAGTTTCTGTTCTTTCCTTTCTCAGTTCTAGAGCCTTTGTTATTTCAGTATTCTCCTTGTTTGTATGCTTGCTGAGTATTTATATTCCCCAAGTGAATGAGGTTTCCTTTATCCTAATTGAATCTTTAAAAAATATTTTCTACCCACTTTCTACAGTAGTTAATACTGACCTGCTATTTCTTATTTTTCTTCCCTGTCTCCTCATAGGATCCTGTGTTACTTTCCCTACGGCTTTGCAATACGGAAGAGAAAGGTGATATTTAACACTTACACAGTATAAAAAATAACCTAGATCTGGACCATCTTTCATGATAAAAAAAAAATTCACTATCTGCTGTTAAAAAACAATCAAACAAAAAAAAAACCCTAAAAAAAAAATAAAAAAAAAACACACACAGAAAACCAAAACGAGAAAAAAACCCAAACCAACAAAAGCATAAAAAACCAAACTAAACCAAAACAAACAAAAAACATAAACCAGGTTTTTATAATAACTTGATACATTGCATTTTGATGTCTTTTCCACAGCACATCAACCAGCACATGACATTTGCAACTCTAAAAGAGAAGTTGCATCTTGTGAAGTGACAGAAGAACTCACATAGGAAAAAAAAAGTGGGATATATTTACTACATTTTCCTAGTCTTTACTTGGTGAGTTTTCATTGTTTTTACAACCCATTAATAAACACTGCCTTGAGCCTCCATGCAAACTGCTCATGTTTGGACAATAATGCTAAGCGTGTTATACCATCTGGGTGCTCTGTAAAAAGCGCTTCCCATTTGCAAACAAGCAATCAAGTATATAAGGAAGTGTGCTTTCTTGAAGGGAGAGAAGAAAACAAAATGAGGGAGGAAACTGGATAAGGTACAATGACCTACTTGCTGCTTTCACAAATTACAACAGCCATTTAAAGTTACCATGATAAGGCAACTTCAGGGATGCTGCCGGGTTTCTGTCCCTATGAGAAGCCTCAGCTGGAGCTGTCACAACTCAGGGCTCTGTTCTCCATCTGTCAACCATCAGGGCAATCAGGTTTCTCCCACTGACCCACCTTGTGCCCTCAGAGTCACCCATGCTTACCCTGCTGGCCCCAAAATCTGCCCCTGTTCTTTGGAAATTTCTGCTTTTCAGTACTAAGGGAGGCAAATCTGGTGGACTTTGACTCCCAAAAGAGTGTCCTAAAGTATGATAAAAATATAAAGTGTCTGTATTTCAAGGCCAGTCAGCAGTGCCTTCCTTTCTGTTCCCACTCTCTCAGGTGTGAGCTATCATTCCCCCGCTCTGGGCTTACTTGTGCCCCTCTCACCATCACTCTGGGCATGTCTTTCACGTCTCAGCTGGCAGCTTTTGCTTGTTAGTTCTACAAAAGTAGCAGAACTATGCTGCAGTTTTATTTTCTGCCTTCTAATATTACCTACTCGATTCTCTCTTTACAGATTAGAGACTTAATCCAGTGGTGCCTTTGGGTTGCTACAGTGCTAAATAATCCCCCTCTGCACATCTCTCTCTCTCCATCATGTCCTCTCCTACACAGCTTTCTCCCTCAAAACACTTCCATGACTTTCATCCCACTAGCTTGATACACTGCTATTTAAAGCAAAGCTATTGAGGATTTGGTATTTAAACAATATTAGTGCATTCACCATATCCATGTATACAGAATATGCTTACTCTGCCATCTGTTTCCGCTTATACACACACTCCTACTTCTGCCCTTGGGAAGATGAGAGAGCAAACACCTGACAGATGCCTAGTCACACTGTTTAATATTTCTGGAAAATATTCAGGTGCTGAGTTTAGAAACAGGAGAAAGGCAGTGCAGAATTAAGGCAGGTTCCCTGCAATTCTATCAGAATTTTCTGTCTGGAAGAATTCTTGCAAAGATTAGATGTGAGAAGGAAGCACTGTATCTCTCCCCTTTTTCACACCACTCAGTTAGCACAGCATCATTGAGACTCAGTCCAGGTTTTATTCAAATAATTATTGCATAATGGGAACTAAGACCTACTGTATTTATATATCCATTCCCATCTCTTCAGCATCTGAGCACCTTCTCATACAATTCTAAGAGATTTAATTAACATCTGTCAAGAGGGGCTCACTTTCCACAGGAGGGAAAAATTGCATGTGGATTTTTTTTTTCCAGCTACATTCAGTGCCATGTGTCTGCATTAGCCAGAACACAAAAAAGAAAAAGAAAAAAAAAAGAAAAAAAGAAAAAGAAAAAGAAAAAGAAAAAGAAAAAGAAAAAGAAAAAGAAAAAGAAAAAGAAAAAGAAAAAGAAAAAGAAAAAGAAAAAGAAAAAGAAAAAGAAAAAGAAAAAGAAAAAGAAAAAGAAAAAGAAAAAGAAAAAGAAAGAAAGGACTTCACACTCGGCACAAAAAGAAGCAAGGTAAGTAGGAAATCCTTTGCCAGCTGGTGAAGGTAGTACTTTATCTGGTGTTGACGCAACTCAGCAACTCTCACACTCAGAGAATCGCAGAATGGGTGAGGTTGGAAGGGACCACAGTGGGGTCTTCTGGTCCAGCCCCAGCCCAGAGCACAGGACACAGGATTGCATCCAGAGGGTTCTAGAATATCCCGAGTGAGGGAGAATCCACACCTTTTCTGGACAACCTGTTCAGTCTTCAGTCACATGAACAATAAAGAAAGTCTTCCTCATGTTCAGGTGGAACTTCCTGTGCATCAGTTTCTGCCCTAAAATCCTAAACCTAGTGCCCTGCACCTAGTTTTCTGCTAATCCATCGATTTCAGGGACACATTATGACTTTGGATGACTTTTATGATCTCAACAGAGCTTTCACAAATGAACCCTCATTTGGTCTAGATGGAAGGCAGAGGTTTCAGACACACAGAGGTTGTGTTCATCTCCTTACTTCTAATTTAGGTTCAACTGGAGCAACAAAACTCCTTTTTCATTCCAGACAAAGTTCCCACCCCTTTCTGGAAAGCTACCACCTCCCTTTGGCTCTACTTTGTTCTTTTCTTCCTCTGGGGGAGGCTGGCTAGTTCCACAATATCCATTTACATCTTTGGGATGAACACACAGCATGCATCTGAACTAGCTCATAAAGTACCTCAAGTTCATTCACATTCCTTTTTTTCTCAACCCAAACAGTTCTTCTGGGACGGAGGAGTAGAGCCATCATTTACCAAAGAGTTTAGACAGCCATTCAGGTCTGCTGTGCCCTGATATATGAGCACTTTGTAAATAGCCACCTAGGCCTTGAATATTCAGTATGATGGAATTTGTTTAGTATAGAGGAGGGAAGAGTGAGGAGAGACATAAGTATCTTCAAACATGTAAAAAATGGATACAAAAAGGAAATTAATAAAGTGTTTTTATTATTCACTGGGGCTAGGGCAAGCAGAAATGGTCTTAAATTGCAGTAAAGGAGATTTAGGTTTGCAATTAGGGAAAAAATTCCTAGCATAAGGATTTCATAAGGAAACAGAGAGAGGCTGGAGATGCCCCTTCACTGGAGGTTTTTAAAAATGTCTTAGATATGCATCTGTCAAAAAAAAACCCTAAAAATATTTAGGTGCAGTTGTTGTAGTCAAAGATCATGTGGCTCAGAATTGCTCTCTAGCCCTGCTATCTGTGCTGCTGCAGGAAGCTAACAGGGTCAGCAAGGGCTAAACCTGATCTATGGAGGCACCTGAGTAGTGAGAAAGTGTCTGATCATTGTCACTGAGGAGAATCAGATTCCGTTTCCCCCACACATTTTTCTACCAAGAAATATCACAGCTTTTTATATTTTTCTTCTTCATTACAATTTTTATCACATTTTTTAAAAGCCCACATGTGGAACATTTATTTTTTGATGTTGTATGATAATTTCTCTTCAAGATCTGTGTGACTTCTTTCTCATTTTAAAAAAATTATGAAGACATTTCACTCCCAGAAATGTTTCACCGGGGTTGCAAATGGCCTGTCCTTATGGCATCCTACTTGCTGTCCTGTCTGCTCTGCAGTGCCTCTTTTAGAACTCAATTTGCCGTCATCAGTCTTACTTGTTTTTTCAAAACTATTCAAATTGCATTCAGCTAGGATTTGATTAGAAGAAAGGTGAAATGACTTTGCTTTCTGTGCTAGGCTTTGAGCAGTTGCTCTGATGTTGATTATCTCACCAACAGAACATAATGTGCTAATCAAAATGTTTTTGGAATGACATCCTTTTCTGCGAAGTCAAAGTCCATGAATTTCAAATGCTCCTACACAGGAACCTTAAAGGAGGGACCAAAATACCTTCCTTCAGTTTACTACAATCCTGTAGAGCCACAACCCACAATGGAGAACAGATCCACAGAGTCTTGCAGCTGCACCATGCAGGCCACAGATATTACTCTGCATTTCCTACCCTGTCTAGGTCGTCTGGGAAAAATTCCATCCCAGCTGATGGTGTAAGTTGGAAGATAATGACAGAACTGGGCAATGTAATCTTTGAAGGGGGGCAGTGAGCTTAGAGAAAGGATTTTTATCATTACCGAACAGCAGTAATTAAAGAGGAGCCATGCTGAAGAGTTGAATTTTGTATTTTGGCAACCTCATCAGAGATTGTTGTTACATATTTGCAAGTAATGCTATCTCAGAAGTTTACAGCACATTGCCAAAGATTCCTCACCTCTTTCAATCTCTTCCCATCTACCATACGTAGTTGTTTCATCCAGGAAAAATCACAGAATATCTTGGCCATAAAATTTGTAAATGTCTGTATTCAATTGCGTTTTCAGTGTGAGATCAAATAGATCACTCAATGAGCTGGTAAATAAGCAGAGAAGGTAGGAGTGAATGGCTGCAGAGGTGCTATTACAGAACAAGGAAAAGCAACAGTTACACGAGAAAAGTACAGTTGCTTCAGAAACAAAATTGTGCCCGTAAAAGTATATTGAAATGTAATATTGTCTCCACTATTTAAAACTAATAGAGAGTCTCATCCATCTTGATAACAGGACAAGTCGGCAGGGTATGGACTGATGAGAAACAGTTTAGCACCTTTCTACTTTCTGAAAGAAAAATAGCCAAAGACTTTGAAATCACTCTACGAGATCTCCTTACTCCTGAATGTGGACATGACAGCTGGGTGAGACATAACCAGGCAACCTGAGGGCAACCACTTTAAAAGTTTGGTGGAGAGAATAACCTGGTACACATAGCTGTTGAATCCAGCCTTTGGGTGGTTTTTTTGTTTTTGTTTTTTTGTTTTTTGTTTTGTTTTTTTTTTTTTTTACTGCTAGATCCCAGAAAATTCTTCTCCCATCATCCCTTAAATGAAAATGTTGAAATAATTTTAAGAGAAGTTTTATATGTGATTTTTTTTTTTTTTATATTGATTGTGCAATCATATTGGGATCCTCCTAAATAGAATACGTTTGTTAAACATTGTTATTTGGCTTTAATTTTCTCCTTTATTCTGTTACCAAAATTCAATTGCAAAACACACAGGGAGAAGCTTGGATCTGCTTTTCTCCCTGAAAATTGTGCTGGCCAGTGTTTTGTTGATTCATGTTACAGGAGCAGGGCCGGCTGTCAGGGTTGCATTTCAGATTTCAGTCACTGTGTAAATTTTCATAAAAATAAATTCAGTTTCATATGTGGTTACTTAATATGTGCTCACATGTAATGCTTGAGGTGTAGAATTCTGCATGAGATTAAATAACGTGGACAGAGGTGTCAATGTGTGAGGTAGGTGTCATTGTTCCCTCTATACTCAGTCACTGTGGTTATTTAAAGGTTATTTATTGCCCAAATATAGGTGTATAGTGGCAGGTAGAACATTTCAGGCTCAGCTTCCATCCACCACCCTGAAAGTGTAGGGGATTTTTATGATCTCCATGTCATATCTATCAAACCTACAGAGATGTCTTCATTTCATCTGAAGTTTCTCTCATCTCCTTCACCAACAGGCTTCTCTCTGTCAGTGTCTTAATCTGGAGCTGCATCACCCCAGGTGCTGCAGAGCATTACCTCCCAGAGATAACAGAGGGATCTCCATTATAATCCTTGATAGTAAAGGTGCCTTTTTTCTCTCTTGTCTCTGTAAAAGACTTTTTAATCACAGCAATAGATTTTCTGTTAGAAATAACCGCAACTGTTTATTTCTCATTATGATGTTCAGGATATGAATTTTTCTAGTGTGATTCATCCTCTGCAAGTTATGTGCCATTTTGCCCCAAATTTACCCCAAATGTTGAACTTTTGATGGTCCCATATGTTTTGTGCTGTGCTGCAGGCAGAAGGAAAACATACCAGTCCTGTTTTAGTATTTAGGTTGTGCTGGAATTTGTGGTAGGAAACCTGATCCTGGCAGTTAACCCTTTTTTCAGCCAAGAATCCTTCAGAGTGAGATCGGTAAGCCCAGAGTTTCAAATTATGAGGGCAATGAGATGTTCTTCCCCATTGCCTCCAGAGGCCCTACTGGCTCACCCACGTGGTAACAATGCATTAGAAGAAGAAAGAAATAGCTTTTCTTAGATTAAATTCTGTTCAAACTCTACACTGGCAGTTCTATGGGCTGTGGGTATTGCCTTCATGGAAATAACATTATCTTCAAGGACTTCCTATCCATGAAAAACAAAAAAACCCCAAAACCACTCAACACCCTTCCAGCCCCCAAAAAAACAAAACAAAAAACCAAAACAAATCACACATTGAAAAAATACACCAAAACCCATTTTTTCCCCTCCTCCTCATTATAATGCTGAATAAATTAAAACACTGTTACCTTTAGGAATGCATACCTTCTTAAAAACCTGAATCTTTATCTTATTATAGTTTTTCATTCTGCTAATTAATTTAACTTTCTATCATAATCCTTATTTTAATCACTGTCTTTTCAATTTCTTCATTTCAGTCAGATAATTTTCTTTCCACTTCTGCCCTGATGCTTCAATTCCACACCATAGAGCTCAGCAACTATTTGACTTGCTAAATCTTTACAAAAAAAAATTAGCACAAAATTATTAACCTTGGACAAAGTGTTTTGGAGCTTTTCATTTGTATGCAGAAAGGATGCCCTTTGTGAGAGAAAGAAAGAGAAGGAACCTCCAAAAGAAATATAAATCAGTATCTTAAATTACTCAAATGTACAATATGGCATCAGTAGCTGTTACATATTTTTTTCTCTCCTTTTGAGATTCAAATACATATGCTCAGCAATTACTGTTACATTTGCATAATAGGACATTTTTTGATTAGCATATCTTGGACTTCTGTTTGCATTTTTAAATTGTGATTACTTTCATTCTCTAATTTGTCATTATTCCTCCCTTCATGTTCTGTTCTACCTGTTCTGTTCATGTTTTCCTTTGCTCTCCTTTTTTTGTTTTCCTGAGGGCTTTTCCTCCCCAAAGCTCTGTTTAGTATTTGGTTTGCAGTTAACATCACACAGTAATGGCATACCAGGAAAGCAAGGCATATGACATATTAAAGTTTAATGAATAAATTGTGAAACCATGTGACAAAAGCCATGCTTTCGCAGGGGATAGGCAGGAAATAGTGATGCACTGCAATATCCTAAAAAATCTGAAATTTATTTTATAACATTTACTCATCCTTTCATGCTGTTTCAACTTTGTGTGCACTGAGGAAAATATCTTGTGGTTACCTCAGCTTTGTACATTTTACGAAATTTAAATACCCTAACTGCTCCTTTACCCATCACCAAAACAGGTTGGATCAGATTCTTGGTGTTACCATTTTGGGTGAGGTTCTTTGATTGCCCATTCTCTTTACCTGCTTTAGAGGAGAGAGGTAAGAGAGTGCTTATGTAGTTATTCAAATGTTAAAAAGAAGTTATTAAATCTATTCAGTGCAACCAATTGGATTTTCAGTTGTGTAAAGTTCTTAAACACCTTTCTGCCAGAGTATCCTAGTGCCTTTATTTGTTAGAGAATCCCCTGTGTTATAAGATAAATACCCTTGTGCTCTGATTTATAACATCATCTATTATTTGTAATATAAATAAAATTTGTTCAATTTTATTTATTTTTGAAATACTGAAAATACTTTGATATCAGGGTAGAGGTATGTGCAACTGTGTTACTGTTGTTTCATTTGTTCAAACCTCCAAAACTGAACAGATTCTCAGTACTGTCTCACTTGTAACGTCTTGAGATCTCAAATGAAATGGTGGCCAAGTAGAGTTGATCTTCCTGTTCATGGCTTTGCTTTGTGAATTCATTGATTTCATTAATTAAATGAGTTGGAAGTAAATCCCAGCCCTTTACTGCATGCAACTCATCAGAGCTGATGGCTGAATCTTAATAAGCTGTTTAGTGTGATCTTGTGCCAGAGCAGCTAGGTGCTAACAGTTTCCCTAGTGCTGCAGTTCCATGTAGCAATCTGTGGTTATAATTGACTCTGCCAGGACAAAAGAAAGAGGAGGTGGAATGGCATTAGATTAAAATGAAACAGTGCAGTGAAGAGTGGTTAGCTCAATGAATGCAAAATTCTCCCCTTTTTTGTGTGTGAGCTGAACTCAATGGTTACAATTTTCTTCCTTCTTTCAAATAAATTGCAGCATTTTGGATTCAGCTATGTCTGAAGAAAAAGACCTGAGGATGTTCCTGCTTGGAAAAAATAAAAAACCACCCCAATAAGAACTCTGAAATGCAAACATTAAGACAGATAATTATTAAGGATACTGGCAATGCCCGTGTAGTTTTCTCCATATCCTACAGTGAATTGATGCCAGTGTTGTGTAGTCCACACACTCTACAAGAATACTAAAATAATGGCATTTTGGTACCCCTTGAACTAAAAGAAATAAATAACAAAATGAAAAACAAACCAATGAAATAAAAAAAAAAAATCAAAACTAATCCAACCCAACCCAACTCAAAACAAACAAAGAAACTAACAAACAAAATGCCCAAGGCCTGCTGCTTGTCTTAAGAAGGATAAACCAGAATCTAGTAAATGAAAGAGCACCACCCCATAAAAAGGGGAAATTATGAAATAAACAATTACAAAAAAAAACCCCACACCAAAATCCTAGTCATATGAGGGAAATTACTCAGGACTCCCATATAAGGGAATAATTTGCGAAACTAAGAAGGACTCTCTGCCTATTACTTCAGGTGGTCATTCTCTCTCTCTTTTTTTTTTTTTTTTTTTTTTTTTTTTTTTTTTTTTTATGTACACTCTTTTTATATAAATTTGAAAAATATTTTGAAAAGTTCAGAAAAGGTTTCAGCTGTCCATGGAGATAAACCCAGCTTTTCCTTGGAACTGAAAGAGTCCACCAGTCTGCTTGGACAGTGCGTGGGTTCCACTTGCTGAGGACACGGAGTCAAACACCCCAAAATGTGAGAAGGAGACAAAACCAGAGCGTGTTGTGGGGTTTGTAACAAGTTTCAGCAGACCACCCCTCCCCACACACGCAGCTCTGGTGCTGCCTCTTGCTGTTGTCTGTGTGTACATTACAGATGATCAGCTTTCAGTGTGTTTCTCCACAGGCTCCTATCAGGAAACATACGCTGCTTGTGGCTTCCAAATGGCAGCCCTTCCAAAGTGACTTCCACCAAGCTGGAGCTCATGGAGAGGCTGCACTACACTGGCAGCATGGACAGAAACTCCTCCCTTGTCCTCATGACACTGTCCCGCTCCCTTCTTACCCTTCCCTCTGCACTTTCTCCTCCATTGCACTTCTTTCTGCTGCTCTTTTTTTCTGACAACCCAGGGAGATTTTATAGCACTTTCCACTACAAGAGCCCACAAGGAGGCTGGAGAGGAACTTTTCACAGGGGTATGGGGTGATAGGACAAGGGGGAACAGCTCTAAGGTGAAGGAGGATAGATTTTGATTAGACATCAGGAAGAAATTCTTCACTGTGAGTGTGGTGAGGCCCAGGCAACAGGTTTCCCAGAGAAGCTGTGGATTTCCCTGGATCCCTGAAAGTCCAAGGTCAGGCTGCATGGAGCTTGAATTAACCTGGGGTAGTAAAAGGTGTCCCTGTCCATGGCAGGGGGGGGAGATGAGACCATGTCCAAGGTCTCCTCAAACTCAAATCCTACTATGACTCTAAGGATCTCTAATATCCTGAGAAGGCTTTTCTGACTGATACGTACCTATGTGTTTTAGTTTTGCTTTTTTGAGATTTTTTTTCTTGCAGTCCTAGAGATCATCTGTGGCCAGAGTCTGATAGAAGTAGATCAAATAAAGCTGTAAGTTGCTCATCCATAGACCCATTCTTGGGAGATTGTGACACGGGTCAGTCTCACCATGTTAACACACAAATAAAAGTGCTCAAACACTGGAGGTAGATAAGGTAGTAAAACTGAGCTACAAAATACAGCTTCAAATAAATTCCCTTACTAAGCCAGCACATGACATAGGTGACCGAGAATCAAAAAGAGGAAGTTTAAGAGGTTGTTTCCTCCTGTTTTACATTACACTTAGCAGCTGGAAGCCAATACAAACACTAAAGGAAAAATTGCTGCAATGTACTGAACATGTAGAATATGGGTTTTTTAAGCGCCAAGCCAGAAATTAAGGAAAGACAAAACAAAAATCTAGTGTTGATGCAAGGGAGAAACTATGTGGCTTGGAGACAAGTCTTAGTGCCTTGTATATTTTAAGTGTTACAGAATCAGAGTCACAAAGTGGTTTGTTTTGGAAGAGATTGTAAAGCTCATCTCATTTCACCTCCCTGCATGGGCAGAGACACCTTCCAACAGTCCAGGTTCTTCCAAGTCCTATCCAATCTGGCCTTGAGCACTTCCAGGGGATGGGGAAGCCACAGCTTCTCTGGGTAACCTGTGGAAAATGAAACTGAGTAATATGTTCTTCTTTTTTTTTTTTCCAATAGAAATTGGCAAATCCATGGATGATGATAGGCACTGTAATTAATCTCATTCTCTTGCAAATATCCACAGGTTAGAATAGGCCTAGAGGACTTAGGAAGAGACTAGAAAAGTCCTCCTAGCCCTCTTCTAGGGATCATTTATTGTTGTGTGCAAGGTCTGGGGAAGGTGCAAAATTTTTCAGTTAAACTATGCTGATGCCAAGTTCTGGCAAAAATTTTGAACCTGACACCTCCTGGGCCAAACAAAGCTTGTCTCCACACAGGCAAATTCTTCTCCTTATATGAAGATATGAGAAGATTGTCAAAGCAACAGTAGGAAAACCAGGTACTATTAAAGGGCAATTCAGGCGGACTATAAAATAGGAATAAATGAGCATAATCCTCAAATTCAGAAACAAAGGATTTTTTTTTTAAAGAGGCTGAGTAGAAAGCTTATTGAAAAGACTACATTGATAAAATTAACATTTTTATATGTTGGTATGCTTTTCTTGAGTGGGATGTTGCATTTGGGATGCAACAAGAACAGAAGGGATAAAGCTTGTAGATGGTTAGTGAGTGACGTCTCTGAGAAACTCACTGCTTCACTGAACTGATTGAATTTGCTACTTATCTTTTAGTAAAGATAGCTTTCAGGCCATGAAGTGGAGCTAGAAAACAAGAGGAGATTTTTCTTAGAGCACCCATAAAATTGTTACAGTTAAAATTGTTATGTTACAGTGTATTCAGTATAAGAGGCAAAGGCTGAGCATTTATCTCATGCTGTAAGGCACTGCTGTAAAAAAAGACCATTTTCTATTTCAGATAGAAATCATCATTATGTGTGGGCTTTTTTTTTCTAAGGACTTTAAATAAGGAAAATAAATGCTGAATTGTATTTCATAAAATTTCTTTCTAGTAGGCCATTAGTCCAAATCAGATAGAAATTATGAATACAATAGACGAGGACTTTCACTGGATGGGCAAATACATAGGATAAATTAACTAAGAATTCTCAATGTTAGAGTTAGTCAGAAGCAAAATTCAGCTATCAAAGATGTTTATTATTTTGCTAAAACTTTATCATGCTCCTGAGTCCTGTGGTAAAGAATGAAATAAATAAAAATAAAAGGCAACAAATTTTGACAAGGAACAAAATGGAAGACAGTCATAGCTTCCAAGTTATATTGATTTTTGAACTACAGAAAATGGGTGAGGTAATTTAAAACACCACAGGAAAAATTTTGGTGCATAGTAGTAAAGTAGCTCAGAAAGATTTTAGTAATTTTGGGACTTGAGACCATATGTAACCCTTAAAAATTATAGAAAATAAAATTTTTACTCCTCTCTGAAGTTTTTAGTGCCCACATCTATTCTGTAATTAAAAATGCACCAGATTTTATGCTCTCTTGTAAAAGGATGATAAAACACATTAAACTCATCTACTGAGGTGAGAATATTATCATAAAATCATAGAATCATTTAGGTTGGAAAAAGGCTTTAAGATCATCAAGTCCAGCTGTTACCCCAGCACTGCCAAGCCCATCTCTAACCAATGCATTTGGGTATTGGTATTAAGTATCTACAGATCTTATGTACCTCCAAGGACGGCGACTCCACCACTGCCCTGAAAGTGTGTTACAGCCCTTGAAAACCCTTTCTGGTGAAGAATTTTTCCTAAGTTCCACCTGGGCTTCCAGAGGAAGTACACTCTCCTTGTTTCTCCCAAATTTAAGCCAACAATCTGTGTTTGGGCAGGCAAATCCCCTTCCCCACTTGTAATCTTTTGGCATGTGGAGACTGCCTGATCTTGTATCTCTAAGTTTTCCTTCCTGATGTACATCCAGCCTTCCCGGATTTCATTTGCCACCAAGACTGCCTTCCAGGGGAATTTGTCAATTAGTCTCCTAAACCAGCCAAATTCTGCCCTCCAGAATCCCAAGGGGCAGCTCTGCTGACGTCTCTCTTGTCTTCTCTTAGAATGGGAAACTCATTTGATGGGCAAGTAGCCCAAGACAATTCTGAGCCACTAAGTCTCCCACCAGCCCTCCTCTCTTCACCATCAGCACCTCCGTTGAAGCTCCTCCTCTGGTTGTCTCACTCACCAGCTGAGTCAGAAAGGTCTGCTTCACACACCTCAGGTACCTCCTTGGCTCCTTGCTCTCTTCTGGGCTTTATTTCCAGCAGACACCTGCTCAGTTGATGCACCCCATGAGAACCAAGTGGCAGTGATCATGAGACTTCTCCCAGCTCCTTACAGAGTATTCCTCTTGTCTCTTCATCCTGCTTGGGAGGACTGTATTATCTATGATATTTAATTTGAAAGGAAATTCTTAAGAATTAAGAATTCTTTAAGAATTCTTAAAGGTCTGGACAAGCTCCTTGTCCTGTTGATGCGATGTTTTACTTAAAACTTTTGGAGTGTCAGGGATATTGCATATGTTAAAATGCTAAACACAATGATTTTATGGGAAAAATTTGTCAGGACTGATCTGTTAAGAAAGCATTCAAATGTCTCCCTGGGCAGTGTGGAAACCTGTTACAGTCAACCTCTTACACCTACACATAGTATATATGGAACCAAACTTGTAACATCGCCTTACTCTTATTTTTGTTTTGCTACAGTTTTATCCTTATACAGAACTTTAGTCTGCTGGATCAGGTTGTGACAGAGAAGGAGTCACATAAAATATAAGCAAAAATGTAAAATCCAAAAGTCAAGAAAATCACAGATTTTTAAAACCAAGGATAAGATTTCCTTTTTGATTTGGAAGACTTTACCTCTGAACTTACACCTTTACAACATCTCAAGACAGTCATGGAAATGTAATTGTTACCTGGAAAGTGGGGTAAGGAGGCAAGATAACAGAAAAAACAAATTTTATTAAACTGTGCGAGAAACCCACTCATCTGACCTGGAAAATTAAATATGATTATGGTGTAATGCATCAGAAAAATCAATAACAGGACATGTTAACATAAAATACAAATTGTAGAAAGTTAATGTAGATTTTTTGAATAACAGTATTGACTGAAGATTCTAATCAGCCAAATGCATGAAGGTTAATCCAGAGCATGCTTAGGAATAAATGAATTCAAATTGAATGTATCACTAAAATTATTTTTTGATCTAATGGAGTGATAATTGAATTCTTTTCCTAAACTGAAGCAGGGGAGATAGTAGCACCACAACATAATTACTTGTCTGGTTAAATACATCGTCCTTTTTTTGTGGAAATAATTTGCTTTCAGATTCATGCTGAGAAGCTACCAGCTCCTCTTTATCATAATATAATTTAACAAAATGTAGCATTCCTTCTTCATCAAATTAAAGCAATTTGTAAAATTGAAGAGTCTTTGGGTCTCAGCTCTTCAATCATCCTCCATTGTTACACTCAGACAAAAAGAAAGGTCATTAAAAATAAAACCTTCAAATAGAGACTGACTATCTTTGCTTATAAGTAAGGTTTACAGGACAGGAAAATAAGGAGAAGATGTCCTTTAAGATGGAAATTACTCAAAGGATTTTATGTGAAGTACACAAATCCTTGGATTGCTAAAGCTCTGTTGCAGACACCTCAGGAATGCCTGAAGTCAGAGCAGCTTACTCTAGCAGAATTAGTGTAACATACAATCATGAAGGTTGGAAAAATGCCTCTAAGATTCTCGAGCCCATCCATTAATTCAGCGCCCCTGTGCTGACCCCTAAACCATATCCCATAGTGTCATGCAGGTCCCTTTTGAACACATCCAGGGGTGGAGACTCCACCACAGCCCAAGGCCCCCTGTGCCAGGGCTCGATAGCTGTTTTAGTGAAGCTTTTTTTTCCCAATACCCAATCTAAACCTTCCCTGGTGCAACTTGAGGCCATTTACTCTCATCCTGCAAAGCCTCGGGCTGGGTAAGTGTCTCAGAGATATCGACCACAACCCCTTCAATGCCTCTTCCTCGTGCATCAGAGCAGGGTAAAATTGATCCTGGGACTTGTTTTGGTTTTGCTATTACTTGCAGCAAGTCCTGTTGTGAATAAGGGTATGAACTTATTAGCTCGTTAGTGTATGTTTTCTCACATCTCTCACTACTGGAAAACAATAGGTTTGCTTGTTTATTTTTAAAGATTCCTGCTGTATCTCAGCATCAGGATTATCATCCGTGTAATGATATTTAGAAGTTGAGAATGTCTGATTCTACACTTATTTTAATCCTCTGGTAGTGATCATTGTCTCACACGCTCTGACTGAAAAGCTGATCCTTATTCAACATATTTCATAAAATATCAATAAAGTAGATGCAGCTGGTTCAATTCAGAGAATTATAGACTCTATAGAATTATAGAACAGTTTGCATTGGAAAGGAACCTTGGAGACCATCTCACTCCAGTGCCCTCTCATTGTTTCCACTTCCAAAGGTTTCTGCAAGCTCCATCCAATCTTGGACCTTTCCAGAGACTGGGGAACGACAAGCTTCTCCAAACAACCTATTCCCATACCTCACCAATGTTTTTCTCTAGCGTGTCCTTAATTAGGTCTTCTCCTAATTAGATTTTCCTTCATAAATCATCCACATTACAAGAATATTTTGGACATCCCCCCAAAAATTGTGTGGTTTGAAAACCTTATCTCTGGGCTTTGCTATGTTTGGAGGAGCTGCACCCAGACTTTTAAAAGCTTTCTGTCCCCTACTTGTCACAAAGAAGCTGGGGAATTAATGACTTGTGTTTTTGGGGCATACCATGTTTTTGGTCATTGTCTCTGCATTCAAGTCATTACATAGAAATAATATGTGTTGGGGGAAGTATCCTACTTTTCTCTGTTTTCAAAGTTATGAATCTCTGTCTGGATCAGTTGCTTCTAGGGATGAAGCGATTCACAGCAACAGTGTGGAAGGCCTCCCCAAGGTCTCACTCCTACAATCCTGACAGTGGCTTTTTTGGGTTTTATTGGGGGGATTTTGGGGGTGGTTTTTTGGGTTTTGTTTGTTTGGTTTTGTTTGGGGTTTTTGTTTGTTCGTTTGTTTGTTTGTTTTGTTGTTTTTTTAAATGCAGATTCAAATTTGGATTCTACCAGTACTCAGTAAATGTTGAACTTGTAGTGTTTCAGAGGAGGGCCAGGAGTGAACTCAAAGATGACACTGGGTGCAGCAGTGTCAATCAGGTTTGAGTCACCTTAAGGAACAAATACTCTTGTCCGTCCCCACCATAAACTTACCCTGTGCATTTGGTGATGACAATATTTCCCCAATTAGTGTTGTATCAAAATCTGTGAATTTAACCTGGTAGCAGCTGGTAAACTAGTGGAAATAATATTACATAAATAGTAAAAGTGACAAGACTCCTTTAGTACCTGAAATTCAGTTCAGTAAGAAAAAAGTATCTGTGTCTTTAAGGACACCTTTTTCATTTTTCCATTTAAAAAACCCAAACCAAATGTCTTGGGTTGCAGTGCAAGATGTAACACAAAAGTATGTGTTCTATTGTCATCTGTTAAAACTGGTTGGAAGGTGGTTTTTTTTGTCTCTTTCATGATGAATCCTCCCTCCACAGAGGTATCTTCTGTTAATGGGACATTGAGGCTCACCACATGACTGATAAAATTACATCATCGCATTGTGAGATGCTTCACCCAGCTAGAGGAGCCAAGCATTCCTAGTTGGATAAAACCTGAGATTCAGAACACCATGACAGCCTGCTTCCCACTGGATATGCAGGGGAATACCAGACCCATCTCATCACCACTGGACCTTCAGAGGAAAACTACACCCTTCTACAGGGTCATCTATGCTCCATCAGAACCACATCTGTCACTCCAGGAGGATTTCTTTGGACTGTGTCCAACATCCTGACCTACAGGGTGTCAGATCATATTCTGGCTCTGTCAGTGTTTTTTTCTTGTTTGTTTGCTTTCTTTTGTACTACTACTTTTTTTTATTTTTAGTATTCCTAAAGAACTGTAAAGAACTGTTATTCCTATTCCCATATCTTTGCCTGAAAGCATCCTAATTTCAAAATTATAATAATTCAGAGGAAGGGGGTTTACATTCTCCATTACAAGGGAAGCTCCAGCTCTCCCTGGCAGACACCTGTCTTTCCAAACCAAGACACCAAACAAAATAAACTAATGAATAAATAAACTTCACTTCTTTCACTATTCAGCCCAATTTTTACTTGAGGACCCATGGACGCATTTTAACATCAAATGAGAAATCCTGTAACCCATAAGCAAAATTATCATCCAGCTAATGAGTTTACAGATGCAAAGGCCAATGTACATCTGCTTTTTACCATTATTCTATGATGTCTGGGCAGATTTGAAGGAGAGAAGACAGAAATAGAGTAAACAGCAAATGCAACACTCATACAACTGGTTTGTTCATCTACAAAGGCAGTTAGAGCCAAATGAAAATTTGAAATTTTACGGATGGAAATTTTAGCTAGACATTTTATTGGTAAACCTAATTACCTTTCATCTCTGTTTCCCCCACTTCCCCAAGTCTGTGCTCAGTCTTTAAAATAGATTGATGGATTGGTTAAGAATTCTCTCTGAGCTCCAGTGAGATTATATCAATTATTCAGAAGTGCTAAAATTTTGGCAGGGACATCCACCTTCTCACTTTGAAGACAATCTGGAGATTAATACAAATATGCATTAAGGGAAGAAATTCAGGCAGGGAAAAGCTAGTGTGACAAAATGAACACTTGTACTCCGCTATTGCAGCACGAGGAGGAGAATTAGCTGTCAGATGATAAACAGGATGAATTGCCTGCTTGTCATATCAAAAGCTTTTAGCTTTAATCTGAAGATAATGGATATATTGCAAGTTTTGCAGTGATAAAGTCAAATTTGGCTTATAGTAGGGAATTTAAAATGAAGTGTCCTGCCCTATGATAGAAGAATTACTGAATAGTAATATTACTAACATTTAAATATTACTAATATTTAAAGTTGTTTGTTTTCTATAATCTATGCAGATAGGGAACATATCCCAGAAATCCATAAAAGGAGCAGTGTAATTGTGGCCAGATTATGAGTCTTTATAAAACATTATGTATAAAGACACATATAAATATTCATTGATATGATATTTTTAATTACATATACTAGATAGTAAGGAGAGAGATAAACCTATCTTAAGACACATTAAAAATGTATTCAAAAGCAGGATATTGGGACATAAATACATGATCCCTGCAAAAACAGCTGTTGAGATTTAAGACTGCTTTTGGCCGCTATTAGCTAATATAAGTTCATTAGTTCTATCTTCCCAGCTGAGTCACAGGAACAGATCAAATGATTTCTTCTAATCAGTTTTGGTGTGGTCAGTCAGCTTACTAGACCTTGAAATCAGAAAGGCTACATCTTTAAACCAGTCTATCTGACATTGCACAGAAGCAGACTAAGAACATTTGTACATTAAGTTATGAAGTTATCATGCTTCAGCTTTGGGAATGGTAACAGATTTAGAGCAATTATGAGCAAACTAGACAAAAGCTTCATAAGATGCTCTATTTTCAGTTTACAATATTGTGACCACCCTTGGGTCAGTCATTAAAAATCAAATTGCAAATGATATTTTTGAATATAAGTTTGATTAAGGACAAAGTATCATAAGACTGGAAATAAATTCTGGCCTCTCTAGGCTTTCATATGTATAATTATGCAGGTGATACAAACGTAAATAGTTAGTAATTGACTTAATTTTTTCCTAATTGTGTATGTGTGTGTGTATATATATATACATAATTTTTGCTTGTTTGTTTATTGCTTGTTTGTTTGTGGGCTTTTGTTTGGTTTTTTGAGGATTTTTTTGGTGGCTTTTTGGGTTGGGTTGGGTGGGGTTTTTTTTGTTTTATTTTTTTAATTTCTGTAGTCTTGGAGAACCTTAATATCAGGGACACCAAGCCATGCTGGAGGAACCTGCTTCTTACTGTAGTCCTTGAAGTAGTCTCACACTTTATTCTTTTTAGGGCAAAATTGAACAGATTATGAGGTCTGTGCTCTCAATTCATTCTGCTGCTCTCAAGATCACTTTCCACGGAAAGGAGGTTTAGGAACCTGTAGGGCAATGTTTTGATGATCGCTATAACCCAGTTCCATGTCTTGTGTAAGTAATAGCAATTATTAATCAAGTCTTAGATATCATCAAAGTATCAAATGTAAGTGGAAACTGTGATTTTTTTTTTTTGGTTGGTTTTCTTTTAAGTGCTGTTTAAAACAATCAGGGTTTTGTTAAAAATAAATCTTACCAGATTTCCTAGATACTCCTCATATATTTCTGCAATTCCTTCTTATTCAATGCCATTTGCTCCAGAAACATCCATGTTCTTTTTTCTTCATTAGTGCTTTTGTCCTTCACAAATATATGCATGTGGTAGATGAAATACTTCAATAACGCCTTTAAGAGACAGCAGAATTTTCAGTGACATCAGAATTAGAAAGCACATTGTCCTGCATTCACATTTATCTCTAGCATTGTTCTGGCCACATGTACCCCGCTGGGATTTCAGCACCAGAGGTTGCTGCAAATCTTCCATTAGAAGCAAGCTAAAACACAGTTTTGCTATAAATTTGAAAGCTTTTGTGGCCAGGTTTAGCTTCTGGCAGAAAAAAAAATAATGAAATTTTGTTTTAAAAGCTGAGTTTAATAGACAGAAGTGGTGCCCCCAAGGAGTTTTTGATGGTTTACAGGTAGCAAAATATTCTAGTTAAGAGAGGCTATGTACATGTTTGGTCAAGAAAAAGGAAGGTGACCACCTGGTCTTCTGTGCCCAGGGTGATTAGCTGAGCTGTGACTACAGCAGTGCAGATGACTTCACCAATCCAAAGGCTATATTATTCCATAAGGGAAAAGCAGATGTAATTCTTCTGCCTTAAAATATTCAAATCATTACAATTCTAATGTTGTTTCTTTAATTGTTGTCCTCCCTTTTGTAGGTGAACTATTGTGCAGCCTTTGTTTCAAAGAAAGTATTATATTTGAAACATATTTTTTTCAGTAGTTCATCAATTGCTTGAAAGCAAAACGTGTTTGTCAATAGTCTTTTCAACTGATATGTTGACTGAGAGAAACAATGAGGATTGAGCAACACTTAAAGATAATTTGTATGTTGAAATGAATTGTAATTCATCTTTTTATTGAAAGATTTACAAAAATTGAAAGAAAATATATAACAGCTTAAACTTTTATTCTTAGAATTTCCTTGTAGCCCTTTTTTAATCAGCTCACTTTGATTTTATTGTTCAAATGAATAGCAACAATCTTTCAAAATATTAATTTTCTGAGTTGTTTTAAAAATATTCTGCAAATTCTTGTCATAAAGACCATCTGTAATCATGTAATTAAGCAATAATAGTTTGACTACCAGAATCAATTTATATTTATTTTTTTCCTGAATTCACCAATGTTTAAGTTTCTTTAAATAGAAATCTACAGCGTAGGATTATTACTTCATATTTTTTAATAAGAAATTTTATGTATTTTGATAGCAAATAAGTGTTTGCATTTCATTTGTTAGGAAAAGCTTATATGATTTAAACATTTTGTAGGAAAGTAAGTGGGAAATGAGCAAGTCCATTAAAGAGTTTATACATTCCAATTTCAAAGTCTTATCTAAACATTCTTGTATCTATTTTATAGAAACTTGACACTTGCGGAATATCTGTGGTAAAATTAATATTATGCTTGAACCATTTGGAATATAAAACTAAGGATCAATCATTTCACATTAGATTTATTCTACAGGTATCAGAGAGTAAACTTAAATCTTCAAGGCTTATATTTTTCTATCTTTTTCCTCGATAATATTTCCCTTTTCTAAAAAACCATTTCTTTAAAATGCATGAAGCAGATGGCAAGATTCTTGTTATTTGTTTGTTGCTTTCAAGTTACATAAACATTTGAAAACAAGACTTTTTTTGTTGATTTTGTTTCTTTTGTTGGTTTTTTAATATTTTAAACTTGTCAGTTAAGATAGGCATCACAAGAATCAAACTGAATAACTCCCAAATCTAGCTCATATGCTCCCAAAATTTTCCCTGAGATCACCTTGCCTAAAAGAGACTTGGGTATAAGACTCTTGAATCTCTAAGATAAGAACTGAGATAGAATCATAGCCAGGATAAGCAGATTATACAGCATATGGGTTCCTTCACTGAGGAGTAAAGCAGTTGTATCACTTAAAGGAACAACAGGTGATCCAACAGAGACTAACTGCAGGAAATGCCAAAATAATGCAAAAAAAAAAAAAAAAAAGAAAAAAAAGAAGTGAAAATGCAATGGCATGATTAGAGTCCAAATTTCTGTTTTGAGAGCTGTGATGGTATATACTTAGATTTTCCTTGTATGAGATATTAACTCTTATTTACCATCATTATCTACTGGATTATTTGCATGGTAAGAATTTGTTTCAATATAAATTTCATCAATGATTTTAAACCATTGGCTCATGACTTTCTCACTGAATATATATGATTACAATCATCCCATCTTTAGGCACATTTTCTCTTGATCTGTTGCAATTGGGCTTGATATAACTTTGCTTCACTGAGTATCTATCTTTTAAGTCATAGATGTGGCATAAATGGAAATGCTATAGCAAAGCAATAACTGGTTTCAACAGGATAATGGCTGGACATAAAAAGCAGAGGTTAAAAATACTCAAAAACTATAAAAGCACTTACAGAAAACTTTCCTATCTAAACTATCTCTTTACGTCTGTCATTAATGTCTAAAATATTTGTTGCAAAAAAAAGTGTTTGTTTTTCTCTGACACGCAGTGTTTCTGACAGTTTTAGTATTATTAGATTTCTTTAAGGAAAGGAGGAAAGATTAAAAGTAAACTTTTAAGATGAAACTGAGGGGTTTGCTGGCCATTTTGCTTTAATTGTCTGGTTGACAAAAGTTCTTACTGCATACGGATTTCAGGGTAACGCATAAGGAAATCCCATATATACTTTTTAACAGTGACAACTTGATAACAATTTATATTATAAATTGTTATAACAGGGTCAAATTATACCACCTGAATTTAAAATTATTTCACAATACTCCAGGCATTTGTTCATTGTGCATATGAGGAATTATCTCAGGAAAGCACAGAAGCAGATCAAAAACTTTACACAGTCACTGATATGTAATGGGCTCTGGATGATTTTTTTCAAAATGGTTATGATCAAGAAATATTTCAAAGACACATAAGCTGTTTGCAATAGTGTGACTCTTCCATTTTGTGAGGTTCAAAATAATTCAGAGAAATAAATATCAAGACCATTTTATGAATGTAGCACTTTGAAACAGAAGACCAGAGGTGACAGCCCTAAATGTGTCTCTGATGAGTTTTGTGAAGATGACCAAGTTTTTTGGCTGTTGTGGTTTAACTCCATCCAGCCCCCAGCCCCTTGCAGCTATTTGCTCACTCCCCCACCAGTGGGATCAGGGAAGGAACTGGAAGGGTAAAAAGCTGGAAAACTCATGGATTGGCATAAAGACAGTTTAACAGACAAAACAGACAGCAAAATCCATGAGAACAAGCAGAGCAAAAAAGGGAATTAATTCACTGTTTTCCATGGGCAGGCAGGTGTTCAGCCATCTCCAGACAGCCAGAAACTATCACATGTAATAGTGGCTTGGGAAGACAAACACCATCACTCCAAAGAACCCCACTTCCTCCTTCTTTCCCCCGCTTTATACACTCAGCATGATGTCACATAGCCTGGAACATCCCTGTGGTCACTTGAGGTCACCTGTCCTGGCTGTGTCTCCTCCTAATCTCCCAAGCTCCCCCATTCCCTCCCCAGCCTGGCAGTGCAAAAAGCAGAAAAGGCCTTGGCTCTGTGCAAGCCCTGCTCAGCAATAACAAAAACATCTCTGTTATCCACCCTGTGTTCAGCACAAACCCAAAACACAGCTTCACACCAGCCATTGGGAAGAAAATTAACTCTACTCCAGCTGCAATCAGCACACTTATCTGCTGAAATTGAAAACAGAAGAGCTGCTTACCTGCAGTATGTGTGTACAAACAGATAGTGCCATTGACAGGCACCTACACAGGGTTCTGTCTGTAAATCAGAATGTTAAAAATATATAATGCTAATTATATATTGTGTATATACAGCTAAAGATCTAATGAAACCACTGTTCAGGTCTGTCACTGAACATTTTTAAGAAAAATTGAACAAACATCTACATATTTCCCCAAATATAAAACTACTAAATAGTTATTATGAACTAATTAATAGCTATTATATAACTATTATATAAGTTTTCAAAGAGACTTCCAATTTTCAAGCATTACAAAGCTTGAAAGGATGAATAGAAGAAAATAAGCCACTAAAACTAGTAGCTGCTTGTATTTCTTCTAGGTTGGCATTAATCTGACTACTTGCATCAGATGAGTAGAGTAATTAGACCTCACACCAGCCTCCTCAAAGTCAATGCATATTAGATTGAATAACACTGATATGGACTGATGTAGACTTTTGTGGGAATGGTGGGAAGAGAAAAATACTTGAGGAGATTAGGTCATAAACTACATATTCACCCAATTTGATATTACCTCGTTAGGGTGCAGGTCAGCTGTATCTTTATAACTGTATGCTATCTTAACTGTCAGCTAATTCAATTCCAAATTTCATTTGAATGAAGGAATCTTTCAATGTTGTTTTCTTTGGGTCCTGCCAGCCATATTCCCTCATCTCATTGTGACATGTCTGTGGTATTGGGAGAGGGGAAAATGGCAATATGTCCAATAAAAGTTTTTAAATTAATCCAGTTTGACTTACCCAGAAACTAATATTAAGGCAGCATGGAGCTTTTCACATCTTTCTAAAGGAATGGCTGTATTTGGGAGCTGGAGACAGAACAAGGGAAAACTAATAAATTGCTCCTCATTTGTCCATTTCTATGAACTGCTCAAAAAGGAAGAGAAAGGAGAAAGTTTTCCATTTACCTCTTGGACAAGCAGTTTGAAAAAGTTCCAGTTTAAAAAGAGTTCATAAGACAAGTTCTATAGCTGGCATCTTGCCTTATCAGGTGGTGCTACAGGGTAATCAAGAGCCTGCAACATCATTAGTTTCAGTTTAAGTCCTCACAGGTTTTATTTTAGGCCATCAGTGGTTAAAAAAAATTAGAAAATAAACTAGGATTTATTTTGAGGAAAGTTGTACTTAAATTAAATTAAATTAAATTAAATTAAATTAAATTAAATTAAATTAAATTAGATTTCCAGAGCTGTGTTTTTGTCAAAGATCATGAAACAGGAGTTCTTACACCATCTTCTGAAATTCATTTCTTGGAGTTCGTGGGCCACATGCAGTGCTGCAAATGTCTATTAGATAGTTTGGGAGCACATAACAACTCTTGTGAGCCCTTGTCAGAAGCTGCAGGTATCCTTTAGACTTTATTTTACTTTGTTTAAAAATTTGAGATTTCCAGTCTAACTCAACACTTTTGAATTCATGAGTTCTAGGTAAGAAAAGGCAGCTTGTTCTGTTAATTCTGAACCTTCTACAATACTACTTAAATTTTTTGGCTGAAAAAAGGTAAAAATGTAATAGAAATCACATTATTCACCCAGACTAAAACAGAGCTTTGTCCTGTTTGATAGTGAGTGCCTGAGCTCATATACCTCTACAGCCCAGGAATCTTCTGCCTCAAAATATCTTTTTTCCCTTTAAAATTCAAATAGTTAAATGATGAGAGCTATATTTAAGGCTCCAATTTCCTGGAAGGGTAGACTTTCCCTTTTGTTGGCTGCCTAATTAGTATGCTTTAAATTTAGATGGTTCGAATTAATTGCAGCAAGAATTTCTGGAGAGAATTGGTATTAAAATGAAGTGCACTAAATAGTGAGGTTTTCAGGCAAATGCTGGAGGTGTTCCACCAAGCCCTTCACACATCCCTGTGACATAAAAAGAGTAATGTATTATTTTCTTATTAATTTTCCATTTAAGAATGGGAATTATGAATATAATTCTTATGAATAATAATACCATGGAACAAAAATAGCTAAATATAGTGGAGGATTCAGATTTTTTTTTCCTGGACAGTGCAATGAGAATTGAAGTTGTTTCTATCTGGTTGAGAGAAAATGGTCCCTTGCAGGAAGGTTCATCCTATCTGCTGAAGAAATTTCAGGGAGAAGTTTGTCCTCTAGTAGGTCAATAATAGTAGGCCATTCTGGCCATTCTGGCCTGCTATTATTGAACTGAAGCCATATATGCAGGAGTCGAATCAGAATTCAGGACTGAATAAAATATCCTAAGCAGATACCTACATTTTTCACTGCTGAGAAGAGAAGAATCCTGGGGCATCCACATGATTCAGTGAGGTACTGGAAGTGATGTGATAAATCCAGGGGTGTATATATACCACAGCTTACACTTCTCCAAGAACACAGTGCATGCCAAAGAGCACTTCAAAAACTGGGAAGTGGAGGTCTGAGTTTGTTCATTGAAAGCCAATGTTTCAAGAAAGGAAAGCCACCATCTTAATTTTCAGCATTTGTAATAACTACTGTCACACTGAAACTCATTATTTTTGTTAAAAAAACCCACTTCCTTCCTAAAATTTGGATGTGGTTTGAGGGGATTTTGGGCTGGAAAACATGTGATGGGAAGTTGGGATCTGAGGCAGAAAAGTTGAAGGGGCAAGCAAAGGAAAATTGAAAACCTACTGAAGTGAAAGAAAAAAAGATGAAGAAATTCATCCACCAAGTGTCCAGTATACCTAAGGTTATCCCTGTAGGCAGCTGCTCTATAAATAAAATATAACTATTAAAATGGGAATCTTGTGGGTTTTGAAGGCAGATGAGACAAAAAGGTTTCATTTTCTGTCTGACTCCACAGGAGCCGTGCTGTGCTTATCTCGGACCTGGAGGTCACTCTTTGCACAGTTTGCATGCTGCAGAGTTATTGAAGATCTTTCCTGGCCATATCAGCATTTTGGTCTTTAAAGAGAGCATTAGGAATATCAGCAGAGTCGCCAGTGTCTAACTTGTTCAGAAAAATACAAATTGGTTCTTTAGTAATTCATTATCTAATTTATAATGCATGGTAAAAGGATAGGTACTCCAGGAAGTTGCTGGGACTTCCCAGCATTGCAGCCTTCGTCTACCATTGTTGGGAGTAATGAGGGGTAATAAAACAAATTGTACTGTAAATAATAAATAACCTCTTCATCCTATATTTAAAACCAGAAAACATGAAAGGAAAAATTCTGAACATCTGAAAAGCTTTAATAGTGCTTGTAGCACCAATTGTTGATTTCTGTTGGAAAGAGCCCAGTTACTATAGATTCATTTATAGAAACAAACACAAATCATGGAAAAATATGAAAAGAAAAAAAAAAATAAATGAAAAGTTGTCAAAACAACAGACTAAAAAGTAAGGTAATAAAGCGTTCATTTGATGAGGGACAGTGATTCATAGCATGTCGGAACCTCAAGGGAATGCAAGGGCACAGAGGAAGGAAAACTCAAGCAAACAGTCAGAAAAAAAAAAGGTAAAGTATTTAATAATAGTTAGAAATATTTTTGCAGCTGGAGCAAAAAACTAGGGTTCCAACTACTTGTCACCATGAAAGATCTGTCCTTTTTCACAGGAAAGAATTTATTCCCTTAGTGGTTTTTGCAGGAGTGAGTAGAGTAAAGAAGTCTACTAGCAAATCTAAATTGCTCTGGGATTTTTCAGGAGAGAAAATTATTCTGTTATTCTCTTTCTGCCCCTTTCACTCTGCATCAGTATAGCTGCAATGAAAATATAGCTGCCATGCCCCATTTCTCTGGGGCTTCCCTTCATTTTGTCAGTAAATGTATTTTACAAGGAGACCTGGGGTATCTCAGGCAAGCAGGAGTGCTCTCAACATTTCGGTACAGCAAGGGTTTCGGAACACATAGCCCATACACTGATTTCTTAGTTGATACCATTTTTGTCTCTCTGGGTTTAGTAACCTTGGTGTGCTAAGCTTCCATGATCATGTTTCTGGTTCCAGAGGTGGTTCCAAATTCTGATGGAGATCCACAGACGATGTCTCAGAACTGTGGAATCATAGAATGGTTGCGCTTGGAAGGGTAGAGACCATCTAGTCCAATCCCTTTGCTAAAGCAAGTTCACCTAGAGTAGGTTGCACACAATTATGTCCAGGTGAGTTTTGAGAATCTACAAAGAAGGTGAAAGATGTGTTTTCCAGAGAAGCTGTGGCTGCGCTGTCCCTGGAGGAGTCCAGGGCCACGTTGGACAGGTCTTGGAGAAACCTGGTCTAGTAGAAGGTGTCTCTGCCTGAGGCAGGGGATGGACCAAGATGGTCTTTATGGTCCTTTCTACCCAAACTCTTCTGTGATTATATGAAACACAAAGCCCTGTCAGGTAACCCCAGAAAACTTTGTGTTTCCAGTTCAAAATATTACTGCCTTTCTTTTGTGACTTTACCAGGGATAATCCCACTCTGTCAGAGTCAGTAGGGCAATGCTATCATCATTTCACCTGGAAACAAATTGATCCATTAATCAGAGAAAATATGTTCAAGGTATGATGCAGGACAGGAGAGTTGATGAGGTATGCTCATATTCTGAGCCAAGACTCTGCTACACAACATGAATATGAAAATTATTGCTGTTTAATCAGTATAAAAGGAATTTTCACAGGTTTTGTTTGGGTACCATAGAAGCTTGCTTTTAGGAAACTGCATCAGCCACTTTTTCAGGTTTAAAAGCAAGCATTATCAGGTAGATTTCTCAAGTTTGAAATCCAGAAGCCCACTATTTCAAGTGAAATCACCATAAGTGATTTAACGCTGTAACTTTGAAAATGTGGGTCATTGCATCCAAACAGCATTTCTCTTGCTCTCATTTCACAATGCAAAATAGTGAAATATCTTAATGGTATTTTCAATCTCCTGCTTCCTCTCCCCAGCCCAGGAAACTAGGGACTGACAAAGTGGTCATTATTTTTTCATGATACCTTCTCTACTCTCTAGTTTGCAGTACTAGTAAGAAGTGGCTCTGTACTTCATCGAAGGAAATAATACAACAGTCCCTGTTTAATTACAGCTGAACTACTGCCACACACAGCACTGGTCCTCCAGAATATAAAGTGATGAGATGTAAGATTCTCACTGGGCTCTCTTTGTTAACCTTGGTTCAGCAATATCTCAAAGGGCTCACCATTCAGTGGGTTTATTAGCTCCATGCTGCAGTTTTGTGGAAGACTTCACGTAAACTGTGGTACAGCAATGAAAATTGTCATTTTCAAATGTTCAGCAACATCATACATGTTACAATGGGTCATCACTTAATGCAGAAGAGCTCTGTTGTTTTGCAGCTCACATAACATGCCATAGAAAACTTCTATTGCATTGTGAATTCATACACATGGGCATGTCTATGAAAAAATAGAAGCATATAACAAACCAGGGTTGTCTTGAGCCAAACCTGTATTCAGACCTGGAAGAGTGCAGTGCTCATCCACCCTTATTCCAGTGATATTTGTGATGGGCTGTGCTGGCTCATTTCTAGCTGGAAGAAAGTTGATAGCACCAGGGACATCTGCACTGAGAGCCTGGCCACTGAGAGAGGAATCCAGAATCTGAAAATCACCCAGCTCACATTCGGGCAGAGAAATGGACCTTAAGACCCTAAGAGCTAAACAAGCTGTCAGCATTGGCTAAAGTCTGATTTTTGGTAGCAAATTGACCTGTAGACATACAGGCGTTTAGGTCTACCTTTATTTGTTTCTTTTTACCTACTTTTATTTGTCCAACTGTACAAGCTAATTCCCACCCCGTTTCTATTTATGTCCTCTCTCAATAATCTTACCAAAACTGTTTGTCTTCCTGGTACCCAGGGAATAGAATGGGAAGGAATCCAAAAAGCTGTGCATATGGCTAATATATATTTATGTAAACAGATTAACTAGCTCTGCTCATGGACTTCAGCTTTTAAAAAGAGGTTAAATCCCTCTGATTACTAGATAAATTTTGGATTATAAATCAAGCTATGGAGCAAAGTATCTTATACCTAAAATCCTAGATGACATACTCAGAAAAAAACCCTAAAATATTCTTAAAGGATTGACAGAATCATCTCTGTGAATCCAAAGACTACACCCGAATAGTGCATTTCGGCAAAAGTCAAATCAAATCTCAGTCTCAGAGGTCCACCGAACTGTTGTATTGCCTCAACTCACAGAATAAAAAGTATATTCCTATAGTCTTTCATCTGCCAAGGTATTTTCCACATTAGTCAAGGTAACAGTATATGCCATCAGTACTCAGTCTTTCACTGTGATTATAAAAGCTACCACATTTGCACTCAAAACTTACTGTATCAGCAGTTTTCCATTGTGTTTTATTAACATTGTGCATTTCAATGGCTGGTTCTGCTAATGAGATTTGGAAGTTTTATATTAAGAGCACACAGAACAGAAATCATCAACTGGAAGAAGGGGTTTTTTTCCTGACATATTCATAAAACTACATGCTAATAAAATAGGAATATAATTTCAGTAGTTGCTAATAAAAATTAATTTCCATATTAATAATTCCAGACTTTTATTCTGGGAACAAAATTTAGGAGCCAGTGTAACCATTCTGAAGAGTAAGTCACTGGCACTCTTGCTCAATGACAGGAGTAAGAAAAGGGCAATGGTCCATGATGGGAACCTTAACTTCAGACATGTTCACCCATGTTTCTACATTTTGCACCTTGTTCAGTCAAGATCACCTCATGTAAAGAGGCAAAGCAGAAATTCTGGTCACCACTTGGGCCGTGATCCTCCCAAGCGCTTTCCTGAAGGACTGAAGGGGATAATTCTGATGCCCCAACCTGTACCTCAAAGAGGTGACCAAGCCAGTGCACAGCTTCATGACATGCCACAACATGACTTACTTTACTGTCTATCACTGGAAACTCATCAGTGTTGGAACAAGTTTCTGATGCATTACTCTAATCCAATGCTGACATAAGTCCTTTCACATAGATATAACAGACATTTGAGTGATTTCTGGCAAGGACATACTTAAATACTTTTCACCAAGAATTGTTGATTCGATTAAATCAAAATATTTTGAGGCAATGTGTTAGATATGTCAATAAAATTGTTAGAAATTTATTTAAGTATGCAATTTCACAAAGGAATTAAATAGTTAAGCATGTATCAGATCACACAAGCCTGAAATTTCTACTCTTTGTTCGTGTTTAGACATGGTAGTTTTGAGACTATGTAAGGGATGGGCTACGTAAGGCTATGTAAGGGATTTTAAAGCTTCCCAACTTCTGAAAAGAAAATAATTTAAATTATTCCACAGATGTATTCTGACAAAATCTTTACCATTTCACTAGTCAAGATTACATTCTTGTGACCCAATCCCATCCTATCAGGTATTTGGGATGCCTAAATTAGGTGTGCATTTGACTACTGTGTCTCTGTAGTCAGTGGAGAAATGCAGGTACCACAGGAGAATGTTCCAGATCTTAGGGCATGTACCAGAAAGGGAAATAGACATTGATCCAAGAATTAAAATGTTAAATCTATGTGAATATATTGAAGGCTCTGGTGTCCTGCTTTGTGACTAGCCAAAAAATACATTTTTCTCTAAAGATGCAGCAGAGCTTGCAAATCTTTTAGTAATAGAAGATATTTATTAACATGTGTTTCCCCAAACTTTAATTTTGACTAGACAGTAATCATCATTCAAAGAGATGTAACAGAAAATGTATTCACCTGCAAAGAATATAAGTGGTTTGATTTACTGTAATTAAAAGCTTTCAACACAAGGTCATTTCCTCTCTGGTCATCATTGGAGGAAGTCAGATCGGGTGACCTGGTAAGCTCTGTGTTCATGAACCACCTTTTCAGTGGCAGATGGAGAGTTCTGTGCTTTCTTCCTCCTTAATACTGCTTGATAAGGTGATTGGAGACTGCGTGGCAACACAGGACTCGATTCAGGAAGCTTAGGTCAATAAAGAGACTATGCTGAAGATATTAAGTATTGTTTTGCATATTTTCTCTGACTGACACCTATCTTTTAACAATTTGTTTAGGAAATTTATCCCTTCCACTCTTAATATAGAATTTTATCATCTTTTTTGCAGTTCTATGAGGGATGTCCTAGTGCCCTGAACAATATGCTAACACCAGCAGCTCACTATTTCCTTGACTCTACTCCCATCTGTTGGCAAAAGTGAAGATTGTTCTTGGGAAAACTGAAATAATGCAAATATTTGGTTTGGGTTTCCTGAACATACAGACTGAAGAATTGAAATCCTGAACACCTGGCATATGTTGGATTTTTCTCATAACCTCTTAATTTATTTTTTTTTAATGGTAAACTCTTAAACCCTCTTAGACTTTATTTAACTACTAAAACAAAACAAGCAAACTATCATACGAACTCCCCATGCATAAACAAGGACTTTCACAATTAAAAGCTACCATTTTTCCCCCTTAAACACGTATACTGGCGTAATAAACAGCCAGATGTCCTTCCAAATTTCTTGCAACCCTTATTTCTCGAAACCACCACAGCTGTAGAGCAATCCTGCTGTAAGCTGCTGTACAGCAGTTGCACAACAATCCTGTCTGCTGTCTCAGAGTTTTAGACAAGGAGCTTTCATTTCATAAAGAAAACACAATTTGTATATAAGTTTATGGGCATTACTATATCAAAGTATTTTGCTTCTCTTCATAATGTTGATGCTAGTAAATTAAAAGGTTATTTTAACTTCACATGGAACAGATTTCACTTATTAGCATGTTCCGATTAAACAAACAAAATCATAGTTGATGATCCAGTTTGCGGCATCAAAAAATCCTGAATTTGGATCAGTATCAATTTGTCTTCTAATTTTAATGCTGTTTTCTTCAGGCAGATATTTCTCACAGGGAGCTATTACTGCAGAGCACCAGTAGCGTTTGAGGTTTGGACAAAACTCCAGACATTTCACTGCCATTCTATTTGTACTTTCACAGACAATACTTACACACTCTCCAGGAGCTCTGGTCAGACCTCAGACTCTTCATTCTCCCTTTATCTGCTTCAGTGTTGCTTTTGATGCTGGTAGTTAAATTGTCTCTGGGTTTTGCCACGCTGTGTTGACTTCCTTGTCTGTTTAGCCTCTAGGACATCTTTTGGTGTTGAAAAAGAAAATCATCCTATTGAACATATATTTCCCCTTAAATCTGTATGGAAATTTCTCTTCTTTTTAACTTCTCCATCTTACTGTAGTTGATCTCATATCCTACCATGATCTCCATGCCAAAAAAAATTCCCTAAAATTTTATTTTTCTCATTCTGACTGTTTTTACATCTACAATAGGACATTCTATCTAAATAAAAGATAGTGTATACACTGAACTTCTTCAATCTTCTCCTAAACCATCTTCATCCTCATTAACCATGGGCAACACCAAGGTCACTCAAGGCAGCTGGGGCCCTGGGCAAATGTCAGAGGCTCTCTTCACCCATCATAGGAATTAGAGGTACAGGTATGTTTTAGGTTAACGAAATCCTCAGTCTTGTAGATATCAGCAAACCACTCACAAAATACTGTTTTTTATTTGTCTTCAGTATTTCAGGGCTAAGTCATTTTCTTCTCCATATTGCTAAAGCTCACTTGCCCTCATCTTCTCTGCAAATATCTTACTTGCCTGATAATTTATGTAGTTTTAGGTAGTGGTATGTGCCCCACTGACACTAGGGCTGTGAGCTCTTATTCAAGTTACATCACGTCCTATACTGGAAAAAAAAATCAAAAGTTTTTCCTGTCCAATGTAAGAAAAATAAAATATGGTAATTCAGAAACACAGCACACAACATTTCTGTCATCAGACTTGCAATTAGACTGTGACTTAGAAAACAAATAGAAAAGCTTTGGTATATTTCCAAATTGTCTTGAAAAGATGAGGCCAGTGATCACTGGATCACGTTTCAAATTATTTTCCTCACTGTGTTTTTATGTGATTATTATTTAGATACGATGGGCTGTTGTCTGGTGATGCTAACTATTTTGATGTTTTGGAGAGATCGTATTTTAAAAGTTGGAAGCTGTTCCTTCTATTTATTTTTTCCTCAGATTAAGGAGCACTTATAGGAAAAAAAAAAAAAAAGATTTTTGTAGAATTCAGAAATTGTGTCTCCTCTAATTGTGATTTAATTGCCACTGATGACTGCCAGCTGTCCAGTGTGAAAGCAAACTATTAGCAGGTCTGCCAGAAAAAAGGAAATTTCTGTCTGCCAGACAAAAGGAAATTTTCTGTGAAATGATGAGATTCTATTTTAGAGAATTTTCTTCTGCTTTTCAACAAAGAGAACAGACACATTTCATGCCTACTTCAACAGGTTCAGTTGGCTCTGACTGGAAACAGTGACTTAAATCTCAGTCTTCTCCCTTCATAAGAATTCTTCATAAGAATTCCCTGAGGAATTTTGTTGCAAAGATAATTTTTTTATCTTGACAAAACTGACTTTTCCACTGATGGATGTTTTGGGACTTATATTGACATTGTGTGAATGAATACAGCTGAAATTAACTGGCATGGGCAGCATTCATAACCTCAGAGGACTCACCACAAAATGATTGCTATACCCTGACCTTTGAGAACATTTCAGGGGCCCAGGGCTCAGTCCCAAGATGAAACACAGTAGAAGACTGAAGCTGTGCACTGTGATAACACTCTTATTTCCAAAGTTTACGGCCTCTTCAACTGAAACTCCAAGACACTTTGGATTAAATGGTCTATAAATGCTCAGTGGCAAAGTAGTTCAAACCTTAATCCATCTTTTGAATTCACAGCTAGTGAATACGGCTGGTTACTGGCACACAGGAGACAAGAACTATGAAACATTTGGTTTTTATCTCAGACTCATTTTATTCCCCAAAGCTCTATGTTCTCAATATGTTTTACCCCATGTATGTAAGCTTTACAGGCAAAATATAACCTTTCTTGTCTATCTGCTAACATTCCTGATCCAAATTATTAGCAGACCTTACAACCAGAGAAGCAATGTTGCTAAACAGACCCAGATGGGATCTTCTTAGAGTCAAAAGTTTATAGGTATGGAGAGCTGTTATTTATCATATCCAAGCAGTGGTTTGTTTAAAGAGGGCAGGGGAATGTAGGTAATCAAAAGATAAGAGGGATAGAGAGTCCAGAATGACCTCTGTGCATCTCACTATTGGAGACACATTATGAGTTAAAAGGAGAGGTCATGAATTACAAAGAGAGGCTGGTGCTGCTACTGGTGTACCACAAGTAGAGAGAATGAGCACATGATTCTTGTTTAAGCTAAAAAAAAAATTCCTCAAAACTTATCTCAATCCTTCATCCAGTCTCTAAATCAAAGCTACCATTTCTACCCAGGAACTGTTTGTCTCTTTTTTTTAGTGTGTATGTATCTTCTACCAGGGTAAGAGTTATTACCATTTTGATGGCCTTTTTGACTCAATATTATTTCAACATTTTAGTAGGGTGAAGATTAGTATAGTGCCTGCATGGTGATGGATACAGTGTTTAGCTTCAGAGGCAAGGCTCCGTCTTGTGGACTGAAGCAGTCCTTCCCACTTCCTCTGAGAACAGAAAAGCAACTTTTTAAAATTCCTAATCTGTATTTTGATTTTGTTCTTTCATCTGCAACTATTTACTGACTAAGGCCTAGGATAACCTACTCCAGTATTCTCTGAATCCTTACAGAAATATGCCATGTTTCTCAGGTTTCCCTTTATTATGAAATTCCCTGATAATTCGAACTTCCCTGCTACTCCTTTGTGACTAACACTTCGTAAAAATAGAGCCAAGACATGTGGAGATCTTCTCATCTTATTTATTCTTGGATGTTGCTGATGCATCACAGATTTTATCACAGACAAATGTATTCCAGTTTCCCCTTCAGCAGCTGAACGCAGAGGGGGCCTCAGTGGATGCAACATCTCTGTACAAGCAGGGTTGTCCATGAACACGTTGCACAGGTTGAATCTGGACAGTTCTGGAATATCTCCAGTGTGGTAGACTTCCCAGCCTCTCTGTGCAATCTGTTCCTGCGCTTGGTCACAGGACAGGAAAGGCCCTCAAGCATTCTGTGATTCTGTGATACTGAGCTCTGCTACATCCTAAAACTCACCTGTGTCCTAGTGCAGGTCCCCAGCTGAGGCTGCCAGCATCATTTATTCCTTCTCTAATACTCTGCACGCAGCCCCCCTTTCTTTCTCTGTCTTTTTTATCCTTCCCTGCCAGGAACTCCTAAGTCAGTCTGTGTTTGTAAGAGATGCTCTTCTTCATGATAAGGATACTTGGCAGCAAAGATCAAAATTTTCATCACTCCTCATTAGTGATATGTACCTACACAGATACAATCACATCACAAAGCAACAAAACCAAGAAATTGAAAAATATAGCTGTTAACTTTATACAACTATTGTTTATATAAAACACTTTTACACAGTTTTTAATATTTAATTCTTATCATGTACTTTCCCGCTAAAGAAATTATTTTCATTTTTCTTTTTCATGCCTTCTGAATTTTCTTGTCTTCTTTTCTTACTCCAGAAAAAAAAAAAAAAAAAAAAAAAAAAAAAAAAAAAAAAAAAAAAGTTGAAATGGTGGTCTGTGTTAAAATTTACTGTCCTTATTTGAATGCCACTATTATTTCAATTAACTGGTTGAAATGCCGACATATAAGAGGTTCAAAATAGTGAAAATATCCTTCTATGTCTCATTTAACTACATATATTTCTTTGTGGTTTTAATTGCTGACTTACTTTATCTGAGTCCCTAAGGAGTTTTATTAGTGATCTGTTAGAAATTATTATAAATTTGATAAATAATAAAGCTCACACATCTACTACAAAAGCAGAAGCAGGCATACACACACTAAATGGGAGAATTACCAGATGCTTTCATTTCAAATGGAAGTACCCTTTTAATTCCCAACAATTTATGCCTCATTTTTCTGGGATCAAACCCAAACCCCATTTCATGTCACTTCTCAAATTCAGAAGGGCGCTGTGAAGCTGACTCCTTTCAGAAGAAGAAAGGGCAGGGTGAAAAAGAGAAAATCACAACTCTACTCTTGAAAGAAAGTTCAAGAAGTTAATAAAATATTTGAACAAAGGAAAATATCAATAAGGTCTCAGAAAAGGACAGAAACATTCACCAAATCTATCTATCCCTAACTAGTTATAGACAATGTTGTAGACAATGTTCTAGACAATAGACAGTGATGTTCCTATCCTTGGAAGCATTCAAGGATGGGCTGGATGGGACTTGGAACAACCTGGTCTAGTAGAAGGTGGAATGAGGGGGTGGAATGAGACAAGCTTCAAGGTCCACTAAACCTTTACCATTCTGTAATTCTGTGAATGCAGCACAGTGAGTTTCCACATGGCACAGAGGTCTCTCCCTTGAAACTTCCTGGGAGAACTTCACCTGCAAGTTCCAGTAGACACAACATACGAAGCCCTGGAAAGTCAGAATTCAGTTTTTCCTGGTGGTGAGGACACCATGCAGTCTAAAAGGAAAGCTCTCCTAAGCTGCAAAATTAGGCAGACTCTTCAAGATTTATTTTTGCTCATGTTGGTGTCACTCTCCCCTGCCACACAGATCCTTCTTCTTCAATTCAACCCGTAGCTTAAACCAAAGGGACAATGTCACACCTAGCCCTGGTTATTTTCTAAATTTTAAAGCTGACGCTGGCATGTTTAAAGCATGTCTTCTTCACATACAGGAGACAGATATCTGAAGAAATGTTCCTCCAGGAGCAAGCTGTGGAGTTTGCAGAAGTCAAAGAGAAGACTTCCCCTCACTTCAGACCCCAGAGGCCGGGGTGCAATTGAAGGCAGCAACACCGGCAGCTGTCTGCACTTTGTGCTGCTAGGGACAGTTCTGAAGCATATGGAATGCATTTCTTTTTATGGAAACTCCCTGTATCAGAAGCCTTGATAAGAGCAGGATTGAATGGTCCTAGCAAAAGCCTGAATGTTTTGATTTTTTGAACTTGCGGGAGTGAAAGTTCTTCTGTGCCTGGGAAGTTGTGTGGATGGAGGGACAGAGCCAGATGCTTGCCAAACCCTCACTGATATTTTTTATTTATATTTTTATTAATGGGAGCTGAAAGAGCATGCAATCTGAAAGTTTGGATTTGGATAATGTTATGGATGAGTTAAGAAACATTTTTTCTGGTTTATTATATTGCAAAGCTATAGAAAGCTCTAGTTAATTAGAAGCTGTGGATCCTCTCAGAATCTCAGATGCTTCAGAAGAAAAGAACTTAATGGCACTCTTATAGCTCACTCCCCTCTTGTATTGTAAATATTACTGCCTGGTGATGAAAAATTTAAAAAATCAAATTAGTTTTTTATTTTTCTATAAAAATGTTTATATATTTTTATAAAATATAATTGTATATTAATTTTCTGTCGTTTAAAGGTACATTTTGAGCGCTTTCTTTGCCTACTAAGCCTCCTCTGTGACTGTCCAGAAAGGGTTATTCTATATTCTACTGAGATGAACATATAACAATGTAGTAGACTTTAGAAGTGTAATCTCTTCATTTTCCAAGTTTGCTGTTAGAGTCTTTCAGGTCTTTCATTGTAGGGTACACTTGTACATATGAAGGCCACCACCAGAATCAAACTTTTCCCAAGGACTACATTGTTAGAAATGTTTCAGCCTGAATTTTTTGGAGTGGGAGTTAGCAGAGGTTACTTTCTTTCCACATTACTCAGCCCCCCAGCATTTATTTATAATTCAAAGGTTTGCTGTGATTTAGAGCTTCACTGGCTCTCCTCCTATGTGAATAAGGATGTCTGAGGGAAATTTACTGCAGTGTTATCAGGACAGTGCAATGTGTTGGACTCAGTGATCCCAGAGGTCTTTTCCAAGCTAATGGACCTATGATTCTATAACTACATAGGTAGGGAAAATATTCTCTTTATGTTGGGAACCATTAAGAGAATTACATAAGAAGTCAGGTGCTTTATACATGTGGCCCTAAGTGTTTGTGCCTCTCACACTTTAATTTGAAAACAAATTGTGGTTTTCCATTTTTTTTTTTTTTAATGGAAGAAGTGGTGTGTTAAAATGAAGCATGGGAAGTACACACTCAGTCAGAGATGCTACCAAGGTAAGAGTGGAGTTTTGAATAATTCCTTTTTTTTGTATTAAATTTGAAATTACTTTTATAATGTTTTATTCTAAAAAGATGTTTCATTTCATCTAGGACCAGTTTTCTCTATTTAATTTTCAAACTGTTTGAACATAAATTAAAAATAGAAATGCAATTTCTGAGACAGCATAATTTCAGCTGATAATTAGAATATTTCACTTGAATATGCACGTCAAAGCAAAATTAGGATTCCCTTCAAAAAAAAAAAAAAATTGCCTCTAAGGTTTCAGCAGAACAGATGTTTATTTCCCAAACATTTTGATCAACTGAAATATGCATCTCTATGTTTTTATTTTTTGGTAATAATGTTTTGGACAAAACCAAAATGTGCCTACTTTCAACAATAAAATTTTTTTCTTCCTAATTTGTAGACAGATGGTGCATTTCATGTGTGCACCATTTTATACTTCTTTTTTAAACGAATTTGCTTTATTACATTTTTTCATCTTGCAGAGTTCAATAAGTAGTGATACTCATCTTGGATTTTTCCTCCTGCTCTGATTAAGGCAGTGGCCCTTAGGAAAGACTGTGGGAGCCAGAGTTCTGAGGGAAACACCCGCAGGTTTGGATGAGACGTGCAGCCACCTGCAGAGAGAGCTGACACACACACGGGAGGATTTTTTTTCTTTTTCCCCTTCTCTTTTTTACTCACAGCATCTTTTGCAGTGTCTTTTGCCGCACTGGCTGTCGTTGCCTTTCATCTGCACCTTCCTTTATTTATAAGTCCAGAGATAAAAGCACCTTCCTTGGTGGTGGTGGTTGCTGCCATCCTCAGTGCGAGCAGGGGTAAACCCTTCCCTTTGCACTCGAGCTCTTTGCACCGCCTAGTCAGATCTTTCATCCCGGAGATGTTAATGGGATCCCACACAGCTGCAGATTTGAGAAGAGAGGCACTGCAATGCCTTATTACAAAGCATCCAGCACCATGATGAATAGCGGTAATTCCCACACGTGGCATTATTCCACAGAAAATTGTGCACCCTGCCTAGACCAGGCATTCATTCCATCCCACCAATTGCAACTGAAGTTCAAAGGATACCGCAGGTATACAGGAATTTATCCTGATGTCTGTAGAGAGATATTCTGGAGCATTCAGCATTCAAGATGTTGAAAGCTATTTTGAAAACCAGGAAAAAAAAAAAATGAAACCAAAACCAAAATCTGCTGAAAAGCAAGACTCAGCAGACATTCTTTATAAAATTCAGAGTAGCAATTTTTAAAAAAATCACATTATTAAAATAATTTTCTAAAGGTCCTTAAGATCTGTCTATGGCAGAAGCCATCCCAATGTTGCCAAGAAAATCTGTCTGTAGAAAACACCTATTTACTAATGTTGCTTTCTATAACATCTTTAAATAAACAGTAAATATTTACAGAGTTGGAATCCTGCACCCTGCACTATAGTCGTGGTCAGAGTATTACTAATATAGTGAATGAGATATAGCAACAGGCAGTGGGATTTGGTTTAGGGATATTCTGGGCTTGTTTGTTTGTTTGTTTGTTTGTTTGTTTGTTTGTTTGTGAGGTTTTGTTGTTGTTTGGGGCTTTTTGTTGGTTTTTGGGGGTGTTTTTTGTTGGCTTTTTTGTGAGGTTTGGGTGGTCTTGGTTTTGTTGGAGTTTTTGGGGAAGGGTTTTCTTAGGGGTTTTTTTTGGGTTTTTTGTGGGTTGGTTTGTTTGTTTGTTTTAGGTTTTTTGTTTGTTTTTTTTAGTTTTTAAGTGAATTTGGTTGAAAAAAAGGATTGAAATATGCACTCAGATAAAGAAGATTTCATTTCTTCAGACTACACCTTACCCACTAAACTACAGGTTGGTGAACCTCTCCAACATCTTTTTTTTTGAATCAGTGCATATATCTTATGGTCAGAGACTGTGCGAGAGGAAGTGTAACCTAGGATTCCACTGATATACCGGCAAAAGGAGTCACAGAGGTATTCATTCACTCGCTGATCAAACTCTCCCCAAAGAAAATACATGAAGATGACAGGCAGAAAATCTGGCACAGGAATCTGTCTCTTCCTACCCTGGGGGTCCCTCTGCAATTCTGGAGAAGATTTCTGTACTCACTCCTCATCACTCTTGCTAAAATAGACCTGGGCTCCTTAATTACCTTCCTGAACACAACAGTGAGATGCACAGCAAAGAAATTCTCAGGGCACAGGCTGCTGAACAAAGAGAGGGCTGTGTCAGTCATCAGGAGCTGTCAGGCATGGCCTCGTGCCACACTTTGGGACATGACACCCATTTTCTGGCATTTCAGCTACTTGACCACAGACAACTGGAAAAACTTTTATTCATTGTCATTTAAAATAGGAGAGATTATTACCTCTAAATATCTTGTTGGACTCTGAGCCCCAACATGGTTCCATTTGCTTTGGCAGCCGACTGAATTTCTTTAGTTGCCTTTGGCTGAATTCCAGTTCCTCAGCTACAGGTGGCTTTTTTTGAAAGCAAGGTCTTCTGAGGAGTGAGCAAATGCTTTAGATTTCTAGGGCACAAAAAAGACACTTCATGGGTAACTTGCAGATGTTTATCAAGCCTCAGAATTTTTATGACTCCTAAAATGATTCCGATTTCTTAAATGCTAATGAGAAGAAAAAGAACAAAACCAAAAAACAAATATCAAAACCTAAAAACCCCATCACTTCTGTGTATCTTTTTGAGCATCTTGGTCAATCTTACAATCTGTTTCTATCTGAGAGCCGCTCAAAAATAGATTTCTGAGAGGCTGATCTGAATGGGATCAGAAATGGGATCTCAATAGAGGCAGGCAGGCAGTGAGAAAGAGTTCTGATGGCAAGAAATAGAATTACTCCTTTTAGGTCAGAAATGTTGCTGGTAACAGGTCAGAGGAACAGAAACTAATTGGGGTTAGGAATGCAGAGAGTCTTTTCTGAAACTCAAATATTTATAATAATCTTATTGATTTAATAATAAAAAGAAATATTTGGTAAAGTGGATCTATTGAAGCTTTTTCCTAGAGTTGTTTTCATCTTGAAGGAATTGAAAAGTGAAGCTGTAATCCTATATCAGCATGGCAGATCTAAGTTTGGAGAAAATAAGCCGTAATAAAACTTATTGAAAAATATCATGAGCCAGGTGGAAAACATGACACAAAATTCATAAAATATGGTGCAAGAGTAATGTTTTGGGATGTATTTTGCCATATTTTTTCACCCCAGGTGACATTTTTGGGAATGTTACTTATTCTGTTTCCTACAGGCGAGGATAAGATAAACATGGTAAATAATCCCTTCAGTTTTAGAAAGAAGGTGTGTTAATTCTGCCTCTTTACTTTTGGTTAATAGACCTGCGATTTCCTACAGTAATTCCAGGAACTATTCAGAAAGGAACGTACTTGAGCTCAGTATGTTGTGTTGGCCAGCATAATATTGAGTAGGAGTGTTGACTCTTCCATAGACCTTTAACAACCCTACCAGAGTTCCTGTTTTCCTCCAGCTTTAATCTCTGATCATTTCAAATGAGACAAAGATTAGAGACTCCAATTCTCCTATGTTTTATATCTGGCTACATGAGAGGCCATTTATATATGGCCTCATTAGAGAGGGACTCAGAGTGAGAAGAGGCCTTTATTTATTAATTACTACCCAGACACCAAGTAATGCTATGATTTCCCAGAAATTTCAGGCTTTGATTTAAAGAATAACAGAATGGTTTGGGTTGGAAGGGATGTAAATCTCATTTTGTTCCACCTCGCTGCCACAGGCAGGGACACCTTCCACTATCCTAGGTTAATTCAAACCTCATCCAACCTGGCATTGGACACTTCCAGAGACCGGGCAGCCACAGCTTCTCTGGGCAACCTGCTCCAGGGCTTCACCACACTCACAGTAGAGAATTTCTTCCTAATATCTAACCTAAACCTCTTTTTGTCAATTTAAAGCCATTTTCCCCTTCACTTACCATTTCAAGCCTTTTCAAAATCTCTTTCTGACTTTTTTGTAGCCCTTTCAGGTACTGGAAAGCCATAATTATGTCACTCTGGAGCCTTCTCCCCCTCTGAACTATCCAAATTCTCCCAGCCTTTCCTCATAGCCACACAAATGACTTAATTCTTTTTTATTCTTTCCCTTTCCATCTTAGTTCCCAGGAAGCAAAAAAGGCATAGCAGGTAGAAATCCTTGCTGCTCAGCACTGCAGAACCCTATGCTTTAGAGCTGGAGCTGCAAGATAAGAGGCAGTGGATGCTCTCCATGAGAAAACCAGCTCTGCCATGGCAATAAACCTTGTTGTCCTGACTTGCGTGTTATAAGTATGTATTTATGCATCCAGGAGCATGGCTTTCTGCACTGCAGAGAAATATAAATTGTCGTGAGCGAAAGTCCATGAAATAACCTGCGAGATTAGGCACTTTTTGTTATGCCTTGCCGGTGCTCCCTGTGCTTCATCCCACTAGATGGCACCGAGCATCTGCTGCATCCTCTGTGCCGAGCTCCGCTCTCTGTGCCGGCTTGCCTTCCTTCCGCGGGCGGCCGTGCATCAATACAGACATACCTTTGCACTCAGAAATAAGCCTCACAAACCCACCATTCTCAGTGAACGCCAAACCAATCCTCTTCCTTTCCCCCACGTAGCTAAAGGGTTCAGGAGCAGTGGGCAGGGGATGGTGACAGCACCCTCCAGGCTTGTCATCTCCCCTGGATCTGATCTGTAGAGATCAGTGTTTCCCCCAGTTGAGCAGGCCCAGAAACGACATAGATGCACTATCAGACTCCTCAGAAGAATGTTATATACAGGGATATGAAATAATATATAAGATATATACATAAGGATAAAGAAACCTGACCAGCAGGTCAAGGAAAGTGATTTCCCCCACCTCCATTCTGTAAAACCCTAGCTGGACAGCAGCATCAAGCTCTGAGGTTCCCATCACAGAAAAGACATTGACCTGTTGGAGTGAGTCCAGAGGAGGCCACAAAAATGCCCAGAGGGCTGGAGACAGGCTGAGGGAATCGTGGCTGTTCAGCCTGGAGAAGAGAAGGATGCACGGAGAACATAAACACCCTTCCAATACCTAAAGGGCCTCCAAAAGAGCTGGAAAGGGACTTTTGACAAGATCATGGAGTGAAACTATAAGGGACCACATCTCCAGACTGTTAAAGGGTAGTATTAGTTTAGATATTTGGAAGAAATTCTTGATTCTGTGAGTGGCAAACCACTGAGACAGGTTGCCCAGAGAACTGTAGATGTCCTACAGTTTCTGGAAGTGTTTAGGAGGAGGTTGGATAGTCTGTGGAGAAGTCTGGTCTAGTGGAAAGTGCTTCTGTCTATGGCATGGGGTTGAAATGAGATGATCTTTGAGATCCATTTGGACCAAACAATTCTATGAGCCCAGATTTCAGATTACACTTTCTTTCACCTTCCCAGAAAGATCTTCTGCACTTTTCATAGAATTATAAAGTGGCTCTTTTCATCAATATCAAAAACTGAGAGCCAGTAACTTTGCAGAAGTCATGTGGGAATGTCTCAACTTTGAAGTTGCTCGCTAGTAAGGTGGCACCTGTTTTGCAGAGACCTTGTAAGATCAGTCCAACAAGACATCGCTGAGAGTAGTACAGTAGGATTTTATCTGTGCCCTTTGAGGATTAGAGGATAGCACCAAGTGAAGGGAATGGGAGTTTTGCCATGGAATATTGACAGATTTAATAATTGTTAAGAATGTGCAAAATGAAAATGTTTTGCATCAAGGTACAGACATTTTCACCTCCTGGTTTGAAAATCTGGTATTTGAAAACACGAGGTATGTTCACCTTGTATACAAGGCATAGAATCATAGGAGTCATAGAATCCTTTAGGTAGGAAAAGCCCTTTAACATGACTGAGTCGAACCATTAACCTAAAAATGTCAAGTCCACCCTAAACCACATCAGTGAGAGAGGAATCCTATGAGTCAAGACAGAGGTAAAATATTGCAGAAGGAAAACAAGGTAAAAATAGTCAAGTTAAAAATATCCCCCAGCTCAAGTTTTAGTACTATATGGTCACAGATAGCATGTTATAAAAAGTTTTCCAGTATTACATGGGTAAAACAGGAAGAAAACTATTTACTTAAAAATGGAAATGGCCCATGCTAAAGAGAGGTACCAGGTGAGGATCGGAGAATGAAATGAATGATTAACACTTCTTTTTATAATAAAGAATCATCATAGAATCATAGAATCATAGAATCACAGAATGGTTTGGATTGAAAGACACCCTAAACACCATCTCATTCCAATCCCGTCTGCCACTGGCAAGGATACCTTCCACTATCCCAGGTTGCTCCAAGACTGTCCAGCCAGGCCTTGGACACCCCCAGGGATGAAACACTTTCACAGGAAGGTAGGTTGCATTTTGGAGATGTTGCTTATGACACACACTTTTTTACTTAGAATCTGTTTTGCCTCCCTCGCAACACTGCAGCTACGACCACTGCAGGCTGCTAATTATCACAGAAAACCCTAATTGCAACCAACTTCTGTCAAGAAGAAAACTGGTGCTAATTTTGTATTGGATGAGACCATTTAATTCCCATACAGGAAAAAAAAAGGTACTCATTATATCTGTTTGTTCATGTGAATCAGTATTTAGGAACTTCCTTCATGCAAAGTATTTAATGAAATTATGAAATTATTCTGATTTCACACCAAAAATACAAGCAACAAACCTGACATCCACCACCAAACAAGAACAACAAAAATGAAAACCAAACACAAAAGCCTGGTTTCACACATCCCTTTCTCTCTCTCTTTTTTTTTTGAGTGAAACACCCAAATCTGTTCCTCAGGGGCTTTAAACAAACCTGTTCACAACTGTAGCTGGGTTTCTTCCAGGCGTGCATTAAGCAACATGACTGTACTGTCACATATTGTTTCTCTTTCATTCTCTTCCCTGAGGGAAAGCATCATATGCAATGGAGAGACTCATTTTGCTGCAGTGTTCAGTACTAATTGGCTTTTCCTAAATAGTGAAGGCATCATGCCCAGGAATATCATGTTCCTGTAGAACAGCTGAGAAATGACAAAGACCACCTGAGGCCAGATCATTTTTTGTCAGGAGGGGACAGAGTCTCTAGGCATTTTCAGCTTTTCACCTTTAACTTATGATGAAACTTTGCCTTACTGTAGTCAAAACCAAGCACAATATTTTGATTACTTTTAAATTGTTCTTTTCCTTTGTGGAATTGTTCTGTGTAGTCAAAGCCAGATCTGAAGTCCTTCTTGAAATGCATTTCCCATGCAAGTGAATTTGTTACACATCACTTCAGTTCTATTATACTTGGCAGATGATCTTTTGCTCACTTTTAACTGTAAATTCCTCAGGAGTTTTACAGACAGTACTTGGAATGGTAATTCAGGCACTCTGAAATGAAACTGGTAGGCACATGCAAAGAGCTGGAATGATATATCATTATAAACAGACCAATTCAGCAACAATTTGTGAGAATAAAAGCATAGAACTTGGGTGTCAACACAGTGCTTCTTTTGAAAAACAGACAATATCTTCCAGAAAAACATGATAATCCAATACTGTACTTTGTTGTACTTTATCTGCAATCTGCTTTTTCAAACATCTCTGAGTTGGTTCCAGTAATACTGTGCCTAGATCTCTTACAGGTATTTTACCTGTTAAAATTATGACATTTGATTATCTTTTTCTTTCTCCCATCCCTTGGACTTTCCTATCATCTCATGACAAAGTTTCTGGATTATTTGACTCTGATCTTGATTTGAAAAACAAAGATGGTCATTATTTCTTACCTCCTATTGTGATTCAAACCCAACCCTGCTTATCAATCTTCTCTTTTCAGCCAGGAATGGATTAATTTTTCAGCTCTGTAAAGCGATATACCTTTCACCCTTATTAGCTTGAAATGGCAGCATGAGAATTAAGTATCTAATGTCAACAAAATGGGCTTAAGGTTTCTTAGAAATATAAGCAAATATAATTTTGTGTCTCATTTGAGGATCTAGAACAGACTCTCTGTGCTGAAGAAAAAGAAGCAAAAACATGCAGAAGAATTAGGATACGAAGCCAGCTAAAAAGCTTGCAATATCTTCAGCAGCAAGTCTGATTTTGTACAGCTCCTTTATATACAGAATAGAAAAATACTCAGTGGTCTGTTTGTCACTTTGTGATCTGTTCCCTTGGGATCTGAGCTAAACCAGGGGTGCCAGAAGTATTAAAGGACCACTTAGCAAAGCAAGAACATATCTATCTAAAGTGGTAAGAATCACTGCTGCGCTTTGTAGTAAAACCAGACATTCTTCAGCTCTGTGACATGAAGAGTTTCACTCACAAGTTGGTAAGAGAAAAAACAATTTCAATATCAATCTCCAGATTTAAAAATGCAAAATAACTTCTCTTTTTTGTCCTGTTTAGCACATTTTTCCTATTCTGTAATTTTTTTACACTGATTTATATTTTCATAAACAACAAAAAAAATTGCCATGAAAATCTTTCTGAATTACATTTTTTTTAGAATGTTGAAAGAAATATGCAGAATTTATAATATAGGAAGTCTGCCAATTCATACCCTTAAATCTTACCCATTGCAAAGGTCTTTAGCATATACTAATTACTACACACTGACCAGTCAAAAGGCATTAGAGTCACACTCCTGTGTGACAGGAATGGCCTGTTCCGTTTTACCAACTTTTAAAATCCTTTATCCTCCTTTACAGGAAGTGAACATCTTGTGCCTGGAAGCAAAATGTGTCCAGAAGCAAACAGGCTATTAGACAAGGTGCTAACTCATCTGGAAGAGGAGCTGAGGACCCACTGCACGTCTCATTCTGTCTGCCTATATTGCAATCTAACTTCTTGTGCTTGAATTCCTTGCAAAGACACAATTCATACTTTTCTATTTACTTACTAGACTAAACAGAGAGATCTGCATCTGACTTAGTCATTCCACATTCCCAGTTCTGGTTAATGGACCCCTTTTCAGTACAGTCATTGGAGACTAGATGTGATTCATTCCATTTTAATATAAAAGATAAAAATAGGCCAAATGAGTCACTCCCAGAATTTCCTATTTCTCTACACAGACTAAAAATAGGGTCTTTGGAGACTTACTCTGATTGAGACAACTTCTTAATAATGGATGAGATTGGTCTTGTTGAGATGTCTGTCATTACACTCAAGGCAGGTTCATATTAAATCATCCTTTTGTCCACTCAGCCAAAGCCTTACTAGTTATGTTCCACACTAGCATCCCTGTAAGCTGCACACAGACACCTGAAATGCTAACTCAAGGGAAGGGGGAAATAAAACAGAGATTTCTGTTTCTGCCTCCAGAAATTCTGATGTCCTCACTTTGTGCAGGCTTATGGCTGCACCTACAAGCCCAAGTACAGAATGGTTTGGGTTGGAAGGGATCCTAAAGATCACCCAGTCCAACTCCAACCACCATGTGCAGGGGCACCTTCCACTATTCCAGGTTTCCCCATCCAACCTGGTCTTGGACACTTCCAGGGATGGAACAGCCACAGATTGTTTGGGCAGCCTGTGCCAGGGCCTTAGTCAGGGCCTCAGAAAATAATTTCTTCCAGCATCTAATCTATCGTTGCCCTTTGGCATTCCCTCATGTCCTGTCACTACAGGCTCTCTCCAGCTCCCTTGGAGCCTTTTTAGGCCCCAGAGCCCTCTTTTCTCCAGGCTGAACACCCCCAGGTCTCTCAACTCATCTCCAGAGTAGTGTTGCTACAGCTCCCTTGATCTGCTCTACAAAGAAATAAGCATGAAATTCCAGAAAAGTGCTAGAGAGCCTGTAAGTCCAACAGCTGCAGAATAGAAGTTCTACTAGGAATGCTTTTCATTTCCACATCTACTGATGGCCACAGATGAAAACAAAGTGAGTTAGATTCAGGGCATGTAAATTAGAAAAGCTAGAAAATTAAATATTTTCACATGACACCTTTTTTATTAAGCAGAGTTATACTAGTGATCAGATGATAGAAGGTCTTTGCCTTGAAGCAGTGTTCCTCTGCCATTTTATTCATATCCCTCCAATGTTCTTCTCCCTTCTTAGCACATTTCATTCCTCTCATCTACGAATCAAAAAATTGGGGCAAATATTGTCATGGAATAAAACATGTTAACATTCTACTAGGGTTTTTTTTAACTTCTTTATATCTCTGTTTCAGTATTAATACTTTTTTTTGTTAAATTTATAAAATCTTACTCCTTACATATTCCATGAAATATTCAAATTGCAATTTAAAAAAAAATCACTTCATTGTAAGTTGCATAAAACTTGTTCTAAGTTATCAGTTTATTAAAATACTTTGTTTCTTCTGTAACTGCTTCCCTGAAGTCTCTCATCTTTTATTTGAGGAACAGCAAGTTTTCCCCATCCCAGAGAGATAGAAAAACTGATGCCCAAAAAATTTTAAAGGAAATGCCTAAATAGTGCTAGACTTGCAAAAATGATGAAGTATTTAATTATTTTTATGGCTCCATTTGACAGGTAGCTTTTGCAGAGCTTGGGCAGTATCCTACATCATGAAATAATAATTGAATATCTAACAGAGAAGGGCAATCAGGCTGGTTAATAAAGCCTGGTTGGCTTTCCAGGAAGTTTCTGTCAAAACTCCTCACAATGGAAGTGTTAAGGGAAAACAGGTCAGTAAATTAGTTGGTAGAGTCCTAACACTAATTGAAAGAGACTTGAAAGAGCAGAAGACCACATTTTGGTAATGGTACTGTAGTACTTACCTGTAGGAAAGAGGAAGGCTGCCTGAAGAATTACAGGCGGTCATAAGAATTAGTGGTAGAATACGAGAAGAAAATGTTTGTTTCAAACAAACATAAAGTTATTCACATGGGGAAACTAAACCCCAATGGTCTAATCTTTATGTTAGAAGAAATGTACTCCATGCTAATTATTACTGCTCAGAAATGAAATTGGAGTTTACAGTAGACCATGAAACTACCAATGTAATGTTCAGCAGCATCCAAAAAAGCACGTTAAGAAGAAGAAAAGGAGAAAAAGAGAAAAAAACACTATTTGGAAAATCATTAAGTATATCACAGTGTACTCAGCATCCTAAGCAGGTGGGATTCTCATTAGACAGGTAGCTGAAATAATCCAGGTCACAAATTAATGAGGAACAAGACATTCAAGAAGGAAAAAAAAAAAAAAATAATGGCCTGTGGAAGGGACAATATGATTCACTTTGGATTGCTTTTCCAGTTAAATCACTGAAAGCATAATATGAACTTCATAAGCAGGCAGTCCAAGATGAAAAAAAAAGGATGTGGTTATTCAAACAACCCATACTGAGGTGTGCCAAACAGTCCTGAGAGGTGTTCCAGGCGCTAGAGTCTGCTTTGCTTCAAGGGCAGGACAGACAAGCCAATCCGTGAAGGCTGCTAACACCACCTACAACACTATCAACATCTCTGGAAGCTCCCAAGTGACAATTTCCCCATGGAAGCATATTCAGCAAAATTATCACTCTGTATTTTTATTGGGCATGATTTTCCCCTCATATATTGCTTTTGATCTCCTCCAGAAGCAGAGGTGGAAGCTTAACAGGACAAGAGGATGGGGTCTCAAGTTATGCCAGGGAAGGTTTATATTTAATATACAGAGAATATTTCTTCACTGAAAGGGCTGTCAAGAATAGGAAGAATTGGTTGACCAGGGCAGTGATGGAATCAATGTCCCTCAAAGCATTCAAAAATGGGTAGATTTGGTGCTTAAGATCGTGGTTTAATGGTGAACCTGGCAGTGATAGGTTAATAGTTGGAGTCAATGACGTTACAGGACTTTTCCAACCTTAATAATTCTGCAATTATATGAATATATGGATCTTTGGCCAAAATCAGTAAGGTCATTTCATATTCTTCCTCTAAACCCTCACCATCTGCTCCTGTACCTCTCAAAGGCTAAAAAGTGGAAATGGGTCTTGTAGAGGATACTGTGGCAGCCCAGGATGTAATTAGTGAAAAATTTTCTTTAGCAACAAATCCAGATGGCACTGGCACAAGTCAGAGGAACGCAACCTGCGTCATGGGGACTAGAACCATCAGATGGGGTCAAATGAAGCAAATTTCATAAATGGAAAAAAAAAAAAATTGTACAACCCACATCTTCAACAGCACACTCTGAACTAAACTGACATGCTATTTGCTTTATTCTCATTACTGTAAATCAGAGCATTTCAACAAAAAATGGCATTAATTTAGGGAAAAAAATACAGATTTTGTAGAAATGTCAATTCTGCTGAAAGTATCTCCTTACCCTCTCTCCTTCAAAAAACCCTAAAATTTTCAAGTGGAAGTTCCCAATAAGTACTCACCTGCAAGTGTGACAGAGTTTAAGTTAATACAGAAACAAATCCCTGCTTTGGGTTCCTTATGGCACCCCAAGGTCTGAGAAAAAGGCTGGAAGTTCCAGTCAGCTGATATGTGCAGGGTTCCAAAAGCACTGGAGCAAGAGTTCTGACTCCCTGTATCTCTTTCATATGAAAACAACAGTATTTCACAGGGAATGTTGAAGATGTGGGAATCACTGAATTATTTAAGTTAGAAAAGACCTCTAATATTGAATCTAGACTTTAACTGATGACCACCAGACAAGAGTATTGAGTGCCACATCCAATCATTTGTTGAGCATGTCCAGGGATAGTAACTCCACCAGCTCTCTGGGCAGCTCCTTCCAATAATTGGCAACAGCTTCAGAGAAGAAAGCCTTTGTGATGTTCAGCCCAAACCTCCCCTGGCACAACTTCAGGCTGTTTCCCCTCATCCTGTCCCTGTTCCCTGGGAGCAGAACCCAACCCACCCCCGGCTGTCCCCTCCTGTCAGGGAGTTGTGCAGAGCCAGAAGGTCCCCCGTGAGTCTCCTTTTCTCCAGACTGAGCCCCTTTCCCAGCTCCCTCAGCCGCTCCTGGGGCTCCAGCCCCTTCGCCAGCTCCGTTCCCTTCCCTGGACACGCTCCAGCCCCTCAGTGTGTCTCTTGTCCTGAGGGGCCCAGGGCTGTCCCCAGCACTGGAGGTGCCTCAGCAGTGCCGGCCCAGGGGACGGGCCCTGCCCTGGGGCTGTGTCACACCATGGCTGGGACAGCCCAGGGGCCATCTGGGCACTCCTGGGCTCCTGTCCAGCCACTGGCACCAGCACCTCCTGGGCCCTTCCCAAAGGGCCTTTTCCAGCTCCTCTGCCCCAGCCTGGAGCTGCAGGGGGTGGTGAGACCCAGGGCAGGACCTGGCACTTCTCCTTGGTGCCCCTCACACCATTGGCCTCAGACCATGCCCAGCCTGTCCAGATCCCTCCTTGGAGCCTTCCTGCCCTCCAGCAGATCCACACTCCCACCCAGCTTGGTGTCCTCCATGAATTTACTCTGGGTAGACTGGATCCCCTCATCCAGACCACCAATAAGGATTTTAAACAGGGCTGGGCCCATCACTGATCCCTGGGGACACCACAGTGACCGGCTCCCAGCTGGATGCAGCATCATTCCCAGCACCTTCTGGGCTGGGCCATCAGCCAGTTCTTAACCCAGAGAGGACTGAACCTGTCCAGGCCCTGGGCTGCAGCTTTTCCAGGAGATGCCATGGGAGACAGTGTCAAAGGCTTTGCTGGAGTCCAGGCAGACACATCCACAGCCTGTCCCTCGTCCACCAAGCAGGTCACCTGCTCCTCAGAGACCAGGCTGGTCAGGCAGGAATTGCCTTTCTGAAATCCACCCTGGTCTGAGCCTCATCCTTTGTTTGTCCAGTACATGTTGTGGGATCACACTCAAGATGCTCCACAAAAGACTTTTTTGTCAAGGAACAATGGGATGTGATAGATACTCAGAGGAGAAGGACTCATGGATCACCCAGTCCTTGTGCCAGCAAGTGAACCATGCTGGTTTAACTTATCTCCAGTAGTAAAAAACATCTTTCTTACTAGTTCAAGCTTTGCAAGAACTAGCCACGTAATCTGTATTAAAATTCTTAAATTCCAGTTAATTTTCAGAGAAAATAAATACTTTTGCCTGGCAAATGATTCCTGTCAGAAAAATAGCTAGAAAATAGGTGAAGCCCTTCAAACACTGATATGCAAATAAATGGCAACAAATGTTAAGCTGTTTTGAGAACATTCAATCAGGCTATCTATTTTTTTCTATCTTAAATTTTGATAAAACTTAGTAAGAATTAATTCCATCGCATTTAGGGAGGATTTACATTTAGAAAAAACTTACTTTGCAAAAGGTTTTAGACAAGATCTGCAGCTAATGAAATGTGACATCAATGTAATAAAGAAAAGTAAGCAAGAGAGCATCTAGATGTTCCTCAGCCCTTCAAATTCACCTGTCTGGAATCATGAAAATTTCAGCATGAAAGAAAAAAGCTAGTGTGAATGTCCCCAAAAAGATGGCAGAAAAAAAGTTAGGCTTTCTAAGCGGATGAGAAATTAAGACACATTTGCTACAGCCTGGGTCTACTGAGGCCAAGCTTACAAAAATTATTCCAGTATAGACCTTTAAACAGCAGAGGTGCTTAATGTGAGAATGAGGCAAAAAAAAAAAAAAATTAAAAAAAAAAAAAAATCAAGTAAAGATTATTCCTGAGACCTGAGTTATGAAGTGCTGCAGAATGAGAACTGATATCCCCAAGGCAGTACCCTGGTGCTGTTTGCAGTTAAAGTGTTGTTTTGGAAGACATTTTCTTCTCCACCAACAGATCTAGACCCAAAGGATGACTAGACTCAAGGATGACTAGACCCAAAGGATGACTAGGCCCAAGTGAACTTTAAGTACCATTTTGTAATTTTCTGTGCTGTAATGCTGTTGCCTTACAGAGGGTCAATATTCACTAACAGAGCAGCACCAGCAAGCAGAGAGGAAGACAAAAAGTACAGAGTTCTGGTGTCTGCTGGAATCAGAGGCAGTATAGAAAGATTTTGTCTCTGAATGCATAATGTTTATCATTTTTAGAAATGCAAAAGCTGATTTTCATTGCTGATCCTAAATCAAATACAGAAAACATTGTCTGTCGCTGTTTTAAATTGTTTTGAATAGTAAAGTACCCTGGGACCTTTGCTGCATGAAAGATAGTACCTCAAAGTGCTTTATTGTTGTAATTTCCATGGAAATTAACATTTACTTGCATGGTTATCACACATTCTGTGTAATGTAGGGTATAACCATCTAAATCCCTTTGAAATACAGTTCCTGAGGTATCATCAATCTGACTCAAGATTTGTTCTACTTTTCTGCTTGAGTTTGCTGAAGACTTTTGCTTTTCCTCCTGGAGTTCAGCTATTCAAGTTAATGCTGAAATAAACTTTAAAATTCAGCAGCCATTTGCTTCTGTTTGGTTTTATTTCTCCATGTTTTCTATTCACTTTCTTAGCTATCCCTCTTTCTGTATCTACTGCAGGCAGATAATAACTATTTGGTGTTTACAGAACCAGTGGAAAGCCACCAAATGCAAATCCTCAGGGAATTTCACCCATGCTCCACACCCAGGCTAGCAGTCATCTCAAGATGCACAGGGGAGGCTTAGAATTGGTATTAGAGGGGAAAAAAAGGACTGTCACACCCTGGAACTGGTTTCTCAGGGAAGTTGCAGAGTCATCATCCCTAGAGGGATTTAAGAGACATGTAGCTGTCACACTCAGGGACATGGTTTATTGGTGGGCTTGAGCAGTGCTCAGATGGTTGGACTCAACCATCTTAGAGATTTTTTCCAGCCTAAAGGATGTTATGACTTTATGATCCAAGTTCAAAAGTAAGCACATTTATCACCTAATCCTCAGGCAAGGGGACTGGTCCCACTAAATTTCTTTAGTCCTTCCTCTGTTTGCTTCACCACAGGCATGTGCAACATGCCCTGTATGGACATATCCAAACACTGATTGATAAAATTTAATGAAACACCTATGCAAAGTTATGTTTTAGACTAGATGACTTTTAAAATTATCACAGAACATTAGCTGATGAACATGCAGGAACTGTGAAAAGAAGGCAGATAATGGGTGTGCAATTCAACAAACATTGTGCAAGTGAATGTGAGGGACTGAAGCTCTCCAAGAGCACACTAATTTCCACTCAAGTATCGCTTCACTGGGGACAAAGTGGGAGATATTTCCAGAGACAAAGAGGAAGGTAAAGAAAGAAGCTCTTAAATGTGTCTCTGGAGCTCCTTGGAAGCGCAAACTGATGGTGTAAGTTAGCTCAGTAACTAATACATTCCTAGAATCAAAGCCACTGCTGGTAAGTTTAAGTTAGATGCTGCATCTCACTCTGATAGCTTTCTATAACTGATAGAATTTCTGTAAATCTGCATTATTGCTTGATGGAAGTGGATTTGTTTCTTTATTTTGCAGTAACAAAACCAACTTCTAGTTCCAGTGGGAGGACTTTGTTTTCTATGCCTAGGATTACAGCCCAAACGGCCTCATCTACAGAAGTCAAGAGAACTCAAGAGACTGATGGTATATGAAGAACACAAAATACAGCTGGAAACTTCCAGGAATTCATACAGTTGAGTTCCTGGTTATCAATTTTCTTCTATTGTTTATATTGTCTTCATCTAGAGCTTTCCTTCTAAAACTCACTATTTTAAGAACATCCACACATACTCACTTTATCTTTCCTCTAAAAAGTAAGCACTAAAAATGAAGTTGTTTCAAAGTATTATTTTCATTAATTTTATAACACACCAATAATCAACGTCACCAAGGACTAGATTTTTTTTTAATTAATTCAGTTTACTATTACCTAGCTGTGAGTGAAGGCAATATACCTGCATTTAAGGCACATTATTTGAATGCAAATATTTTGACCTTAAAGAAAATCATGGAAAAATAGGATGATATCCACATTGGACAAAGTAACATTAAACAGCATTAGCAGCACACTTGCAGATAGACCAGAGCTAAGACTTAGCAGCTCTAAAATCTTTACATAGTCAATGACATGACAGACCTTGGACAAGTCATGTCATCCTGGTGTACTTCAGTTTTCTTGTCTCCTAACTGGGTGCTAATAATAAAAAGACATAACAAGTCATGATGAGTTGTAAAGTGCTGGAGAGCAGATAGACATCCTCATTAGTGCCACAGAGAAATAAATTGGCAAGAGTCCCGTGTCTCAATTACCGTTATTCTGCACAATGAAATTCAAAATCTCCTGACAGGAGGTGCCATAAGTGGCCTTACCTAGAGCTGCTTTATGCATTTACCAAAGCATCAAAGGAAGAAGAGGAAATGGTAATTAAATTTCTGCTTATTTTCTCTGGTGCTCTACCCTAAGTTAGTGCTAATGTCAATTAGGTATATTCATCAGCTTTGACATTTTGTACTTGACAAATTGACGAAGGCAACTGGTGCATGATAAGCATTTTTCTTGTGGGTAACCAGGTAGAGAGGGCTCACAATCTGGCTGTACTCAGGAACGTGGATTCTCTAAAAGCCTGTGGTGCCTAGAAAAGCTTGTGTTTCCTTCTTGCTGGTCAGCAGAGACATCGCAGTGATCTTACTGACCTCAGTGGGAATCTGATGCTGTCCATCCTGCCATTTTACCCCCAGGAACTGGATCTCTCAGGCAGGTCCCTTGACTTTGCTCTTCTTGATGGCAGAATTGGCTTCCAGGAGAATCTGGATGATATTCTCTCCTTTCTCAAACACTTCCATTGCCGTATGCCCCCACACAATGATGTCATCAATGTAACGCAGATGTTCTGGAGCCTCACCCTTTTCCAGTGCAGCCTGGATCAGTCCATGGCAGATGATGGGACTGTGTTTCCACCCCTGGGGCAGTCGGTTCCAGGTGTACTGCATGCTTCTCCAGATGAAAGCAAACTGAGGCCTGCATTCTACAGCCAGAGGAATGGAGGAATGCATTAGCAATGTCAATAGTGGCATACCACGTCGCTGTCCTGGACTCCAGCTCATACTGGAGCATGTCTGGCACAGCAGTGCTCAGTGGTGGAGTCACTTCATTCAATGCATGGTAGTCCACAGTCAATCTCCATTCCCCATCAGACTTGCACACAGGCCAGATGGGGCTGTTGAAGGCTGAGAGGGTTTTGATGATCACCCCTTGGCTCTCCAGCTCTCGGATCATCTTGTGGATGGGGATCTCAACATCTTGATTCATCCAATACTGCCGGTGGTGCACCGTTGAGGTGGCAGCAGGTACTCATTGCTCTTCTACCTTCAGGAATCCTACTGCAGATGGGTTCTCCGATGGTCTAGGGAAGGTGTTCAATTTCTTGATGCCCTCTGCCTCCACGGCAGCTATCCTAAACACCCATCTGAGTCCCTTAGGCTCTTCTTAATACCCATTCCTGAGGAAGTCTATGCCCAGAATTCATGGGCCCTCCGGGCCAGTCACAGCTGGATGTTTCTGCCACTCCTTCTCGGTCAGGCTCACTTCGGCTTCCAACAGAGTCAACTGCTGTGATCCCCCCGTCACCCTGGCAATGGAAATAGGTTCTGCCCCCACATGTCCTGATGGCATTAGGGTACACTACGCCTCAGTATCGACCAAAGCTTCACATTTTTGTGGCTCTGATGTGCCAGGCCATCAGATCCACACTGTCCAAAAGACCCGGTTTTCCTGTGCCTCCTCCTGGCTAGAGGCAGGGTGTTAGCACTGGTTATTATTTCCTTCCTGGATATATATTATAGTGATTCCTTCAAGGGGATCTGACACACCATCCTCACTTCTGAAATACCTGGCAGCTTGGTCATGAGAGGCTGAGGCTGCCTTCATTTTAGTGGAACCTCCTTGGTGAGTGTTTCCCTCCTTGAGTTGACGCACCTGTGCTGCCAGGACAGAAGTGGGTTTCCCATCCCACCTTCCCATGTCTTCCCCATGGTCACGCAGGAAGGACCACAGTTCAGCTCTTGAGACATACCCTTTCTCTCTAGCTGGGGGGCATTGGGCTGTGACTTTGGGGCCTGTAACTTGCCTGTAACGTGCCACACTAATCTTCCTCATCTCCTCCCACATTTTCTTTTTGAGTTCCTTAACCACAGAAGAGATATGAGCCTGCATTGGGCCACTGATCATACTCTCGCAATTTTTGAGCCTATTGGTGACAGAATCTACTATGTCTCAGTTGTTCTCGGCATTAATTGTTGCAATGAAAGTGGAGTGTTGAGATGGCCCTAGATTTGCCAGATTCCACAACATTTTCCCTGTGCACCTAACCTTGTCGGTGTCGTTATCATGCTCTCCACTCCTCCCAAAGAGTACCTCCAGTACTGCCACTTCCCTCAGCTGTTGGATCCTTTCCTCAAGGGTCTTCCAGTCCATTGTATGATGGTGCTTCTGCATTCTTTCTCTGTGGACAAACCGCTCCCTTATACTCATTAAACACTGCTCCCAGAGGGAAAGGGGGCCTGGATCTCTTACAAATCCCTGATTTATGCTTGAGTCCTGGGTCAAGGGTCCCAAATTTATTCCCTCACCACTATCCAGTTGCACACCTGTACTCATAAGGTCCCAGAACTGAAGTAACCAGGGTGCATAAGCCTCATGTCCCCATTGTACAATATCATTTTGTATGTTACGTAGACTTTCATATGACAGGGACTCAGTGATGATCTCTATCTGTGGGTCCCCTGCTGGTTGTGAGGACCCTCCTTTCTTATCCTTGTTATCTGGTTGCACTGACTTCACCTTAGACTTCTTTGTTTCCACAAGAACAACTGCTGCTGGTTGTGACTGCCCCTGGGGTTCAGCTGGAACCTGGATGGTTGTAACATCTGTGGGTTCCACTGCTGCACCATCAGACTCTTCCCTTTTGGGGCAGGAGGAAGATTTCCCACCAGCTAGGGCTAATGAGGCCACCACTGGGGAAATGTGCTCCTTCAGCATCTGGCCCATCTCCTTCACCAGAACCCCCAACCAGGCTGGGTGGTTTATTTCTGAGGAAGGCTCTGGGGCAGAGTCAGGGTCTGGGGTAGCAAAACTGTTTTGTGGGGTAGGTATCAGGGTGGTTATCCAGGTCAATCTCCCCTTATCTCTGAATGCTAAATAGAATAGGCCTATAAGCAACACCAGCCACTGTATGATACCATTAGCATTCACAGAAGATTTAAACTCTTCAAAAACTGGTGGGGTAGACCCAAAGAGCTGGGTGAAGGGTTAGGAAAAAATTTCCCTTGATGTCATCTCCTCACAGTCGGCACCATTATTAAAGTAACCCCAAAAACACACAGTTAGTGTGTGATAACAATGAATGTGCCTGCCTTCCAGAGGAAGTTAAAAATCCATGAATTTCTCACCTTGTTAACCCATAAAGCAAACTAGATTACAGCCATGGTAGCCTTACTTATAGGGCCCATGTTTAGATAAGGGCCTACAAATGGGAGAAATACAGCCACAACCATATGCCACCCGAACCAAGGTAAGCTAGACCACATGATGCTACTTAACGAGGTTCTGTATTCACTACACAAGAACTTAGGTCACTCAAGAACTGTTATTTCATTTTTCTCTCAATGCCCTCGAGCCCCAAGCTTGGGTGCCAAAATCTATCTTGGTTTGGAAAGGCAGGTGTCTGCTAGGGAAAGCTGGAGCTTCACTTGGAATGGAAAATGTAAACCCCTCCCTCCAAATTATTATAATTATGCAATTAAGGGGCTTTTAGGCAAAGATATGGGAACAAGAATAACAGTCCTTTACTAGGAACACTAAAAATACAAATGTAGCAGTACAGAAAAAAACCAAACAGAAAACAACCCACCAAGCAAACAAGAACAAAAGCCTAGAAACACTGACAGAGTCAGAATATTACCTGACACCCTGTTGGTCAGGGTGTTGGACGCAGTCCAAGTAAGTCCTCCTGGTGTGACAGATGTGGTTCTAATGGAGCAGAGATGATCCTGTAGAAGGATGTAGTCCCCTTCTGAAGGTCCAGTGGTGATGAGATGGGTCTGGTCTTCCTCTGGGAAATCCAGCAGAAACAGGCTTCCCTGGTGTTTCTGACTCTCAGTTTTTATCTAGGTAGGAACGCTGGAATGCTCCACTGAGTGGGGCATCTCACAATGGGATGATGTAATTGTATCAGTCCTGCAGTGAGCCTCAATGGCCCATTAACAGAAGATACGCCCCTGGAGGGAGGATGGGTGTGGAAGAGATAAAGAACACTGCCCCACCTGGTTTTAACAGCTGGCCTATTAACAGAAGGCACACACCCTCTCCCACCTGGAGTTATGAGAAATGGGTTATACAAGAGATAAAGAAAACACCTCCCCAAAGGGTTTCAACAGATGGAAAATAGAATATTCATTTTTGGTTACATATTGCATCCCAAGACATGAAGTCACAGTATTTCTTTTGGAGCTGGTGGGAGAAGTCATGAATCAAAGCATCTTTGAATCATAACAAGGTTTTGGTTTGGAGGGACCTAAGAAATCATCACATTCTGACCTCTTCCCACAGGCAGGACACCTTCCACTATCCCAGGTTACTCCAAGCCCCATCCAACCTGACCTTGTACATTTCCACAGATGGGGCAGCCACAGCTGCTCTGGGCACCCTGTGCCAGGGCCTCCCCACTTGACACAGTACCTTCTAACCCCTAACCCAGTCCAGCTCAGTCGCTGACACTGCGCACAGTGGGGGACACTCTCTGGGAGCAGGACAACCAGTAGGGAGGCTTAGAGCAGAAGCTTTAGCGCAGAAGGCTGTTAAGGTGCAAAGTGGAGATAAAGGATGAGAGGAGGCTCTTCAGTGTTGTAAATCCAAGAGGATTTATTCCTCGGGAGGTGGGGTTAAACAAGGGGAGACATAGCAACCGAAGACCCCAAGCCGGGGCAAACACATGCTTTTGAACAGGGGTGGTCTTACAGGCAGCAACAAGTACATAACCAATAAGGAAAAGCTAGAGGAGGATATGGGAGTTTGATAGATGGCCTATGGGAAGATGTCTGGGGAGGGCGCAACTTGCCACCACCAATCAACTGTCGAAAACCATAGAACATTCTAGGGAAAGGGGTAAGTACATCAGCAACTGATAGGGAGGGTAGGAGGCACATTTGTAGGACTGACACAGCATCCTCTAGAACAAGGGGCGGGGTCACGTAAGACTGAGAATTTGATGGGGAAGAAATAGACAGGGGAACACCATTGCAACAGGGGGGTAACAGAACAAATCACAACACTCATTCTCACAGCCAAGAATTTCTTCCCAATATCCCATCTAACCCTGCCCTCTGGCAGAAGGAAGCCATTACCCTTTTTCCTGTCACTCCAGGCCTTTCTCAAAGTCCTTCTCCAGCTTTCTTGGAGTCCCTTTGGGTATCAGAAGGGGCTCTAAGATATCCCTGAAGACTTCTCAACAATCTTCTTTTCTGAAAAATTCCAATTCTCTCCAATTTAATGATTATGGACATGGCAAGAGGAAATTGTTAAGGAGCTTGAATTATTTGATTTATACTGGATATTTGTAAATGGTAAACTTGTTTTTTCAATAACCTTTTCCAAGAATAAAAAGAATCTGTCCTGTATTAAATAAGAGCAGAGAAATGCAGAATAATGAATATAAAAATTTCTTAACAAATTCTCCATCATACCCACTTAAATTTTAACTTAAAAATAATAGTTGTCAGAGAAAACATAGGTTTCATCATCAAGAGCCAGGAAATTTGTAGTCTTCATTCATATTTGAGTGTAGGATTTTAGAATCTTGACAAAGTTGTGGCTGTATAATATGGCAGCTCTCCTGGGTTTAATTATACCAAGTCATCATCAGTGAAGGATATACCCTAGAATAAATTTAAATCCTCTCTTTTGCCCCCTTTCCTCACCAATTACAGGTTCTAGAAATGAAATGTCACTTCAAATTTTGAGAAAGAGTCGTAAACAAAAGTAGAACTTTTCTTACTGCTTCTAGAATTCCATTTTTTTCAGGCTAATGTAATAGAATTATTTATGTTTGAACCTTAGCAGGTTTTTATTCCAGCCTTCCGCTTGAGGCAGGATTGCCCTGAATTCAGACAAAGTTCCTTGTTGTATTTCTCTGGGTTATGGTTTTCCCCCCAAGGACCCCCTGAAACCTGAAGCCTGAAGCCTATAGGGCTTGACCCTTCATTCCCTTCTTGACCTGGTAGGTTGAGGTCCAGTTGTGTTTCTGGCCAGGAGACTAGATAAGGCCCTGGTCTTCCTAATTGTTCCTCTTTCCCCCCTGGACATCCTTCAAGAATAAAGCCTGGAAAATAGACATGGGGTAAGAGCCTCTTTTGAATCTTTTGTCTTGTCTCTGGAGTAATCCTCCAAAGGACTGGGCTAGCCAAACAGCCCTGGGGTGCTGCAGCTGGGGGAATATTTCAGTTCCTGTCAGCTTTCACTGGTTTAGTGTCTTCCTGGGTCAAAACTTTCACTACTTTCTTAGGTAACCTGTTCTAATGCCTAACCATTCTTGCCTTGAGAAATATTTCTTTACGCCAAATTGCAACCATCCTCCTTCTAATTTACAACAATTTTCTTTTTTCCTCCTGCCACCAACCTCATTAAACACTCTCCACCTACTCAGAAACTCCTTGCAGGTATGGAAAGAATGTTGTCAAGCTCCCTCTAAGACATTTCTCCTCATGGTCAGTCCCCTCAAATTCTCACAGGGAAAATAATCTGGACCCAAATATTTTGTTGGCCTTTCCAGACTTACTGCAGTTTACCAATGTACTTCTTTTGTCAAAGTGCTCAAAACTGGCTCCTCACAAAAAAAAAAAAAAAAAAAAAAAAAGAAAAAAAATTATCTTTATCTCTTTCTAATGCAATTTAAAGTGGTGTTGGCTACCTTTTAAAGCTCAGCACTTTGCAGTATTTCTAACTTGAATTTGCTTAATTTTGGTACAACAGTTGTTCTCTGATTAAACACAACAAGTTTTGTGTTACACAGGAATTAAAGGTAACACAATTAAAATCTATATCAAACCCACAGTATATCAACTTTAACAGCAAAAGCCCACAAAGATATCTCTGGAGATATCAGCAAACCCTATGCATAAGTTATATGATTATTTATTTTTATAAAATACATTAAACCAATTGCTAGTTAAATCCTGCCTTCATATGAAAAGTGAAACCTTGCTTCCTATCAACATGCATAGGAGATTTTCCATGAACTTCAGCAGGACTCCTAACTCCTCCAGAATGTACAAACAGTGATTCTGTCTGAATATGAATTCAAGAATTAAGCTATAAATAATAAAGGTAGAATTTGAATTGAAAAATAGGAAAATGTTTTACAATATGTGATGCCTGAATCACTTCTTAGATACTGTATGAGACACACAGCCCAGGGTGACTTAAACAACCATGAGCATCTCCTAACTTTTTAGGAGATGCTGTCAGTTGTGCCTTGAATCCAGCCATCCCATCCTTGTCCTTGTCCTTCGCATTTTTAACATCAATAGTAGCATGTCTTCTGCAGTAAGGAATCAGAATGTATATGATTAACACTGCTGATAGCTGCTTCTGATTTACACTTTTATTTTTCTTCCTAATTACTGAGCACTATTAAAAATACTGAGAACAAAGACTTGGAATTAAACCTCTATAAATGAAAATCAGACAGAAAACTTCATAGAGACCTGGAAATTTTGCAAAATTTCATTAAAGTGAAACAAGGCTTATAAAACAGTGAGTAGATAGAAACAAAGAGCTGAAGTTTTACTGGAAGAAACAAACCCTGCTATTAAAACCTCTCACATCCTTTGAGATATCCATTCATCAGGAGGTATGAAGGCTTTCATTCAACACTATTGTGTTGAAATTCTAAGAATCAACCACTACTAGTAGTACTACTATTACTACTACTAGTACTACTAATAATATAAAAGCAGTAGAAATACTAGTACTGATTCTTGAAAGACAAAGCAGAAAACTGATTTTCTCTAGCTGTTCACTGCTGTTTGGACAAGACCTCCCCAGCTTTGTATCCCAGGCTCTGTTTTGTGCTATTCAAGTCTCTTCACTGAATTTTGGATCCCTGGATCTCAGGCAGGTGTCTATTTATTTGATTTCATTATTGCTCTTTCCTGTTTCTTGATTTCTTTATGGATCTTTCCTGAAGGCATTGAGTCATAGATGTTCACCCATGAGCAGGTCTTGACTGTTCTTGAAATCAGTATATCTGGGTGAAAACAAAACATTGTCAGTGCAGTGTTGTCAGTAGAAGACCAGTGCACAAAAATGTGAATTTTTTCTTGAAGCAATTCACTAAGAAGGATGTCATGGTGTCGGTGTCTCTTTGCCTCAGCCAGCCCTGGCACCACGGCAAGAAGGGGCACGGCTCAGTAGCTGAATGAACCTTGCCCATCCCGTGGGTTCTGGTTTGCTCGCAGAAGTGAAGCAATGACAGCAGGAAAGAAGGAGACAGTCTGCTCAGGGTTCAACCACTGGCTTTATTCATCCCACAGTGGGGACAACCTCAGCTCAGGGTGTCTGCCTCGGCAGAGACCCCGTGCCAGAAGGAGCCCTAAGCAGAAAGAGGAAGAGCACCCGAATACAACATCTTTTATTCGGGGGGGGAACTTAGGGATGGGTTTAACTGAAGACAAATCAGGGATCATGTAGGCATGGCTCTGCAGGTAAATGACACATATTATAACAAATCAATAACTCAGGTGGGGAGACAGCCAGAGTCTTGTCCAATCACTTGACGCCCTCACTGGAACTTTCTAGACTTTTGGGAGAGGCCTCAAAGTGATAGACAAGACCCAGGGGCTGTATAACTTATGACTGACACATAACTAGGGTTGGGATAAAACCAAGAAGGGTTAAACATGGGTGACATGGGACAAACCATTACAACTTATAAAAAACAATATAAAACAAGGAACAAATACATACATAAAACTGATAAAACCAAAATCACACCACTACAGAAGAAAGCACCATAAAAACTTTCTGACTAATTTAAGACTTCCTAAAGAGACCAATGTGAATCTCTCAGCTCAGTTCCAAAGAAACAGAGGCCATGGAGGTGCTGAGTTATCTCTGCCATGGAGGGCATGGCAAAGCCCTTGGCTTTGCAAGCTCCGTGGTGCTGTAGGAATCCCCCTGGTTCTCAAGGCAGAGAATTGTTCATCATCACATCACAGCTGGACTACGGTTCAGAGGCAATGCTCAGCCTCAAGTTTACACAGAGCCACATTCCCAAATCCATCTGTACTTTTTCCTGTAGCCAAAAGAAGTGTCTCTTGCTAGCCAGACTCACCTTTAACAGCAGCTGAACAAAGAAATAAGGAAGATGCATCTTATTTGACAGCCTAGTTCACGTTTCCCAATTGTTCCTTGCTGCCTCCCAGAAGTACCATAAAATGTCTTTCCTGTAGGATCCAAATATCCCCTTCCATTAAAGGCACAGGACACAAGAAGTTGTAAGTAGTAAGTGCTATATACTTTATGCAAGCATGATGGAGTAGAGGCATCAGGGTAATGGGTAATAATGAAAAGGAAAATCAGCAAGAAAGTCTCTGTAGTAGTATAGACCAAACTGGCTGTGTGACATTTCAATTTTGAATGAATGTCATAAACCGTAGAAAATGCAGGTTTAATGAATAAGCCTGCATAAAAGCATAAACAAGACAAACCTTTGCACTGCGATGTTTATATTTACAGCACACAAGCTACAAATTAAATTTACTCTGGGATGTGCTTCTGATACGGATGACTTTTCTGTAGAGAAATATTATCTGTAATCATCAGATCACTGAGAGCAGGAAGGATCCATTAGTGATGTTGGGGATGATGAACTGAAGTAGTGTTTAGTGGGTTTTAATTACTCTAAAAGATGAAAGTGCTCAGGAAAGGGTGTATGTCATACCAAAGGGAAGGAAAATGAACTGACTTTATTTAAGTAAGTAGACATGTTTATTTCAAACAATTTTAAGCTGATTACATATTACATTAATATGTTTTGGGAAACTGATCTATTCCAGTACTTTGCAGTTACATTGTTTAATATTGTGTGATGGTTTGAAAGCAAAACTAGTGAGAGGCTCCAAGTCAGAAAT